>JAJIRX010000557.1:600000-1095395 GCA_023853785.1 Psilocybe azurescens | reverse complement strand
ATCTAGGCTAATGCCAGCATGGCCACTTCATACGAGGTCAGTGTTGACGTATGATATCAAACAATCATACTCACACTCCAGACTTCAAGACCTTCCGCCAGTCCTCCCTCCCAGATTCAACATCTCGACAAATCCTGCCAAAGTTGAAAGAATAATGAATACAAATATCTTATTAATTAAAGTATCATCTTACATTTCCCCAGTTTCCAGAACAAAAAATTAAAAGCTACGGCCCGAGTCATAAAAACGGACAGAGCTAGCTATGTAAGTATTTCCATCACTCTCCACATTGGAGGTCCACAGCTGTAACATTGTCCCTATGTCATCATAAGTCACTGCCACATTGTCTACAGAAAAGATCTCACCGTTTCTTCCGACTTCGTACAAGGTAACATTGCCATGGTGACTACTGATAGCCAAACGTGATGTTTGAATATCATAGTCTACTGCTTCAACAGGATCACTAGGAGCAAATACCCGTGTAGTGGCAATCTCAACCATCGCAGTCTTTGTTTGGAGTTAGTATATTTTCCCAAGTGTAGATGCTAAATGCTTACATTCGTACGGTTCTGGCAGAAGATGATAAGAAAACCACGCCCAGTTCCGAAAGCTAGGTGTTGCAAATCTTCCTTGACTTTACCCCTAGCCAGACCAAACAGGTAATCTGGCCCCATCGTTGACCAGGGTCCTCAAGGACTTCTTTGCATTTTCTAGTCGAAACATCCCAAATACGAACCGTTTCATCATCACCTATAAATTTTGCATTAGCCTGTATGCAGTAACACGATACAACACGAGATCTTACCACCGCTGGCTAGCAGCGCTCCATCATGACTGAATGATAAGCAGTTCACAGGCCCTTTAAGACCTGAAAACCGTGCATATTTCGTATAAACCTGCATACTTGGTTAAATAACATTAGAAGAGAAGATTTTTACTCACATTGTTACGTGGGGCCTTCACAAAGTGCTTGAAGCCTTTGAGCAAAAAGTGATAAGCATGAGTAGTACTGGTAATGAGAGCGATGGTGAATAAACTTTGGCCAATGGGCAACATACTTATGCGAGAGCGCTTATTGTGAATGTAACGCTAATTGTCTTGATGTCCATGACGACAATGTTGAGCAGACTGCTCCACCCGCTTGACCCGCTTGGATACCTACCCCATTTGGGAACGATATATGGAGTCACTATAGACGAAAGAACAATAGCGAATATATGCTTACGAGGCTGTTTGAAAATTACAAGGTAACGAGGGTAGAACAAAGTAACAGTATGCCTAGGAATATAAATGAGATGGATCAAGCGATACACAACTCAAACCACATACCATGGATGCACACATCACACGACACAAGCCGCTCATCACTCGCAGGATCGTCTTCTCGCCAGGACATTTCCTCTGCCAAAGATCGCACGAAGAATGGAGTTTTCCTCCCTTATCGTCAAGCCAGACGATCGGCCACTCGAGAGAGCTCTACAATCCCAGATATCGCATACTTATCGGCACAGAGACGATCTAAAACTCCAGAAACCATTCAGCATAGTACAACGCAGAGAAGGGCTCCTACACCTAAGCGTGTTGCATTTAACGAGGATATGAACGTCGACTCCTCCGATTCTCAGTCTGGAGATGAGGAAGATGAAGAAGACGAACTTGAATCTGGGAGCGAACTTGTTAAATTAATTCCCAAGCCTAAGGGAGAGGCTGGGCGTCCTGGGTCAGGGGGCTATAATTTGCAAGAGGAGCTGGCCTGGAGTGAAAGAACTTATGAAGCGGTGGTGGTGAGTGCTTATTTTGATCATATGCCTTGTAACTTACCGATGAATTCCACAAGAATTTGGTACACGACCAAGCCAAGAAAAAGCACCTGGATCTATCGAAAAGCTATAGTAAACAGAATAAAAAACTGGTTAAGGAAATCTGCGACGAAGTTAAAAGGAGTACCGGGTCTTAGACGACTATAATAAACACTGGCCCGTGCATGATATGCTGAAGCTCCATCTCAAGTACACCTCAGAGGCAGCCCGTCGCGCAAGGACTGCAAAGAAAATGAAAAGGGTGAGTTCAAATACAACACCATTGTATCGTCACTAACTTTCAAGGATGTTCAAGGTGGCTTCAGCGTTCAAAGAGTAGTGATGCTTGGGCGTACATAGCTATCGAATACGTTTTCCTTGAGAAGTGTCTATCCGCGTTTATAGTTGATATATGACAGTACATACCGTAAGAAGCAAAAACCTGAGCACCTAGTATACGGGCGTATAGGGTACATCAGAAAGGTGCAGCGATAAGCATGAGTGCTGGGTGGTCGAGCAGTGATGTCGTGCTCTGGACACCCACAGCACAACGTCAGTGAACTAAGGCAGAGTGTCCTGGGCACCCAGAACACTCTGAGTAGGCCTGAGTTCGAGCAGAAGAGAGACAGTTAGGTGGTGACAATAGGCTGGGGAAAGAGTGCATACCTAGTGTATAACTAGCAACCAATCGAAGAGTGTGTTGACTACCAGAATGTCAACAATACGAACCAGGCTAAGATCGTCTGAAATAGCGTGTCCTGGACACCCAGGACACTCCGAGGAAGGTTGTTCTCGAGTTGAAGAGATGTTGCATAGTGTCCTGGACACCCAGGACACTCGAAAGGATTGTGGACGTTTAAGAGATGATGAGAGCGTGTCATCGTGAGAGCTGTGATTGTTTGGTTGCGGGGCTTGAAGCCAAATAAACGTGACTGTTTGCGTAATTGTTTAATTCACGGGGCTTCAAGCCAAATAGAAGCGCTTATCGAAACCCGCTCTAATCCGCTCTCTCTAACCCAATCTTACTCAATGTTGTTCTGGGTGCCCAGAACAGCGTTGTACTCTGCGTTGCCTTTGCAACGCTCTAATGAAACCTGGGTGTCCAGGTTTTCTTTTGTGCCTACTTGTTGAGTGAATGAGTGCGACAAGGTCACCATGGTAAGTGCGTTATTGTTCTCCCTAAGTCGACGCGGTGCTTACTTTAAGAGACCACAGAACCCGAACATACTTCCCGTCTTTCTCGCCGTCCCCTGTGTTCTGGGTGCCCAGAACACGTTCTTGTTCCATAAACGCGCTTTCTAGCTGACTCGGTTTCTCGTCAGTCACTCGATCACTCTCAGACTGTTAGATGTTTTCTGACTGACGATATAACTATAGGAAATGCCCACTCGAAGCGTGCACATGCTCCACTAGCCAATGCGGGCTTGTTGAAGGTGGAGTAGAGCTGGACATTCGCACCTACAACAACCATCTCCGCGCAAGGATCGGGGCGTTTTTGCCAACAAACTTGCTGAAGATTCGAAGCAAGTTCTTGACGATGAAATCGAGAAAGTCGGGCAACATTTCGCCTCCCTGGCCGTCTCCGATTCCATCCCCACTCCATCGTCGGCTCCAGGTGAACGACTCTGGTCGCAACCAGGCGACAATGACGAAAATTCCCTCGGTGTCGCCGGCTTCCAAGCCACATTCTTCCCGTCAACAAATTATTCGCAACCTCCTTTCTCGTCTTGCTGAGGTCGAATCCGCTGTGGATATTCTTGCTGCCGGCGTAGCTGTCGAACTCGAGAAACTACGCACAATTCCACTTACAAATGCATTTCCACTGAGGCACCACCATGCCGAGTGTGTCCGCATCCAGACCGATCTCAGCAAAGTTGTGTACACGGCGGTGCCCGTTACTGCCATGAAACGTCAAGTCTCAGACAAAGTGGACGATATTGCGGAAAGGTTGGAGGAGGCAAAGCTATCCTGGGTCAGGAACAGGAAAACATTGAATTCACGGCAGGAGGCAGAAACTCCTGGTATCAAATTTTCTACAGGTAAGACGGATCACAATCACATACATGATATTCTGAATTTAATATCGAACATATAGACCGCTTCTTCAATCCGCTGCTTGCTTGCGTCGATCCCATCCTCCAGTTATCTATTTTCATCGCCATCGTATTCCAGACACTTTTCAGCGTCAGTCGAAGTGGCACATCTGCCCTGATGGAAATGCTGCAATACCTAGTACAACTATCATTCATGCGAACCAACGCCGATTTGTCTGCACGCGACCAAAAGGTGCTATCCGACTTTCCATCCGATTGTCGGTCATTTAAGAACTCGCTCGATCTGGAGGCTGACACCGTCATTTACGCGGTCTGCCCCAATGACAAATGTCAAGCCACGTCGCCCGCGAAGTACAAAGATGGGTCTCCCGTCGCTATATACCCTTCCCGCTGCAAAGCGCGTCATATGGGCAGACGGTGCAATGAACAGCTCCTACGTCCTCGAGTGGTTGAGGCGTACAATCTACACGCCGATAAAACCTTTCGTCTACTTCAACCCCATCACTTGGCTTGGGCGACTTCTTTCACGCCCTGGAGTTGAAGCAGATATGGACAAATCGTGGGATAGGTCTAAGACCCCGCCAGGAGTTGCCCGCACAATGCCAGCGACATCTTTGACGGCGATGTTCTCCGCAAATTCAAAGGACCAGATGGTACTCACTTCAGCGTAGGGAATGGTGAGGGACGCTATGTCTTCTCTCTGTCGATCGATTTCTTCAACCCGCTGGGCAACAAACAAGCAGGAAAGAAAGTCTCAATTGGTCTTGTCACCCTCGTTTGCCTTAATCTACCCCCTGATATTCGCTATAAGCCTGAGAACATGTTTCTCGCTGGTGTGATTCCTGGGCCAAATGAACCTCCTTTGTCTGCGATCAATCACTTCCTCAAACCCTTAGTCGACGACTTCCTCAAGTTCTGGAATCCTGGTGTCCGGCTTCAGTCGAACTGATGGTCATCCCGGATGGGGCGATTGGTGCGATGCACCATAGTGTGTGTTGTCTGTGACTTGCCCGCTGCCCGGAAAACAGCAGGCTTTGCGTCGAGTGCCCATACTCATTTCTGCTCAATTTCGCGAGTGTAACCTCAAAACGCACGGATATGGGAATCTCGATTATGCCTCTTGGCATCGGAGAACCAACGAAAGCTGTCGACGAACAGCCAAACAATTCAGAAGGGCTGGTTCAAATCCTACAGCTGATGGAATTGTCGCTAGCACCGGCGTTCGCTGGTCGCAGCTCCTTCGACTTCCTTATTTTGATCCATCGCGCTTTGTTGTTGTAGACGCCCAATGCACAACCTTTTCCTTGGCCTCATCCGCGAACACTTTGATACCATTCTAGGGCTACGAGTTCCTAAAGCCGAGAAGGAACCACCCGTTTTCAATGTCAAAATCTCTGATGCATGGAAGCAGATGAGTAAGGGTGAATGTGCATCAATGAGGCGGATTATCCGCTGGCTGGAGCATCCTATGTGTCGGGATCTTCGGACAGAGGCAGGGAGGTTGATATGGCAGAAGCGATTCTCTTCGCAGCACCTCTCGGTTTTGAAGGTGGTAGCTATTGAGCTTGGCTGTAACCCGATCACAACCGATATCGCAAGACAAAGGAGCCAAACCGTGCAGATTATTCTCGTGGCATTCTTTATTGGGTAGGTCTCCTTTCATTTCTTGTCATCTCATTTCCTTATGTTTTATATTTCCAGCGAATGTATAAAACTGAAGTCAACTATGATCCGGAGGGTCATTTGGCATCAGGCACCCAGTGCGGGCACGTTCTCACACGGGAGGAGGCTGCGGAAATACATTCCGACATTCAACACCTGGTTCGACCGTCATGGCTGACATCCCTGCCAGCCAAACTTGGTCTGAGCAGTCATGGAAAGCTTAAGGCTGACCAATGGCGTGTTCTTGGAACGACTCTCCTACCTATTACTTTGACTCGCCTCTGGTCCAATTCTGATGGAACCGACAACCGTTCTGAGAGGTGCTGCCGCATCCTTGAAATCACCCTCCACCTTGTTTCTGCAGTTGTCACTGCCACCTCTCGAGTCACCTCAGCTGCGCATGCAGAAACTTACCTCAACCACATTCTTGCGTACCTTCATGGCTTGAAGGCACTGTTCCCAGAGTACAAGTTTGTTCCAAATCAACACATGGCCATTCACCTCTATGAATACCTTGTATTCTATGGTCCAGTTCATTCATGGTGGACTTTTCCATTTGAAAGGGTTATTGGCATGCTGCAACGAATCTCGATGAATTATAAGCCAAGTAGGTCTTAAATTTTAATTCTTTATGACTGTACTAACAAGTTCTAGGTGAATATGAAGAAACTATCTCACGTTCATTTATGCGAGCAAGTAACCTACGAAATCTCTTTCATAGAGTTGGAACTCCAGAGGTCATCCGTAACTGTGAGCCCATGCTGAAAAGCCTCATCAACCCAGAAGTCCGAAGTACTCTCGTGACTGATATTCTCAGCCTCTCACGAGACCAAGTACACAATAACGAAGAGCAGGTGGAGGATTTTATGGCTCGGAAAAAGCACTCAGCAACACCTCTTCCGGAAGCACTTGAGGCGTGTTTTATCAAATCCTTTGACCAGCCGTTGGATGCGACTGTCTTGTCGCATATTGCAATTAGTGGCATAACGTATTCGACATCCTGGAAGCATCTCGGTAATTCATCTATACTACTCCATTCTGGTTCTTCAAACAAATATTTGCCGGCACGCATTGATTATATCACGCAAGTCGACTTTGAAGATAATGACGACCCGTGTACTGTAACTTATGTTGCTGCCCGGAAATACAAGCCAGCTGATGTGCATGCTGATCCATTTGCCTCTTTCCCTCTACTTCAAGCGCAGCTTTGGAGTCAGAAACTTGGAGATCTAGAGTTGTTTAGCCTGGAGGACATTCTTTCCCATTTTGCCTACCTACCTTTACAATGGGAAGAAAAGGATTTAATGGTCATAATATCCCTATCCCGTGTAAGTCTCCCCTTGCCGGAGACTGACCTGATAATGTAGGCAAGCGACTCACTCATGTGGACCTTACAGTGACCCCCTCAGCGTGCGATTTATTTTATCCTGCCTAAAATGTATAGTTTTAGAAATTATTTTATATTACCTAAAACATAATATTAATGTTGAATGTTATCTTTCATTTAAAGACTCGACAAACTTGACAAAAATACTTGGTTTGTGTTACATTTATGTCTCCCAAAAACATCTTGTTTTTTATCTGCACAATTTCTTCCACAAAGGAAACATTTCCTGAAATGGTTTTGAAATTTATAAATCTTACTCAAACTCTTCAATTTTAACTCAAACAAATGCTTTAAAAGGGAACCTTTTTAGCAGATTTTCTGCATGAAGAAATATTGAGTTCGAAATGAATTTTATATGTTATAAAAGCGGGCGAAAAATGCAAACACGTTTAATAAATTTTCTGAATCATTTTTCGTTGACATAAATAACCCTGTGCCAGCAGTGTCTCTCTCTCTCTCTCGTACTCCTAAGTTAATACGCTGTTTTGTTACCGTCTCTGTCTCTGTCTTTGCCATATGCTCCATCTTCCACCACCCATCTATAGAAGGAAGAATATTCAATCCACACTCTTTTACTTTAGGCTTTAGGATCTATCTCTTTTCGTTCATTCCTTTTATTGTTGTACTACATACATACTGATTTACTGGATTACTACTGCTACCTTTCTCCTCCCTTTTTCTTTGTTTTACTTTTCATCTCCACCTACTTCGACAACCCCCTCCTCTTCCTCTCGCTTCTCCCCCTGGTATGAACCATGTGTTCGTCCTCGTCCTCTTTTCGCTCCTACCTTTTCTCTTTTTTTTCTTCGTCGTCCTTCTTTTCGAACGTGTTATTTTAGTTCAACTTGTTACTACTCTGCTTTTACCTACCTACCTACCTACTGCCTGTCGTTCTTCCTTTCCGATATTCGTTCAACGTTCCCAGCGGTGTTGTTTGTTTGTTGTTTCGCGAAAACGGAGTGTAAACCACATACATAGTCCATAATGTGCTCGATAAAAAAATCATATCCATATGTGTTGTGGATTTTCGAAAATGAGGTTATAAGGTCGAACTTTAAAATAATTATATTCTTCAATTTCCTGTCCTTAGATACAAATCCATAGACTGTGTGTATATTTGTGGCATCAACGCGACACAAAAAAAAATTAATGTTTCTTGACCCGCCCAGTATTTTTCTTATGCTCTGGGGCGTCAAGGAAGCCGCCTAAATCCAAAGCATTGCGAGCGGCTTGATTGATATGCTTGAACCTATCAGGCCCAAGATGGATGCCGCCGAAGTACCGCGTCACGACGACGACGACGTCGTTGACTTCGAGGATCTGCAAGAGATGTGCTAGACGACCTCCGGCGGCGGTTTCGCCGTCGTCGTCGTTGTCTGCATGGGAAGGGTATTAGTTAGCGTGGTTGGTATGGGTAAGTGGGTTATGAGGAAGGTGAACGAGACGAGCCTTGGTGAAGTACGGAATCGACTTGACAACGCCATGCATTGATGATGGGATGTGCCGCTCGAGATATCCGACGATCTGACATTAGATGTGATAATATGAGAGGAACCTTGAACGCAAACAGTTCAGCACACATAAATCTAGTCTGTAGTGAGAAAGAGAAAGATGACCTCAGAAGGGTGATGGATTCTGCAAGCTCGCCCGACAAACGCGCTCTTGCGATCGGTAATGGGCTCAGCGACGTAGATGTGGATGCCAATAGGCAGCGCATTTGGAACAGGAGCAGGCGCGGAGTCGGTGATACCTGCAATCTCAGCGTTTGTCTGCCCTGTTGGAAGAACTGGCTGGGTGCTGACCGCCACTGCCTCTTTCTCGTCGTCCCGGACGAGGTCGCCCGCCTTCTCCGCGCTCAGTCGGTCTTCGTACCACGCCATACAGCGGTCCAGCACGTTCTGTAGCCCGTCGAACACGCATACGGTATCTTCGAGCCACTCGACGCCGCTCACGGATATATAGGTCCGCAGGATGGATCCGAAGAGGTTGGCATCCGCCCCGAACGATCCGATGTATTTCGAGAGCAGTTGAAGCTGGGGAGGGGAGGACTTTGGGTACGTCTCAGGGAGGGACACGAGGACCTTGAGCGAGACGTCGTCGTGCGGTGAAGAGAGACTGGAACAACCATTCTTTTTAGAAACCAGGCAGATTGCAGGCGTTCAACGACTCACCTCAGCAGCACTTCATAGCGGATGGTCCCATCTTTCCGATTGGTCGAGGCCGAGCGCTTCCCATTCTTCAGAGGTGGCCGCCAAAGACGAATCGCGTCGTCTCCGTAGATCGATTGAAGGACTGCGTGGGCAAACGCACGGTTTCAACAAATCGCGGTAAAATTTCTGAAGAGCGACTCCTGAAGCTTTACCCTGGATTTCCGACGCTACAGCCTCCCGCTCTGGGTCTTGCGAGAGTTCTGCGAGAAAATCCTGTAATTCGAGAGCATAGTCTGTGTTATCTGCGTCTGCAGTAGATGGTGAAGGAGAACGGCGCATCGGAGAGAGTTATTCTTATGGATTTGTGAAGGTTGATGCTCAAATTATAACCAATCATGATCATAGTTGTAAGTCAAGAAACAAATTCCTTAATTGGATCTCAGAATTAATGGGTTGCCGTTAGCCATTACCTTCTCGGCTTCATATAACACCAACAAGCTCGAACTCGAACTCTCCCCAGTGCTATTGTATCGACGCGTAACCACCTGGGCGCATCATCGTTAAGCTGAATCGATCAAACAACCCAGCCAACGACTCTCAAGGTGACTCTCGCACCAGCCTATGTCTTGACTGTTGCGTTCTGTGATCGCTCGCTCGTTCTCCGTTGGAAGAGGTCACATCTGAAACGCTTGCTGCGAGCCCATCGGTTTTCTTTGGCTTACGTTATCTCTTCAACCAACCAAACCAGCCAAGCCAACCAATCGTCCATTGAGACCGGTTTTAGTCCGTTTAACATCTTCAACCCTAACGTGTTTCTACGGACCACCTCACGGAACGCGAAATTGTCATATTCAGGCATCGAAGGCTGTCTTTCGCCTTGTGAATCTGTTATACCGTGCTGTGTTTCGCCCAAAACGCACAGGTTCTTTGAAGATCTCACCAGAAACGTGAATATTCAATTTGCACATCATTCCTACAGACTTGGGTATTACGATGTAAGTAGACTACAGTCAAAGACACTTCCTTGACACACGACACCTCCTTGACACAAATCGATTTTTGGGTACAAATATTGTTGTAAATCTACCAAATTTTGTACGTATGCAGTACTAGTATGCATCCAAGTGCTTGCAAAATTTGGTGTGGTTTGGTGCACTCAGCGTTTCAGAATCGTGCGATTGAGGAGGGAAAATGACCCAATTTGGGTTGATGCATAATCTCGCAACTGATTTTTGAGTCAATGAAGCAACGGTTGGGTCCCAAATTTGCATATTAGGTACAATATAGCCTGTTCCACTGATCTAGCTATTTTTTCTGATAAATCTGGACGAAATGCGTCCAAAACACGGTGTCCAAGTGTATGTCTTGTGGAAGCGTGACAAGGTGGTTACATAACACACGTTCTCTGATCAACGCGTTCTGGCCTCAACATCGGTTCTCTCATTCTAAACTTAGCCAACTTACTCAGGGTGGTCCGTCGTGTCACACTTGTGTCAAGGAGGTGTAAACGTGACAAATTGGCTTCCAACTTTCTTTCCTCTCGTTACAATATAATACATGGTATCTCATAATTATTTTTGGTAGATATACTCCTCAGAGTATCTAGTTATAGCCTAAAAAAATAACTGCAAAATCTTTTGTATTTGTGACGCAATATGGGCATGTCAATTTTTGTGTCAAGGAGGTGTCTTTGACTGTAGTATGTCCTATGTCCAGACAATTTGACCTTACTCATTGGTTTCACCTTAGAAAAAAATAAATCAATGAAGCCATGAAATCTATGAATTGGGTGCCTGGGTTCTGCCTCATGTTTGCAGCAGCCAACCCACAGCAAAGGACATGTTCAGAAACATCAAGTACATGTTGAAATCTCAACTACATTTTGCTGATAATAACAAATTTGTTTCCAAAATCTTTCCTGATATTTCAGACAATGAGTTGGCTGATGTTGGAAGAAGCAAAGCAGTTACCAAGATATTGAATGAACTGGAGAAAACTGCACAGGATCCAGATCTAGAAACAAAGATGAAGCATTCTGCTCTTGCCATCATCAATCTTGGAAATGAAATATCAAAGTTCCTCAGAATATCTCAATATGGCAGACTCAACATGGAACAACATAACCAGAGTGTAGACTGGGTCAACTGTGCTAACTTTATCTCTTCCCATTCAGACAGCAGTGCAGCCAATAGTCAAGCTGATATAGGTCTGGTCATTGGAGGCAAGGTAAATCACACTTATCTCAAGCACTTTGGAGACAAAATGGTGCAGCTTCAGAGGCAGATTCAGAAACAACCAAGTGCAGTCACTGAAAAGCAGAGAATAGACAAGGAATTGTCTGTTGAGAAACAGCTAGTAAGTTGTTTATTGTCTTCTAAAGTTTTTGTGGTGTGGCTGATTGAATACATCCCCCAAAGCCTCAGATCAAAGGCAGAATGTTTGCAGTATCCACTGTTTATTTGTATTGAATTGGCTTACTAGTAGGCAATAGCATGGGTTTGGGTAATCTGCACAGATTATGTGTGCAGATACAAATGGATACAGGTATGAGTAATGATTTTCTTATCTGTCATCTTCAAAAAAAGTCCAAAAATATAATTTTTGAGCCAAAATTGAGTGAGTTATAATCTATTTTATGCTACATATTAAAATTAGCTATATCTCAATTATTTCTGGACTGATTTGGCTATTTTAGACTCTTTTGACAGGTAAACCTATGCAGGTGCAGGTAGGATATTGCATAAGCATGGATACAGGTAGCAGGGCCAATACCCATGGGAATACTCATGCTATTGCCTGTTTACTAGAGAATGGCTTAAAATTTGTTCTGAATTCAATTTTTAGCTGTAGCCAAAATCAGAGATGGTGATAAAAACATAACTTGGCAAAGGAGTCAATTACAATTAGTGATCCAGGGCCTAATCATCCTTCAAAACAACTGGATTGACTGTTTATGATTAGATTTACTCTATTTAAGAGTATGCTCAGTCTTTTTTCATCAATTGGGTGGGTGTATTCATGACAGTGGAATACAGCAATATATTGACTCTAGAAGTTAGTGCTTTTGTCTCTCTGGTAAACATTGTTATTAAACAATTACATCAATTAGGTATGTTGTGAATTGCCACATGCTATAGGCTCTTTGGCCTGAGACAATTCAGAAAATTTAGAATGAGATACCACCATAAAAATCATTAATTTTCTTATTCATGACTCTTCCAATCTGTTTGGAATCAATAAAAACAATTTTATCCATTCTGATAATATCCATGAAGGTTGCATGTGGCAACTGGCTAATCAATTCTAGGAAGTTGAATCTTTAAAGATGTTCAAATAGAAGAGCAGTTTGTTATCATTATATCTTACTGTCACAAGGACTTAGTATACTTGCAAGACAATAAAATTGTACAACATCCAGTTCAGAATCAAGTACTCTTATAGGAATTATTATGTTTTGCTGGAATTCCTATTACTATGTTCTTGATCTTAATAGAGCTTTTCAGATTTTTCAAAGATGCTATCCAACATGAATGTCTGTTATATTATTATAGCATTGTACCATCCTTTTGAAATTGACTTTAGAACACAAAAAGCTGTACATGGCTGAAATTCTCCATGGTAATATCAGTCTTGGAAATCTCATTATTTGGACAAAGTTTGACAAGAAAACCAAGACCTATACATAACATCTGAGAGAAAGTAAAAGAAAGCTCATTGATTTTGACCATATCAAATACACACAAAATTGGGATATATTAGGGCCTGTTCAAGGAAGAGACCATTGCATGGCTGGCTGTGTAAAAGAATAAATAATGGAGAGTAGCTCAATATTTTGGCATCCAGATGTATAGTGAGAGACAAAACTGTTCAAATGATTTTTGAAGTTGGACTATTCCTTGAATAACTCAAGAACAACTCAACCAAGCAAGTTCAAACTGTGGAGTGGTAAAATATCATGTGAATAACATGTTTCAATTTATTTGATTAAGTAATCTAAATTTCTTCCCACACTATTAATATTTTACTGGCACAAGTCTATTTGAACAGTTTTGTCCCTCTCATATTATACAATAATATTCTAACATTTTAGCACTTGGTATAGCCTCCTTTTGCCTGTAATACACCTTGAAATCTTCTAGACATACTCTTTTAGTGTTTGGAAGTTCAGTCTTAAGACCAGCAAAGACCAGACCAAGACCAGACCAGCAGTCCAGTCTTCCAATTTTTAAAGATGAAAACACCAGTCTTGGGGGACCAGTCTTTGCAGTTCAGACCAATATAAACCAGTTATTTTGTAGCTCTACTTTTTCCTTTAAAATGACCCCAAGACAGTAATATTTGGTTAACTTTTGGCTGAGAAATTAAATAAATTATTAAACTTTTGTTAAAAGGGTAGACTTTGCAAAATATTATGTTCTTGGGAGTATTTTAAAGCTATAAATTACCTCTACAACTATTACTGATAGTAATTTGCATAATTTTAAGTGTAAGACCAGTTAAAACTGGTTAAGACCAAGACTGGTCCAGGACTGCAAAAAACTGCAAAAGACCAGTCCTGAGCAGTTCAGTCTGATTTTTTTAAGGTCCTAGAACATAGGTGGACCAGTCTGGGTCTGGGTCTTACAAAAATTTGGCCAAAATAACAAACTGAACTGGACTTTCAAACACTATACTCTCCATCAGATTTTGACAGACAGAGGCTGGAATATTATTCCACTCCTTCTGTACTCTCTCCCACAACTCTGCAATTCCAGATGCTGGCTTATCATACTCTCCAGGTCTAGTCTTGAGATGATGCCAAAGGTGTTCAATAGAGTCAAGGTCTGCTGATTGAGGGGCCACTCCATAATTTCTAACCCACTGTCTTGGGGCCAGTTCTGGGCCTTCTTGCTCTGTGTTTGGAGTCATTATCCTGCTGAAAAAGTATATCTGTGAGCTTTTCCTATAATATGATTGATTCTTGAAGTTCATTATCCAGAATGCTGACAAAAAGATCAGCATCTATCCTCCCATCAATCTTGATTGCATATCCTGGTCCTTCCCAGAACATACAATCCTGGATTATTAGAGAACCTCCTTTAAACTTGACTGTCTCCTGTACCAGCCTGTCATTCAACCCCTCTCCTGGCTTTTTTCTTCCTATCTGACCCCAGATGATTGAATTTGGTCTCATCTGACTATATAACCATCTTCTAGTTCTCCACTGTCCAGTCTTTGTGTGCTTCTGCAAAGTCTATTCTAAGCCTCCTATGTCTTTTAGAGAAAAAGATCATTTTGCTTGGTTACAGCCTTCATCCCAGTGC
Source organism: Psilocybe azurescens (assembly GCA_023853785.1). Lineage (NCBI taxonomy): Eukaryota > Fungi > Basidiomycota > Agaricomycetes > Agaricales > Agrocybaceae > Psilocybe > Psilocybe azurescens. The sequence continues at coordinate 1,081,040 of JAJIRX010000557.1, read as the reverse complement.
CTCTGAGTGCTCTCTATACTGTACAGTCTTCACAGAAAAAATATGTTTGTCATATCTTGCAAGATTTTGGCAACCTCAGTGACATTTTCAGCCTTCTGAGAAGTGATAAGGTGAATAGTATTTTGGATATCAGCAGATAAGAGCTTGCATAGATGGCCTTCAGCAGATTTGAAAAGTGTTGAGCAATGTTTACAGTAAATATTGTATATAGAACCAACACTTATATCAGTGGTGGTGTGTTACGATTTCAAGTTAGAGTCACGCAGTGTGCGTAATCTAACCACCAATCGTGTACAAGAACAAGTTCAAGTTCAAGTTGAGCAAGTAAAGCAGAGTAGATTCTCAAGAACTAGCTAAAGAATACAGTGGATCCTTCCTAGTTTAAATACTATGAATCGTACAGCTAGTTGAAACGAGTTTGAATGTTCATCAGCAGATGTATATAAGAATAGTGGAAACAGTAAGTTGAAACGAGTCTGAATGTTCATCAACAGATGTATATAAGAATAGAAGTGAAAGTCCATCAGAGATATGATGGAGTTTTGTAGAATGATGGAAAGCAGAGTTCATCAGAGCGTACGATGATGTATCAATGATATGGACGATGACAAAGAAAAGGAAAAGAAAAGAAAAGAGAAAAGAAAAAGAAAAAGACTTGTCATAACATGGTGGAGATAGCATGACTTGACTGGCCTTTGTCAAGCAGTTTAAGAATATGTTTGCATTAAGTAGGAGTGGGTGATCATAGGAGTGTTGAGTGAGGATTTAATGTGGGAGTAGCATAAATTTGGACACAGGGTATATATACACATTTTGAATAAGTTATATAATTTTATTTGTACTTATTTGATTTAATTAAACAAAGTCACATGTTTGGTATATAAAACTGTTCAAATGGATTTGTGCCAGTAAAATATTAATAGTATGGGAAGAAATTAAGATTATATTATGAAAAAAATTAGAACATGTTGGTTATATAATACTTTACCACTGTGCAAAGTTTAAACTTGTTTGGTTGAGTTGTTCTTGAGTTGTTCAAGAAACAGTCCAACTTCAAACATCATTTGAATGGTTTTGTCCCTCACTGTATAAGTGAGCTGTAATATGTTCACAAAGGATGAGAGAAACTACAAAGTACACAATATTGGCTCACAGCTAAGCAGTATGAATGGCATATTTATTAATGTCTAAATACTGGGTGGTTGGGCTAGACTGAAGAATAACAGAGGAAGTCAGAGGTGTTAGCTGAAGTCAAAACACAGTGCAGTCAGTTGCATTGAAGAGACTGTTGCACAGCTGGCTGTGTAAAAGAATAAATAACAGAGAGTAGCTGAATTTTTGGCATCCAGATATATATAAGTGAGCTGTAATATGTTCATGAAAGATGGGGGAAACTATGAAGTACACAATATTGGCTTGCAGCTAAACAGTATGAATGGCATATTTATTAATATCTAAATACTGGGCAGTTGGGCTAACTATTGTAAATAACAAAATACTATCTGTAAAAAATGTAACTACACATTGACTGAAGAACAACGGAGGAAGTGAGAGGTGTTAGCTGAAATCAAGACACAGTGCAGTCAGTCACATATTTTACAATTAGCATGCACTAACTATATGTAATACAATTAAAGACTTAGGCTGAAGTACTCTATAGGTTTTCCAGAGTACAATACAAGTCCTCATGCACCACAGATTGTCAGAAAGAACCAGCTTGGCCCTCATTGAATGAGTCTAATTGCAGCATTGAGCAATGGCAGCTTTAGCTGTTCCAAAACATGAAGAAAACAAGGACTACACTAAGCAAGTCTTCATATTCTAGAGGCAATAACAAGTGTAATTCCATGGTGCATACATGTCTAGCTGAGCAGATCAGAATATATGAATATGAAGAGTATTGTCAATCAATAGGATAAATGGAATAATACACAGTTTGATATGGGGTTGACTCATAATAAGAGTTTGACATATGCTGGGCTGATGAACAAATTGAATAATATGGTATAATCAGACAAACCCATTGTCAGCTGGGCTCCTAGGTGAATATTAAAAACATTTTACTGTTGACATTGCAGTTCAAGAGAATAACAGCTGAAGCACACCAAGTGCTAAGTAAGCACACAAAGCACTAGCTGAGTATGCAATGACTGCATGGATTATCTATTAGAGATCTGATTGGTTGTAGAAAGGCTTATAGTTTGCAAAACATACAGCTTGGGGGTTTATAATAGTGATTCAACTTGTTAAATTATTCTCTAATATTGTATGTATCTATAGCTATAAATTAAATGTATCTACATAAATGTTGAATAAGCAATTCTTACCTCAAGAACATACAGTTCAGATTTTACTCTGTGTCTGCATTTTCTGAAAAGTATCAAGAGCTTCAAGAATGTTGATTGCTTGTCAAGCAATAGCAATTTATTGTTCACCTTTGAATTTGAAAGTAGTGCTTTGCACATTTAAAAGCTAGAAATACTTGAAGAGTTCATTTCACAAATCTCAAGTCTAAACATTGACTTTATATCTGGTAAGAGGCCAACCAAGATATAGAGCATGTAAGCTAGATTCACAACCTAGCTCTCTCTCTTTTCATATTTTCAAGGCCAAGAAGGTCTTCAGCTGGTGGACCAAAAAAGTCAAATCATGTTTTATTAGATCAAGAGGACTGCCAAATTATTTAGCTCAAAGTGTGTACCTGCTGATAGTGACTCTAAGAAGGTCTGGAAATAGTACTGTGTTAGAGAAGAGATTCTGTAGAATTTCAAATCCCACACTTCAGTTTGAAGCATGTACCCACTGATAGTGATCCTAAGAAGGTCTGGAAATGGTATGGCACTAGAGTAGAGATTTGCAAATGTCTCAGCACCCACTGAGAAATCATAAAAACACATATATTACTTCAAAACCCTTGCAAGCTAAAACTTGTATTTGCTTCATTTTTGAAGAATTTGTATAGTATGATTATTAAAAGTGCAAGCTTCCCTTCCCAGTGACAAACTAGTCATTTTAAATTTTGATTGAAGTGTTAAGCTGTAAGCACACTCAGCAGCAAGCACCTCATCAGTAACATGAACACCTAGTGTTTATTGCACTATGGCATTTCCTTAAATAGTATCTTGTGGATTTTGAGACTGGCAATCTATGGCAATGTTACCTGGTGTGACAGGTGACAGCTGGCAACTTGGATGTGTTGCAGATACTGGCAGAACTTTCATGAAAATGCCTGTCTCTCAAGTCCATCCTTGTATAGGTACTGCATGTCAGTAAAAAATAGTTCTTATTGCAGTCATGTCTATATTTCAGGCAATTGCTCTTGCTGTAGCCCTTTACATAGGTCAATGGTACTGGAAACAGCTATACTACAATTCAGCTTTATTTTATGTTGTCTTTTGAAATTGAACCCATTACCAACTTCAGCTTTTGCAATATTAAAGAAATCAAGCAGAGCCATCGCATTCTCAACTGTCCATTGAGCACATTCTTTAGTGGCCCCAGAATCACTTCTAGAAGGCATTTGGCTGACAGCCTACCAGTTGAGATGGGAGAAAAAGAATAGGGCAGAACTATGAACATGCTGAACACATTGGGAATACTGTACCATTTCCTTCAATTTGGCAGTCACACATCACGGTGCCCTTCAAAGCGCCCCTCGAAAATGAGCAGATGTCATGGTAAAAGTCATGTATTTTGACCAGTTTTCACTATTTTTGGCGCCTTTGGCACTTTTAACATCATTTTACTGTCATATATAGTAATTTGCTGAAACTAAAAGTTCGTCAGATGTGTCATGGGTCATGGTGCCTGCCAAATTGAATGAAATGGTACAGTATCACATGACTGAAGTCACACAGAGTAACAGATTGATATTTTCTAGACTCGTCCCCATCCAGCTTTGTGACATGTGCTGTCACTAAAGTGCACGTTGAACTACGTAGTGTGTGATTTGATATATAAATCGAAAACCAAAACACAAACCAGAGAGGAATGGTCTAGACTAGATAAGACAACTCTCTCCCTGTTGAGTTAATGTGAGGGCTGGCTTGGCCACTAGGTTCTGAAGATATATGTGGTCTGAGGAGGGCAGGGACATATGAAAAGGAGGAATGGATGAGGGAATATAAAATGCCCTTGAGTATTTACTGGGAGGAAGCAACCCGACTTGATTAGGGTAGAACAGTGTGAATAAGGAGTGATGACTGTGGAGGGGCCAAATGACTAGATAATTTGCAGGGATTGATACGGGGCAGGAGTGAGAATGTAGTCTTGATCCTAGTGTGCTTTAATCAAGTCTACAGTGTCTGCAAAGCTAGAAGTAAAGCCTGCTGATAGAGTAATGACTTGAGCGGCCTGGAGTGATAGATGATGAAGGATTGTGCAATGTTCTTGAACCAAAAAAATCAAACAGAGTGGTGAAGTGAATGAGGGATGACTAGGGCGATGGATGAAGATGACAACAAGACCAAGATTGCAGAATAAAAATATTCTGGAGCAATAGAAGTGATGGGGAGTTGAGGATCTTGATGTAGAGGAAGAATAAAGGGTCTGGAGGATGATAGGATCAAAATGAACTGGACAAATTGCCCTGGGATGTGAGAGCGTGGGTGGTTGGATAGGCTGGTCTACCCTCTGATGAACGTCTTGAATAACTGGAGTGATTGTTGAATTTTGTGCTGAATATTGATAGAGATTGATTGAATGTGTGCTTGGAGTGCTGGACTGAGTACTTGATAACTTGAAATCTTTGCTGTGAAGAAAGTTGGGGCTTGTAACTTCCTTGTATTCCAAGCGATACTAATACATGGTTTATATACCAGAGAACATAGAAAAATATTTAAAAGAGATCAAGCATCCAAACTATACTAATCATTCTTTAGAACGACACCCAGTAGTCCCATCTGTCAACTACATACAATAGATTGAAGGCTGATGGAGTTTAGGAGTGAAAAATAGAAGGATGAGTAAGTAAGTAACATAGGATGAGTAAGAAGTATAAGCAGGATTATGAAAAGCAAAGTGAGATGAGTAAGAAAGAAGTGAAGCTGAGTAAGTACAATAAGCAAGAATGACAAAAGGAAGGAAGGATCAATCATATGAAAGTGTCAGACAATAGAAAAGGAGCCAAAATAGCGAACAAGTACCATGCTAATGAATAGAACCAGTCTATTCATGGCACAGCTCAGTCATCCATTACCAAGACTGCTGAGTGAGACAAAGATTTGCTGCATATGTGGAATCCAGTTAAGGACTAAATAGTTGTAGATGATCAAATGCTGATGACGATGGTGATATATGATGCTGTGCAGTGCTGTGCGTACTAGGATGGATAGGAATGATGTCCAAGAATAATCTGCGCATAGCCTTGAGGTTCAAAATAGATAGACGATTGAATCATTGATAGGGAATGTAACTGATCAAAGGGTTGAAGTGGAGATTGAAAGTTAGAATGGAGCTTGAAGTGGACTGTGAATGGGCTTCAACGTTGAATATTGAGGGATGTGCTTCAGATAAAAATGCGAAATAATAACCCTGGCTTCTGCATGCAATGGAGAGTCGAGACAGACGCTCTAAGCTTATAGATAAATCTCATATCCAATCAAAATTGGTGTATGACAATGTGGTTTGTGAGAGTGAACTCAATAACTCACGTAGCCAGCTGGGCTGTCTTGGGCACTTTTGGCAGAGCCTGCCAAATTCATACACCTGTACTTGGTGAAAATGTGTCTCAAGTCCAAAAAATTTTGAAATTTGAGTATACAATAATTGGCTATTTTTTTTGATTTTAAATCAATTAGGATATACAACTTTTTTTCAAAAATGTGTCATTGTTGACAGGCCCATGTTCAAGATTTCAAAAAAAAAAATTTTTAACCCATACCATTCAGGTTTAAATGCAAAAAAACTACTTTATGTATACCCTATTTGAGCACTTTTTTGGAGTTGTGGCTGCTTTTTTGACTAAGTGATGAGGTATGAAATGGCAGGGAAAACAGCTATCACCAAAAAGGTCCTGAGTCAGCTCAGTCTGCTCACAAGCTTGCTCCTGCCTAATCATGTGCTTGTGTGTGATGATATGTGACTAGAGCTTGCAAGCATGACTGGATAGCAGGTCTAGACATTTTCAATCAAATATGTGAGATATTATTTAAGGCAATGTGATGATATGATGAACACTGTTCATATTACTGAACAGGCCCTTAACATGTAACCCAGTTTCTACAAAGTCGTTTGCAGTTAAATATTTGTTTATGCAATTGACTCTGCTAGTTGCTAATGGCAAACTTTGAAATATTGAGAAAAACATTCTGAGGCTGTCTACTTTCAGAGCCCTTGAAATCAGAGATTTTCAAAGTCCAGGGCTATGCTAGAACATTTATCATAATGCTCGATTCAACAGTATTGAAATTGAAGGTATATACTTTGGGTACCTGATATAAAAATAAGCTGAGTGACACTTTTCTAGTTGAAACTTGGCACTAAGGAGGCCAAATTTTAAAAGCAAGTTTTTGGATAAAAGAAATTTCTATACCAGGTTTCTTTTATTTTTACTGAAGAAGATCTAAAGTGTCCGGTGTGGACTGATCCCTTTTGTTTAGACTGTGTTGAATAACCAACACAATCAGAGTTTGTTTTGCCAGTAAAGTTCCAATAAAAATGGGGGTCTTGAGAGTGTTAGAAGACTGCAGGTATATCCCAAGACGGCGATGTGAGCAAAGCCTGATTTGTAACAATAGTGTGGGCAAAAGATAAGCAGAACAGATGACAACAACGAAATGAGTGATTTCAGAGGATTGTTTTGTGATTTTAAAGATACACACAATATGAGCAGAAAGATGGTGGAGGAGTTTTAGCGATCGAAGTAGATATTCCATGGTCTTGTATTGTTGTATGGTTTGGGTAACTTGCAGAATGAATTAGATATGAGCATGAGGGTAGTTCATTTTGCTACATTAAATTTTACTTGCTTGGCCCTTTCCAAGCCTCTGCTGTCCGCTGGTCAGGTGCTCATCACGGTCATCGGTAGAACGATTAGCTTTGTTAGATAGGCACTTCATACTGTATTTTGTCTTCAGGCGGGTGCGGAAGTGCCAAATTGAGGTTGAATTTGTCATAGGCAGGTGCAGCAGTTGTATTTTGCTGTCTTGGTAGGTCTGGTTCATTGCCTAATAGTCTTCTACGTCATTGCTATTTGTTTGCTGTATTCCATGCTGAGACAGAATGGGAGTTTCACATTACTCTAAAGTTGTACATTATCTGATACTTTGTTAATAAAGAACACATTCCTTCATGAGCTGTGAGCTTCTGATTTTGAGACCCGATATAAGTGCCTGTGAAGAAGAACTGGCTATTCATTGTGCTGTCCATGATCTTAATTTATTTATGACATGCTTCTTTTATCTTGTCTTTATAAGGCAAGGTGGCAGCAGTCTACAACAGTCATAAATGAATATAAAGTCCAAGGAGTCTTCATTTGCTTTTGGATATTTCTACAGTGGAAATGAATATAAGCTGTTTAACACTAAAAGGGAATGTCTTGAACAAAGTACTGGGAATGATAAAGACACAATGATCAGGATGATCTATCCCACACTTGAAAAAGTTAAACCTTTTTTTTTTATCAATGAGTTCAAGTTTGTAAGAGTTTCCCTCATTTATCCTTATTTTTCTTTTATTATTCACATAATTATCACTTATTTTTTATTTTATTTTTTATCTCTTCATCATATCTTAATTATTCCAGAAGTTTCCATCATCATTCTTCTTCATTATTCATTATGGAACATTATGAAACACTGTAGAATAACAGTGATATTACATAGAGCTCTCTAGAACTATTTTCTGCTTGGTGAAGAGACCATTGCATGGCTAGCTGTGTAAAAGGATGCAAAATGAAGAGTAGCTGAAATTTTTGGCATCCAGATGTATATAAATGAGCAGTGATACATTCACAAAGGATGAGGGAAATTATGAAATAAGCAGCATTGGCTCACAGCTAAGCAGTATGAATGGCATAATTATGTCTAAATACTGGGCAATTGGGCTAGCTATTGTAAACAACAATATACTACCTGTAAAAGATGCAACTACATGTTGACTGAAGAACAATGGAGGAAGAGAAAGGTGTTAGCTGAGGTCAAGACACAGTGCAGTTGGTTGCATGTTCTAAAATTAGCACACACTAACCACATGTGATACAATTAAAGACTTAGCACTGAAGTACTCTAGAGGTCTTGTGGAGTGCAATACAGGTCCTCATGCATCACAGACTGTCAGAACAAACCAGCTTGGCCCTCATTAAATGAGTCCAATTGCAGTATTGGGCAAGGGTAGCTTTAGCTGTCCCAAAACATAAAGGAAAACAAGGACTGTCAAGTAAGTCTTCATATTCCAGAAGCAATAATGAACAATGCATGTGTGTTTAGCTGAGTGGATCAGAGTATATGAATATGAAGAGTATTCTCAACCAATAGGAGAAATGGAATAATGCACAGCTCAATGTAGGGTTGACTCATAATAAGAGTTTAACATGCGCTGAGCTGATGAACAAATTGAATAACACAGCATAACCAGACAAACCCATTGTCAGCTGGGTTCCTAGACAAATGCTGAAAGCATTTTACTATCAAACATTGCAGTCTGTATGCCTAAGAGAATAACAGCTGAAGAGTACCAAGTACTAGCTGGGCATGGAATAACCACATAGATTATTTATTAGCAATCTGATTGGTTGTAGAATGGCTTATGGTTTGAGAAACATGTAGCTTGGGGTTTGTAATAGTGATTCAATTTACTAAATTATTTGCCAAAGTTGTATGTACCTGTATCTATAAATTAAATGTATCTACATAGATATGAAGCAAGTAATTTTTACCCCAAGAATATAAAGTTCAGATTTATTCTGTGTCTGCATTTTCTAAAAGTATTAAGAACTTCAAGGACATTAATTGCTCATCAAGCAATAGCAATCTATTGTTCACCTTTGAATTTGAAAGTAGTGCTTTGCATATTTGAAAGCTAGAAATACTTGAAGAGTTCACCTCACCCAACCAAGTCTAAAACATTGACTTTATATCTGACAAGAGGCCAACTGAGATATGGGGCACACAACCTAGCTTCACAACCTAGCTCCCTCTTGTTTTGTATTTTCAAGGCCAGGAAGGTCTTTAGCTGGTAGAACAAGAGAGTCAAATTGTGTTTTATTAGGTCAAGAAGGCCACCAATTTACTTAGCTCAAAGCATGTACCTGCTGATAGTGACTCCAAGAAGGTCTGGAAACAGTACTGTGTTAGAGAAGAGATTCTGCAGAATTTTTAATCCCACACTTCAGCTTGAAGCATGTACCCGCTGATAGTGATCCTAAGAAGGTCTGGAAACAGTATTGTGTTAGAGTAGAGATTTGTAAAAGTCTCAGCACCCACTGAGAAATCATAAAAACAAACATATTATTCTGAAATCCTTGTGATCTAATCCTTGTATTCACACTCTGTTTGAAGATTGTTGTGTAGTACAATTATTAAAAGCACAAGCTTACCTTCCCAGTGATGAACTAGTCATTTTAAAATTTGATTGAAGTGTTAAGCTGCAAGCACACTCCACAGCAAGTATCTCACTGGAATATTTTATTCAGCAACCTTGGTCTTGTTGTCATCTTCATCTATTGCTCTAGTTATCCTTCATCTACCTCACTGCTCTGTTCAACTTTGTGGTTTAAGAATATTGCTTAGATCATCACCTTTGATTGCCCTAGTCACCTCTCATTCACCAGGCCCTACTTCTGGCTTTGTAGAAGCTGCAGACTTGGGTGAAACAATTTAGAATCAAGACTACATCCTCACTCCTACCCCCATACCTATCCTTCCAATTTATCTAGACATGCTTCCCTTCCACTGTCAATCCTTTTTATTCACACCATTCTACCCTAATCAAGTCAGGTATCTTACTCCCAGTAAACACTTGAGGGCATTTTATACCCCCCTCATCTATTTCTTTTCCTTCAGATGTCCCTGCACTCCTCAGGCCATATACACCTTCATAACCTAGTGGCCAAGCCAGCCCTCACTTTAACTCAACAGGAGAGAGTCATCTTATCTAGTCTAGATCATTTCTCTCTGGTTTGTGTTTTGATTTTTGGTTTCTATATCAAATTACACACTACATAGTCCAGCACAGTTGATGCCATCGCTGGATAATGACAAAAGTGATGGTGTGATACTGATGAAGGGAAATGTTGAGGAAAAACACAGAAGAGGCAGAGATGGTACCAATGAAACTATCACTGGAATGTGCAAACTCAGACATGGCAGTGTAAACTTACCAGGAATTGACTTGGAAGTCGATTTTTTTGTACTTCCTGGGTGTTGTGGAGTAGAATGACATTCTGAAACCAGATTCTGTCAATCCAAGCACAGCCATGCCCAGAACCATGAATAAGCAAGACAATCCAGCAAAACAATATTACTAAAACAAGGAATGCCAAAGTATCAGTGAAACAAGGCAGAGTATCATTAAGTACATGGAATATACTTAAGCGCCTGTCCTTCATCAATCTAAGAAAAATAACATAGAAAGAAATAAAATAAACAATAGCACACAGTAGTAGAAAATGTATATAAACCATAGAAAAGTAGCTCCAGACTCCCCAGTGAAAATTACCATCTAGTTTGACAATCTTCCTGTGTGAAGAAACAGTGTCCATAGCTCAACAACTAATTGATTAGTTGTTTATTACATACATCCTCATCTTGTTCACTCATATTAAAATATAGTTGTATTGCTATACTGTCTAGCTGTACAACTACTGCAGAAATATTTAATTCTGAAAACCCATCTAGGTGACTAACAGAGTTGGCTGCTGTCATGAGACTCAGTCTCATATCTTGAACTACTAACCATCATCACACCAGCTTCAATATCTTAGGAATTTCACTATCATTGGTGTGAACCTTCACATTATTAAATATACATAAGTCTGATCTCTGCTCTTTCCTCATCTTTTGCTTTTACTCTTTTGCTTGTTTTTGTTAGTGGCTTTGCCATACTGATTTTAGTGTTTTCTTGACAGAGTGGGCTGAGAAGCTTTACAGCTCTCCCAATCATGGCAACTCTACCAAACATGGCAAAGATACTTGCATTGCTGAGTAGTTCCACTAAAAAATACCACACTCTGTCACAAGATGATAAAAATAATAATATAGATACAGCCCAAAGGTCTATTTGGATGCTGCAAGAGGTCCATTTAAATTTGTATTGATAAGAATAAATAAAGTTATCCTCAATAAAGTCAGACAGATATAGTGGTGGTGGTGGTGGTATCTGGGCTTTATAATTTTTATCGTGGTGTCTCATTCTAGATGTTTGGGATCTCCTTGAGCCAAGAAGGTCAAACTATGGAGAAAATCACGGCATCTCTGATGTCAATGTGGTTAGCCAAAAACAATGTCCAGAGAAATGAAAAAATTATACCTCAGATTGTGATATGTTATTGAAGCCATCTGCTGCCAATTCATCTGCCTAACTGACAAGAAATAGCCTAAGCTGTCTCTTACATAGAGCAAAGCAGATTATAAAGAGCCAATCTGGTTGTTCTTAAAGAACTATCTAGCAGTGGGTCAATACTTGGATCTGACTGTCATTCACACTTTTGTCATCATTGTTGCACTTGATTTTAGAACACAACAAAAAATTGAGGCCAAAAAAGATGATGAGCTTTTTTATAAAGGAATGTCAATGCAAAAATAATAGATGTAGCAAGCACTTCCCATATATTTTGTCCTCAGTTCTTCCTAGAAAATTTACAGTTAATCAGTCACAGTGATCTTAGAAGAAAATCATCTACTCATATATTCATTTTCCGAAGCTGTTTGGTTCTCTGAATCACACTTTTGAATAGTTGGTTCTAGATTATTATTTTATTCCTTGCATCACATTATCTTCTCCTTGATGTCAGTAACATGCTTACAATTGGCCTCACTTCTAATAATCAGCCATAGCCCCTAGATCTGTCTGAATTTATACAGTCTTGACCTCAGATAAAAGGATGTATTATTAGAGCAGTCAACCCAGTCAAGGTGCATATTACTATGATCTTGCTCTGGAAGAAAGCTTGTAAGTTTCCCTCATTTACTTCTATTTTCATTCTATGATTATCTTTTATCTTTATCTTATCATTTATTATTTATTATATCTTTTATCTTTCTTGATATTTTGATCATTCCAGAAGTTTCCATCATCACTCTTCTTCATTACTCATCATGATCTTGTTTTTACTCATTTTTACTCATTATTGCCTTCTTCATTATTCATCATTGTCTTTCTTATTACTCATTATGGAATTTTGCTTAGTCAGTCACCTCTAAAATAGTATAAGTACTGCATATTTTGTAGGTAGATCCCCAGCTTCAATCTCTTAGAATTTCCACTATTGTTGGTGTGAATCTTCAGATTATCAATTCCTCAAAGTCTATCTTCTGCTCTCTTTTCATTCTCTGCTCTTACTTTCTTGCTTGTCTTTGTTGGTGGCCTTGTCACACTGATTTTAGTATTGCCCTGACAGTAATGCTATTGTTGAGGCTAACAATGTGAGGGTAATAATATTTCTCAAGTCTTGGAATCTTTTGCAAGTTTTCTAATTTTCTGAACATTTCCTGAACTATATTGTGTTTCTTTATGGTGTTTAAAACACTTTTTAATGTTAGAGAAGATCTGAGCAAAAAATCCTTCTTAGTGGGCTAATGAAGTTGAGTCTTCAGCTCCTTCTTGATGTCTTTATGAAATGTGCTGAAAAATTGATGACTATTTAATGTATGTATAAGCCTGTTGTGTTGAGAAGATTTGAGACCAGATGCCATTGTTAAAGATAAAAGATACTTGAGTAAGAGAACATGTCAGAGTTTTCCTCATTTACCTTTATTTTCCTCACATGATTATTATTTATCTTTCTTGATATTTTAATTATTTCAGAAGTTCTTACTGTCCTCTTCTTCATTATTTATTATGGAACACTGTAGAACTATTTCTCTGCTTAGTCAGTCATCTCTAGAATAGTATAAATACTGCATATTTGTAAGTAGAATCAAACATTGAAAAATAAATATTACTGGTATAGTATTCTGAGGTGGTGCCAGTCTTTTGAATGGCTATATGGAATAGATTGAGATCATATAAAAGCAAGATAAAGAATTATAGGCTTACTAAAGTTGATGCTACAGGTCCATCTGCAGGTATCTTGGTTTCCTCCACAGCCATTAAAACTGCAATTTGAGGGATCAGTGAATTATTGGCAGGGGTGGTGATCTGAGAAGCTCTACTAGATACAGAAGTAGCAGAAGTAGAAATAGGAACAAGTCTGAATTGTGAAGATATGAGTATAACAACAAGTTTGGATACATCAGCAATAAAAGCAGGCTGATGTGTGAGCAATGGACTGGCAGAAAAAGCAGTGGTTATCTTTTAGCTTTACATTGTGCTTCACTTCTAGCCACAGTGTCCATAACTTGACTATTTCAGCCAATAGTTTTGTTTTTGTTTTTTTAATAACAGCTGTCAATCTACATATATAGATCTGGCACCTGTTTAAAATAAAATATATTTCAGTATAAGAAGAGATGCTAAATTATATGAATACCTGTTCCACCATATATAGGTTTTAACAACTCATAGGTCTTTTGGATTTTTTTTGAATATAAAAATAACATTTTGATTGAAAACTTAACAATCAAAGTCACTATCACATCCACCATCCCAGTGGAGCTCCTTTAGAGCCAGAAAAACCTATATAATATTTAGCAGATCTGTGAAAATAAAACAAAAACAAAAACTCATTAGAGTACATATAGTGATACAGTAAGGAACAAAACTGTTCAAATGATTTTTGAAGTTGGACTGTTTTTGAATAACTTAAAAACAACTCAACCAAACAAGTTCAACTTTGCACAGTGGTAAAATATTATGTGACTAACATGTTCCAATTTATTTCATTATGTAATCTTAATTTCTTCCCACACCATTAATATTTTACTGGCACAAGTCCATTTGAACAGTTTGTCTTTCTTATGTTATAAAACAGTATTCTAATATTCTAGTACTTGGTATAGCCTCATTTTGCCTGTAATACAGCCTGAACCCTTCTAAATATATTATCTATCAGATTTTGACAGACAAAGGCTAGAATATCATTCCACTTCTTCTGTACTCTCTCCCACAACTCTGCAATTCCAGATGCTGGCTTATCATACTCTCCAAGTCTAGTTTTGAGGTGATGCCAAAGGTGTTCAATTGGATTGAGGTCTGCTGATTGAGGGGGCCACTTCATAATTTCTAATCCACTGTCTTGGAGCCAGTTCTGGGCTTTCTTGCTCTTGTATTTGAAATCATTATCCTGCTGGAAAAAAACATCTGTAGGCTTTTTCTGTAATATCTGATGGATTTTGAAGTTCACAATCCAGAATGTTGACAAAAGATCAGCATCCATCCTCCCATCAATCTTAGCTGCATATTCAGGTCCTTCCCAAAACATAAAACCCCAGATCATCAGAGAACCTCCTCCAAACTTGACTGTCCCCTGTACCAGCCTGTCACTCAACCCCTCTTCTGGCTTTTTCCACACCCATTTCTTTCTATCTGACCTCAAACAATTGATTTTGATCTGGTCTGACTATATAATCCTCTTCCAGTCCTTGTAACCCTTGAACAAAGCAATGGCTGTACAGATCTTGTACCTCATCCCCAACTTTTCACTAATAATCAAACTTGTTTTGCTGTTCTTCAACTCAACACACTGCTTACTGGTAGAAATACTTTCCTGTATTTAATAGGGCCCAAACAAGGCCAGAAGAATATTAACTCATTTTATTACCCATTCTTTGTGTGAACTTTTGCAAGACACTTATAAGACTTGGACTCATTAAAGTCTCAAGATTCTGAACCACAAATTGCATGAAACATTACACTTATAGCTGAATCACTTTCTGAAGGATCATCTTTATTTTTCACTACTCATTCTATTTCATAGTTCTAAGGATATCTATTATGCTGCTAGATATTTTACTTAGGTTAAATTTAATCTTATCTAAGTGTTCAGATACATCTTAAAGCATGTATTTATGGATCAATGCACCAATTGTTATACATATAAACTATAACAGTCCTCTACTGTTCAGTTTTTGTATGCTTTTGCAAAGTCCATTCTAAGTCTCCTATGTCTTTTAGAGAGAAAAGATCATTTTTGTTTGGTTACAGCCTTTATCCCAGTGCCCCTGAGTGCTCTCCATACAGTTTTCACAGAAAAGGATGTGTTGGTTATGTCTTGCAAGGTTTTGGCAACCTCAGTGGCATTTTCAGCCTTCTGAAAAGTGATAAAACAAATAGTATATTGGGTATCAGCAGATGAAAGCTTACATGGACAGCCTCCAGTGGATTTGGAAAGTGTTGAGCAATGTTTGGAGCAAATATTGGATATAGAACCAACACTTATACCAGTGGTGGTGGAGATAGCATGACTTGACTGGCCTTTGTCAAGCACTTCAAGAACATGGTTGCATTGAGCAGGAGTGAGTAATCACATAAGTGTTTGAGTGAGAATTTAATGTGGGGAGTAGTGTAAACTTGGACACAGAGTATATATACACATTTTGAATAAGTCACCTAATTTTATTTGTACTTATTTTTTGATTAAACAAAGTCATATGCTTGGTATGTGAAAGAGACAAAACTGTTCAAATAAACTTGTGCCAGTAAAATATTGATAGTGTGGGAAAAATTAAGATTACATAATGAAACAGATTGCAACATGTTAGTCACATGATACTTTACCACTGTGCAAAGTTTAAACTTGTTTGGTTGAGTTTTTCTTGAGTTATTCAAGGAACAGTCCAACTTCAAAATCATTTGAACAGTTTTGTCCCTCACTGTATGTAATCATTCTTCCAGTTACCTCCTCAACTTGATACAGAACCACTTTGATACACAGCCTTTTGATCTGACATTTGGTTCAAAGGCTGATTGTGGGCCCATAGTACTGTTTCAGAATGACTAAAAACATTCTGTTAGCATAGATCTACATAAATAAAAACACTATACTATAACTAGTAAAAGACCTCAAAAAGACCAACACAATCATCATATATAAAAGCAGACCATTCGGATTTGCTCATGAGATCTTCACCACTTGCAATTTTTTCTATAGTATTTCTATAGAGATACAAATGATTAGTTGTTGTGATAAAAGTATCAAAAACTCACATGAGCTTGTCAGTGTCCACTGTGCCATCTCCCTCAATACTGAGCTCATCTCAATAAGACCATGGATAAAAAATGGCCTGAAATGAGGGTGGCTCTATTCTTGTTTCTCTTTACTGACAGACATTGGATAATCAGATGCATTGTACTTGAAATGTTGGTTGGACATTGCAAACTTATATATGGCTCTGTTGAGTGAGGCTAAATCAGAGTTTCTTGCACTGTGTAATTGGTTCTGGATCTACAACTCTTTTGTGTCAGTAATATATAAAAGAATATGTAAAAGAAACTTACTAATTTGATGAGGTTGTGTAATGCTACCCTATGATCTTGCATGCAAAAATAATGCCTTTGAGATCTAGACAAAGCTTGCATTTCTCTGCTTTATCATTAGACATCCAGTGATAAGACTAAATACTGTGTTATGGACACTTTATTTTCTTTGCTCTTTGCTCTTTTCTTTTCTTTTCTTTTCTTTTCATTTTTGTATATAAAGGCCTTCTTATCACATGATGGACAATAGCATGTGATCATATCTGACTCATTTTACTCTGACTCACATCATCAATACTGTTATGATTCACTTCTCATTCTGACTCACACTCTGACTCACATCAATGGCACCGTCATGACTCATCCTATGCTCTGACTCATACCTGGACTCATATTGTACTATAATTGTAGATACTCAAAACACTTAAATAGCCAGTAGACATTGCTATTATTCCTTAGCTAGTTTGTGAGAATCTAATCTCCTCTTACTTGATACTGCTTGGAACTTGCTGTTCTTGATTACTTGACTGTTGGCTTTATCCATGCACATGAATATAAGCCTGAAGTTGTAACATACTGAGTATTTCTCAACACATGTTTTGTGTGATGGTATATCATTGAATGCAAAAACCAGTTAAAGTTTTCTCATTTCATATGCTTTAAAATAAATTCAAATCCTTCTAGCCATGAGTTTAGCTACTCACAAGCCTACTTAATATTTTAGTAAAAATAATATTAATGAAATAAAAATATTTATCTGTGTATTAAATGCACATTGAAAACAAGATTTTCTATTTTTATCTGTAGCTGTAATAACCAGATTTGGGGCAGATCCATCACTTGGAGTATGTAGAACTACACCATGTGTGATATATATTGTCTGTTGCTTTATGATTAATATAGTGGTATAAATCCACAAAAAAGACTTGTTTGAAACCAGTCTTTATAAACTCCACTGGTAACAATATGTTTGAGCACAGTACATGCTTTGTTAATATACACATAAGCAGATTGTGATTCTTTAGCTGGATAAACATTATTGAGAAATTTTATAGTTTTTGTTGGAGATTCAGATTTGGTAAATTTTGTCTACTATAACAGTACCATATGGAGCACAAAGAGTTTCAATACAGTAAAGTTGATTAGGACTAAAATAATGTTTGTTTTGTCTATCATGCTGTACAGGTCCATCATGAGGTGCAGGTTCTTGTTGTATATTTGGAAGCCACTTTAAATTTTTATTAGATCACCTTAATATTTTATGAATTCCAGCTAGTGCACCAGAACTGTGGTTTTGAGTATGTTTATCCTATTCTCTTTCATGCTGCTGACAAGCTTGTGTTAAAATTTTATTATTATTTTGGCAGCCAACTACATGACATTTATTTTTATACTCTCTTTCATATATAGAACAAAGTGAACCATCACAAGCATTTACAAGATCTGATTCACAGTTTTTATGTGCACAATGTGTTGGTATCATTACTATTCCATCAATTGCACACATTTTTACATCTGCATAATCAACATTCACATCATTAGGATTTGCATTTTCAGATGGCTTATAAAACTGGCTGCATTTAGAACAAGAATGACTATTGGCAGTATACATAATACCATTTTGACTAAGTGCATTATAGGCTTCTTTACACTTTGGGGATTTCATACTGATAATGTTGTTTTCAGCAATTGTTTTTTATAGAAGTACAGATAAAGATAAACTCACACTGAAAGTCAACCTTTATTATTTAGATCCTATTCACTGTTGTTACACTCTATTGTTTTTGTTATGTTCACTTAGTTACAGAGATCTGTTCCAGATTGAAGAGATTTTCAGTTAATTCTCTGCTTATAAAAATTGGATTTTTATTGTTAGACTTCACAATAAAGCAGTGACAATAATAAAAATTAACATGTCTTTTGGGCGCATTAGTAATTTTGGATCATACCAGTATCCAGGTCACCCTAATTTCAATTGTAAGTTTAAAATAAAGCTCCCTAGAAAGTGAGTTGTTTTTAAAAACTTAAGATGGTTGTAGTAATTGCCCACTGATTGCCTGCTTATTGCCCACTTATTGCCCTCTCATTGCCCTAGGACACAAAACAGAGGGTACACAAATCAAAGGATAGTGTACTATATAACAGATTTACACAATGGAATTTGACCAAGGACATTAATCCTGGAAAATATAGTTAGTATTTATTGAAATTTTTAGTGTCTCATGTAAGCATGAACAGGCAATAAGCATACAATCAGAGGGCAATCAGAGGGCAATCAGCAGAGGATCAGTAGGCAATTACTTACAACCATCTTAAGTTTTTAAAAACAACTCACTCTCTAGAGAGCTTTATTTTTAAACTTACAATTGAAATTAGGGTGACCTTGGATACTGGTATGATCCAAAATTACTAGTGCAGCCCAAAAGACATGTTAATTTTTATTATTGTCATTGCTTTATTGTGAAGTCTAACAATAAAAATCCAATTTTATAAGCAGAGAATTAACTGAAAATCTCTTCAATCTGGAACAAATCTCTGTAACTAAGTGAACATAACAAAAACAATAGAGTGTAACAACAGTGAATAGGATCTAAATAATAAAAGGTTGACCTTTAGTGCAAGCTTATCTTTATCTGTACTATCACTAACCCAGTGTTTGTAAAATTTTAAAGACCAAAGCATATCTTTATGAGTTCTGCACTAATTTTTATAAAATGTTTACCATTGTAAAGCTTAGTGTTTCAGCTACAATAATATGCTTTTTTATTTCTAAGAGTTGACATTGAAGGAGAGGAATTGGGGAAAAGAAAGGGACCTAGTGTTTGGAATAATTGTCATGCACAGGTCACACACAACTTCACAATCATCAACATGAATTGTAATGAATATTTAAACTCCGAGAGAAGCCTAAACATATATGTGTGTCAGAGTTTAAAATCTTTGTTGATTGTTTCAGTGTCTTGTCACATCTGTATTTTTACCATCCTTCCTCACACTTTATGGCTTTGAAAAATTATAAGCAAGATACTAAATGATCTATTATGCACAATGCAAAAACTGGAGAAAAAAAGCCATTTTATGATGTCAGAGCCTGATATTACACTTTTGGCACATTCATTACAATATTTTGACCCTTGCATTGAATACAAAAATATAAAAATTCAAATTAATGTGCATATAAGCTGTCTCTATGAGAGTGCCACAAATCAAATTTAACAGAGCAGCAGTTGTGAAGTTATAAATGAAAAGTGTTGGTTTACAAACACTGGGCCCCCTTCCAAATACAGGGTTATTGATAGTACTTCTACAAAAAAAAATTGCTGAAAACAACATTATCAGTATGAAACCCTCAAAGTGTTAGGAATTTTATCAATTGGTAGATTTTCATTCAATTCCAAATATACTTTTGCTCCATTTGGCAAAAATAACTCGGGAGAAGCTGCTTTTACGAAAGCAACAGAATTTATGTCACATTATTAAAGACAAAACGGAAAATATATTCTCATAAAGATAGATTCTTGACATTGGGCCCTCGCTCTCGTAATAGTGATTTTGTTCTGTTATTCTGTTCTGTTAGTGCAGGGTAAAATTGTGAATCCATGCATCGTTGATCAACAGCTCGCAGTCAAGTAAAGGACTTTGTGAGGGGGCAATGGCAGTAGTCTTAGGATCGGGTGTTGCAAAATCTGTCCTATCGGTTTGTGGAGAAATTACAACAATCACGATCATAGAAGTTTCCATAATTGGATCTCAGAATCAATGGGCTGCCGTTCGCTATTAGCCTCTCGGCTTCATACAGCACCAACAAGCTCGAACTCCTCTTCAGTGCTGCTGTTTCCATTGGGATGCCTAATCAACTTTCCGTGCGCGTCGTCGTTAAACTGCCTTACAACCGACCAGACAACCCTCCCAACGACCCCCCCTAAGGTGAGTCACTTAGACAACTGCACGCTTGCACCCACCACCCTGTGTCCTCACTTGTTTCCGGGTAGATTGAATGGACCGCTGAGAAAGCAGACATCTTATGGAAGGTCATTGAGAGATCGCGATCTGTGGACAGCGCGGGTGCCGATTGTGTGTCCTGATCCCTCCCTCGTCCTTTGTCGTTGAACGAAAGAAAATGACATCTGAAATGAATGCCTTTCGCTTTCAGGGAAGGGTCTGGCCGCGCATCTCGAGGTTCCTCTACCGTATCTACTCTACCGCGTCAACGCACGATTCCAGGAGGAGATACGTGGACTACGAGACATACAGGGCGCGCTCAGTCCGTCATCTGCGCAGACGCAGAAGACGACACACGAGTTCCCTGCTCGGGAGAAGCTCGTCAGCATCGCTGGGCGTATGCCTGGAAGCCGGCATCTTTCAAACTCGCGGGTCGGCGCGCCACACGCACTCGGTGTCCGCGCGCGGCTGAACTCGCTGGGGAACAACAACCCGCCACGGCCGAAGAAGCCCACCTCCTCCTCGACTTTGACGCTGCAGGCCGGGAAGAAGTCGGCGTTATCGTCATCGTACGCCCCTATGCGTGCTGCCGCTGCTGCGTCGCCGCCGAGCTCGGATAGCGAGTCCGAAGACGAGGAGGCGATCAAGGAGGAGGAGGCGGAGCGCAATGCGGAGGAGGAGGAGGCGCTGACGCGCAAGTTGGCGGCGCTGCAGAAGATGATGACGGTGGACACGCTGGGGCTCGTGGCGGGGGGACACGGGCGAAGGATAAGGCCAAAGCGAAGAATCGCGGGCGGTCGGCGCCCTCTCGCCGCGCTCTGTCGGGAGCTCCAGGGTCGACACGCTGTCGAGCAGAAGCCAGAGCATTTCGAGTGCGAGCTCCCCGCAGGGCTCGATACCGGATATGCCGTCGCCGTCATCTGAGTCGCAGCCGCATTCCCCCATTCATAAGAATATATCGCATAAATCTTCGAGTCCTCCTGCTGTATCCTCGCGTAGTGCTTTAGGTCATGTCCAGCACCACCGGCGGTATGGACCTTTGGTTGATCGGGCGAGTGATATTGGAAGCAGCCACGGCTCAGAGGCCTCGAGCTTCAGTGATCTCAGTGGTAAGTGATTTATTATATTCTTTGCACTGTGATTGCGACTGCGACTGAGTGAGCCACATTTATTAGATGCAAGCATATCCGCTTCGGCGCTTGAAAGCGCTCTATTATCGAACCTTGGAAACAATGGCTCGCGATTGTAAGCGCTGTTTCCTCTCGGTATCGGGTTTAATCCCTTCTCAAACCAGTCTGTTTGCAGTTCGCAGTTCACCCGAAGTCGTCCTTCCTCGAATCGTACTCATTCAGTTGTCCCGCAATGAATATGACGCCCCCATACACGCATACACCTATTTCCTGCCTTTCTTGTAAATATGCATGCATTCAAACCTTATGAGTTGAGGAGGATCAATTATATTTATCATTTGACGCGTAATTATGACGCGTCATCCATCTGTATATTAAATATCATACTCTCTTGTTCTAAGCTTTTTACTGCATTCGCAGCCGTAATTCAGCCAATCTAAGGAGCCAATTTAAGGAGTCCGACGCCCATCCAATGCGAGCAGACATTCAGCCAACGGCCGTTCAAGCCGATAAACCATAGTTGATGATGACTTCTCTACATCTATTTCTGCCAAGAAACATATGGACATGCATTGTTGCAGTGGTTGGCCGCATTGTTGAGCGAGAAGTTCGGGAGGATTAGTACTAATTTACTATCATCGCCGACGCGTCAGCCAACTGCACAGTAATCACCTCATTGGCACGACCTCTTGTTTTGAACTTTCTAGTACATTCCGGAGACAAGCACAGCTATGAAAAGCGAAATGAAATACCCGTCGTCGTCGTCACTAACCTCCTTGTCTTTGTACTTCCATTATACAACGGTCTCGCGGCAGGCCCCCCATCAATTCGCCAATTTGTTAATTTACTTAAGGCCCTGTGAAACGTGCCGCATCTGTCCCACACAGGTCTTTCTGCTGCATACCACTTACACCAGTACCCACCCCTTGTACTTGCCTTGGAACACTTACACAACAACCACCACCAACCAACCACAACCCGATGGAGCTTACATTTATGACTGATGTCGGTCAGACGTTCGTCGTCGAGATCGACCCCAACATGGAGCTCGAGAATGTCATGGCTCTTCTGGAGGCCGAGGTAAGGCATTCACTCACTCACTCACCCTCCCCATACCATTCCGTCGCGTTGTATCTGATTTCCCTTCCTTCCCAAAACGCAGTCCTCAATACCCGTATCCGAGCAATCCATATCCTACGGCGGCCGGGAGCTGAGCAACGCCAAAGCCACGATCCGCGAGCTCGGTGTGCAGGGCGAGAATGCGATGCTCATGCTCCGCCGGAAAGTCGCCAATGTCGCAGGCAGGTGCGTACCCCATTCTCTCCTTTACCTGTGTTTTAAGCGCCTGTCTGAACGCACCGTTTTTCGATGCTAGATCAATCGAGCAGGACGCCGAGATGATGCGGCTGCAGATATTAGGAGACCCCGACTTGATGGCCCAGCTGAGAGAAGTGAGCGCCCCCTCTTCCCCCTTTGCTTCCTCGTCGGACTGTATATCTTGGCGAAATAAAAACTCTAACACGCATTTTTGTTTGTTCTTAATACAAGACCCAACCCGAACTTGCAGCAGCAGCCCAGTCAAACTCAGCCCGGTTTGCAGAGCTCCTGCGGCAGACGCGGGATCGGCATTTAAACGCAGAACGCGAGATAGAGCGTCTGAACGCCGACCCGTACGATGTCGACGCGCAGCGGAAGATCGAAGAAGCTATTAGACAAGAAGCCGTGGCAGAGAACATGGACCACGCCCTTGAGTATTCGCCCGAGTTCTTCGGGAAGGTGACGATGCTTTAGTGAGTTTTTGTTTTTATTTTTGGCTTTTCTTACCACTTTGTTTTTGGGTTGGGTGGTTGAAGGATGGATGCGCTAATGCGTTATTTTATTTATTTTAGTATCCCTGTGGAAGTCAATTCGCGTCCTATCAAGGCGTTTGTCGACAGTGGCGCTCAACAAACCATCAGTGAGTATTTAACTACCCTACAAAAATATACCAAGTTGTCTTATGTGTTTTTCTCAGTGAACCCCGAAACGGCTGAAGCGTGCGGGTCCGTCTTTCCTCTATCTGCCTCCACGTAACTATCATTCCTGATTGCCGTTGTCTCCAGTATCATGCGCCTTCTAGACACGAGATTCTCAGGAATTGCACGAGGCGTCGGCACAGCCAAAATCCTCGGACGGGTGCACATGGCCCAGCTGAAGCTTGCAGACCTGCATCTCGCATGCTCAATTACCGTTATGGAGGTAAGTGCCCCTTCTCTCCCTCTCCCCTCCCTACACTATATTTTGTGAACAAACAATAAACGAATTACACACTGACAGGGACGCGACGTGGACCTCCTACTCGGCCTCGACATGCTGAAAGCCCATCAAGCCTGCATCGACCTGGAGAAGGGCGTCCTCAGAATCCAAGGGCGCGAAGTCAAGTTCCTGGCCGAGCACGAGCTACCTGATAAAGCGCGCGACCCCGAACTGCAAGAGCAACTCGCGGCGGCGGCCGGCCCATCTTCGTCTTCTGGCTTCTCGACGGCTGGTGTACCAGCATCCACTGGCAGCCGGGGTGCGCCTTCGAATCCTTCGTTCCCTGGAGGCGGCAGGACGATTGGTGGAGTGCCTTCCAGCGGGGTACCTACGCCCCAGAGAACATATCAGCAGCAGCAGCCACGATCCGCGCGATACCCCGAACAGAGTATCTCCATGCTCATGGACCTCGGCGCTAACCGCGAGCTCGCGATCAGCACTCTGGATGCTGCAGGAGGCAATGTCGACGTGGCTGCCTCCCTACTGTTCTGATTCGTCTTTTTTTTGGTTCTGGGTCTTGGACCGGAAAAACAACTGGATTGTTTGTGTAAAAGCAATTTTTGGTATTGAATCTGTAACAATAGTGTACATATTTTCGTTTCGTGCAATAGAGATAGCATGGGGTATAAAACTGGGTACTATTACAAAAAGAAAGGCATAAAAATAAGATGTAAATACTCTACAACACAACAAACAAGATAGCAGCAGCCAAGGTACAACGGAATGAGAACCAGGAAGGTGAGAGACGACGACTAGATAAGACTGATTCTTGTCCGTACAAGACCTCCACGCCAGTTGTGCATCCCAGCCGAGCGGTGATGCGACCACTCGCCCTACATCCTCGCAAACGCATCCTGTATATGCTCCTGCCTCAGCGCCGTCCCTCGCCTCCGGGGGCGGGAGGAACAGCGAGTTGACGGGCAGCGTGTACTCCGCGTCGTCGTCCGGCGACCCCTCGCGGCGCCGCTTCTCAGCAGACCCGCCTGCGGCACCGGCTTTGCGCTTGCCCATCACGGGCGAGGTGTAGTCGTCCCGCAGGAAGGAGTCTTCTAAGGACTTTTTGACGGCGAGTCCTGCGAGAGTGAGAGAGCGGACCATCTCGAAGGCGAGGAAGCCGACGATGTCGACTGTGTCGTCGTTCGCCTTCAGGTCGAGCTGTGCTGGCAGATTGAGGAACTCGCGAAAGCGTTTGGCTGGACGAGAAACGCGGTGGTGATGATGAGTTTTGATAGTTTTTGCTAGGGTACCTGGTAACTCACCTTTCCTGTATGTAAATGATGCTTGTCGACAGTCGGAGTAGTGTTGATATTCTTCTCTTGTCATTTGTCTTGTGGCATCGTCGGCTTCCTGGTCGAATGGTTAGCTCGTGGCAATACGTTTGGTTAATGACCAGGCTCACTTTCAGGCGCTGGATTGAGGCTTCATGAGCCTCGATATCATCCTCGTCTTCTTCATCATCCGATTGGTGCCCGCTCTGCTTCAGGACCTCCGAATACATGGTTGTGATCTCCCATGGTAATTTGATAGTGATCTTCTGCGCCTTTGCAGTCAGTTTATCTGCATGGTTTTCATTCGAATAAGCATTCATTCAGACATGGAAAACAAAAATGACGATGGCAAACGCGACTGACCATCTGGCCCGTCTTCCAATGTCTCGACTTCTACTCCTCCGCCAGCGTCTCCTTCCGAGTTCTTCGCGTGTTTCCTGACGTCCTTCCATGAAAGATAGGTTCGTAGTCGATTGACCTTCCCCCGGTCGTGGCGAATCAGAAATATAAGATCCTCTGCGGACAGATATCGGGCACCACGGCGCGTAGCGAGTGCCCTGGCTTGGACAATCTAAATAGCATTTAAAAGAAGGAAGATGATGAGCGAAGAAGAAGGTGCTGCAAGGGGGCTCAGGACACACTAATTCGATGAGCTGACTGCGCACGATATCTTCCACTAGATTGACAGTCTCCATATTAGGATCCTGGACTTCTCCAAAGACAAACATCTTCAAAATCCGTATATACGTCAGGGTCAGAAAAAGGGAACCAAAACTATGGAGGTTTAAGGCTCACCATCTGGGATATCTCCTGTGTGTATTTGTAGTCCCGACTGGTCTGCCCTTCCCCCATGGCACCGGTTCGCCGAGCCGTGGTCATGTTTCAGCCCTCTAGTGTCGTATAAATTGTATGTGTGGGGTAAATAACGCGGTAATGAGGACCTTAAAGGTCGGTCAAAGGATAACTGAAGGTTGTGAATGTGAAAGAGTAAAAGTAGGTATGAGTATCGGAAGCTTTGGCGCCGAAGTCTCTGTCACGTGACAAAATACATTCTCCTTCAAGGCAACTGCCCCTTAGTCTCTCCTAGGCAGACATCGATATTATGTGATGTCCATGCGATCACGATAATATGAAACTGCCCCTGACCAGAATCATCTTGGAACTATCATGGCTGCATTTATTCTATGTAGACCAAGAACTCAGGATAGCTCTCTTCATGGCTCAAGTATAAGCATATAACATGATTAGTATTCCCAGAGACATGTTAGACGTGAGTTCATTTTACCTGTTGAACATCAAAAATTTCATTTTATATTGATTGTCCCCTCGAGAAGCGCCGTCGTGTAGATCTTCTTATAAATACGCCAGTCGCTTTTCAAAGATTGCGAAAAAATTGTATTCGCAATGCATCTTCAGGCCGGTGAGGTCGATGCAACTCAAGCTACAGTGTTCCTAACTGTACGGGCTGACTTCGCCCTGTTGGAAGAGAGGCTCCGACCTTGTGCAGCTACAGCATTCGAAGCTGACTACAACGATCTCCATGCTCGTGTATCTCACCCCAAAGTGAGTGACGTACCCCGATTTGAAGATAGGAAACGAGAGTGTTATGACTTTCTGGTACATTGGAGCCGGTGAGTGAATTGCTTGCTCTCGGAATGGTTATCTCATGCTATCTCAGTCGTTATGTCTTGCGTAGCGCGATGATTTATTATCTGACGAGAAATATATCACCAAGTACAATAGGGTCACTCTCATGATAGTGAGTTTGAATCGGACAAAACTTCAAGACCTTTCGACACTTCCTCTTGGAGTAACACACTTCCTTCAGCTTCCTTTCTATGATGACCGTTGTTATAACTCTATCAATCATCATGGTGGGCATCGCGGTACACGTTCATATGCTTCTTTAATTTTAGCACCTGAATCTAACGCTTGATTCTCATAGGTTTAATCCGCTACAACATTGTCGTGCTGGATTTATTGAGGGCTTCACGCGCTTTGTGCCCGGCATTCGAGCTCACGACAATAACCACGCAAAGACTGCCCTCGGTTTCTTTGAAGAGTTGATTGAAACCCACGGAGTTCCACGCAGAGTGCGCGGGAACTACAGCGGCGAAAATATACTTGTCATAGAGTATATGGAAGACAGAGGTAGGGGCCATGGATCATACCTCTGGAGTGGGTATTTAGTTCCGTATCTCGTCGCTTACATGTTAACTAACTGAAAAGAACAAAGCTAAGGGCAATCATAATAGACGGAATCGTATCGGTTGCCTATGAGTCGATTTTACGTCTGGCGCTGGGGGAAAATGGAAGCGATTCTTCGAAGATCTCGAACATGACGCAGATCTCAATCCAAGGCTGCTAGAACACATTTGGCTTCTACGTTTCCTATTCCTCACCTCTCTGAACCAGGACATCATGAAATGGACCAGTGGATGGAACTATCACAAGCTGTCCATCCCAGGGGAAAGAAACAAAAGTTCAATTGAACGCTGCGGACTCAACATATCCAGAGAGAAGGAAGGAATCCCCTCGCACCGCATCAATTCGAACCTGTCCGAGATCCGGTCCACCTTTATGGCTCTGTTTTAGAGGGCGGATACCGGCAGGACAATTGGCCAGAAAAGTTGAACAGTGAAGACGTTGATGAGCCAGTACGCCCTTTTACTGAGACAGAAAAGGCTGCATTCCAAGACCGGTTTCAAGATATCCCAGTGACGCTCCGTAGCTCACGCATCGTGGCTGAGAGGAAGTGACTCTGGTTCCGTAACCTTATTTTGTATGAAGAGATAAAAGAGATAGACAATGGGGCTCCATAAATTGCAAGAATAGATAAGTATTGATATATATATCGCACACTTCGACGTAGCACCTCCTTTTTTATACCCAAGCGTTAGATACTAGATGTCAAGTCGATGGAAACCATAGGTAAATCCTGTCTATGCGCTACACTGACCATATCAAACAAAGGTTTTGGTATGTTTGTGGAGCACATTTTTTCCATTTACCCAAGTTGATCCACCCAGTGATTTCTGGAGTTTGCCTGCGAGCGTCTTTGCTGCAGCACCTTCGACGAAATCGCGTTTGGTACAAATAATCATGCCCATCTTGCACCGCGTCAGCATGACATTGACGCGCCTCGTGTCGATCAGAAATCCAAGCTTGGCCGTACGAACGAGAGAGACAATAATATAATCATCTTCGTTCCCTACAAATTCAAGGAAGTCAGTAAGTTGAAGAAATAATGGACAAAGAAGAGAAAGGTCCTCAATACCCTGGAAAGAGTCAATATTGAAACATTTGTTCTCCCATGGAAGTTTGGCGCTCTTGAGACTATCCTCCAATAATGACCGTTGGGCGTCATAAGGTGTGATGATTCGAAAAGATTTTCCACATCCCACGAGTTGTCGTGCGATCTCAAGTACAACTTTGACTTCTTGTTCATTCTGCAGTCGAATCACGCTCGAATTATTACCTGGTCATTAAAAAATAATAGAGAAACACTCACTGTCCAGCTGTGCCCTTTAGATGTCTCCACTCCATCGCTGACGTCGACGAATCGGCAGCAAGAAGGATTGACGATTTTGTGGTCGCTTTTAAGCTTGCCCGAATATACGTTCTTGGATATGAATTCCCCGATGGGAATGGGCATCCTATCTGTAAATTTCAATTTCTATGTCAGTGAAACAGTAAGAAGAGCATAGCACCAAAAACTGCGTTCGTACATTGTGTGTCAAGAAACACGGCTCGTTCCCGGAGATGAGACTTCTCGAAGATGCTCTCCAAGTCGGGTATGTTACTCGTGCCATAGGGTGCCACTATTATTATGTGTTGAGTCGGAATGATTACAGGAAAATCTACGAAAAGAGGAGTTTATTTACGTTGTTTGTCATCGCCGATGAAGACCAGCTTCCGCAAAGTAGTCTTGAACTTGACGAGAACTGGGAAGTAGTCCCCGATCTCGATTTGGCTCGCTTCATCGAAGATCACCGTTTGGAGTGGAACTAGGTGAGTGATAGTAGCTAACTTCGGGTTCGAAAGCATGCCGAGGGTACACAATATGACTCGCGAACCCAGCAGTTGTCTTGAGGCACCGACGGTGTCCTCACTCAAACTGTCTGATCTGATTACATTCCCCTTAATTTTCTCATATAAATGCTCATGCCTGAAATAAGAAAATATTAAACACGCTGTAGACAAAGAATTTATGGATTTATCAATTACTGACCAGTCAAAATGAAAATCTTTGGATACGATGATCTTAAAAGCCCAAAAGTCTACGGTTGCCAGTTTCTCCGCAATATTTTTGACGGCCACATTTGAATGCGCAACGAGCCAGAGCGTCCGTTCGCTGTCAGACGATGCCATAGTGCTTGTCACAGTGGCGGCGATGACAGTCGTCTTGCCTGTTCCAGGTGGTCCATGGATAAGAACAACACGATCGGCATCCGAGTTGGAGAGTATGGAACTGACCGCCACGGACTGCGATTCATTCAACTTTCTCTTTGACGGGAAAAAGATGGCCGGGGATGACGGTGCTTTAGAATTCGCTGTCCAGGCCGTATTGGAGAGTCCCCAGATGGAGCTGACGAAAGGATTTTTCGCCAACGAAATGCGCTGTTGGAGTGCCAAAAGCATTATATCGGACCTTGAAGCCTCGGCAGCGTTGGGTTCCTCCCTTCCAACTGTCTCTGCAGATTTGATTGACTCGAGAAGTACATGCTTTCCGCCAATATTGATCTTTGTCTGACGCCCAGTTATGTGTACTCCTGTTGAAGTCCGCAATTTTTCTGTCTTCCCATTTCTTGAAAATGTGATGCACAGTTGCTACAGCAAATGAAGTCAATAATGAAATACGAGCACTGTGGTGGAAAGGCACTAAATATAATAGGGAATATACCTGAGTCCCAGTCAGACGACTGATTTTGGTCTGGTATCTATTCGAAATGATAGAATTGTTCACAGATGTAGCTTCAACATTATGTTTGTTTCGGATAGGTTTGAGGGCTATGAGCCTGTCCATGACACGGATAGTCTTTGAGATGACAATGAGAATCTGGGGGTAGATACGGTCAAAAGTCAAAAAGAATGGATAGATAATCGTTGTACAGAGATATTACCTGTTTTTCGATAGCCACGGTGTCAATTGAAGCCGTTTTCTTCAAGCGTGGAAGCATGGCAGGACGGAGCGAGGCAGAGCAGGCGACCCAAGCTTGAAGGGCAACCATCTTGGACTTTTCTTGATGAGATCCTTCTTTGAGAAATATGTCCGTCACAGCTTTCTTGAATACAATACTCTCATCGCCTAGAACCGCCATAAATGCAGCCAGAGAGTCCCGGCTTTCCTTAGTAGACAGTGATAGAAGATCCTTTCCACTTGAAATACGCATTTCATGGTCGAAGAATAGTGCACCTGATAATTTGTCCATGTGAAAGGCGGACTTCATGATGTTTGGGTTGCATAGTAGATCATGCAGCGGAGAGGTCGTCTTTTTGTTCTCTTTCGATTTTTTTCGCCTTGAGAAAAGAGTGTCACGACGAGAGCTTGAGTGAGCGAAGAGAGGACCAATGTTGTCATTCGGCCTTTGGAGCCATATATGGAAGCAAGACCGATGGTGCCGTCTTCAATTGACTGCATGAAGAGGTCAAGATGTTCTGGGAGATTGCGCTCATGGCAACACTGAGCTACGATGGGCGGGTAGCGCAGACGAAAGATATTCTGCGTTATGAGGAATGAGGGGTTTTCCATGAACCTCAGCAAATTCTAAGTGAAGAAAGGTGGATGCAACATACGAGTACAACGGCACACCGTGTATGTATACCTCTTCATGCGCGGGAGACAACGAGGCGGATCGAAGGAAGAGGCTCTTGAGCACGCCTTATCGTTACACAGAAGAGCAGTAGAAGCTTTCATTTCCGAATGTTGAAGCAGTAATAGATGGGTGATAAGAGCTTCTTGTGCATGGGCAGTCAAACCTTGTTTGAAGCGCCCACCGTCGTCAATCGAGTATCCGCCGTTGGCAAATTTTAGGACATCATAGACGATGAATAGACTGGGCAAGGTCTTTGGAATGACCTACATATCAAAATGTTGCGCTCACTGCACATATTGTACGGTAAAAAGTCCTATAGAGTACGCACATTAAAGTGATGTGCGTGACGGCTGCATGTGTTGGGTTGCAGGTTAGTGATGGTGTCAGAAGTAAAGCGACCTTGAGGCGAAGGCCAAATAATCGATTGCACAGGTGCCAAGCGGCGGTACACATTGGACTATCCGTTCTTGACAGCTAACTGCAAAATGGTAGGCCGTTTCCATTTTTTGATGTCCGCCCCTGCTTGGCAAGAGCCTTGTCAAAACAACCGGATTTGGACGTGGCGCATCTGAGTCATGATCACCGCCGCCTCGTCGAGTGAACGTGGACTCGCAGTCCTAGTTCTTGTACTCTTTTGAAAGCTACTACTACATTACCACTAAATCATGTCTAACTTTCGGTACATATCAGAGGTGCAGAAGAGGCTCGTTATAATAATGTTTGTCAGAGGAATCTCCGAGCACCACTGCACTCAGCCTCATATATGTACCATCATGGGCTCAGGGTCGATGTTCCAGCCTTTAAGTTTCAGTGAGGAGGATAATAAGCACAATAAAATCAACAAAAAGAGCTTAAAACTGTTGATTTCGGCGTAGGATTAATGTAAAGCGTCACCATCGACATCTGCAGTAGATTCTACTTAGTCATGGGCGCGGATCGGTACTCGTTACCAAATCTGGCTGTTTGGACAAGGCTCTTGCCAAGCAGAGGCGGACATCAAAAAAATGGAAACGGCCTACCATTTTGCAGTTAGCTGGAAAGTGATCCTTTGCTTGACATCTCGGCCGCAAATGAGTTGGGATCTTTGAGGTAGCCAGGTACAGATCTGAGACTCATAAGCTGCGGAAAGGGCTTTAGCTATTTCATTCTTGCTGATTCAAGGCGGTGTAGAGCCCGAAAGCCGTCCATGTGGTCATTGAAGGTGTTGGCCAAGAGGTCCTGACGACCCTGCTGATTATCTGTCAAGAGGTTTGTCCTCTAATTTTGCCTCTTCTTGAGAAAAACGCCTCTGGAAAGTCCAAAGATTTAAGATTACATAACAAATTTTTGACGCGGTTTGGGGGCGCAGTAGAAAACAGACTTTATATTTTTGTAATCCGTAGGCACATCACATACTGTTGTTACGCTGTAGTACAGTACGTCATACAAAGTACATTTACAGTGTAACGTTCCATATGGGCTCAATAGTTCCTTTGAACTACTGAATGTGCCTCTTCCATCTGGAATGCTACACTGTATCTGTCCTTTCTATTATATGTACCTAGCTGGTCGTCCTCTATCATCTCGGGGGTTGCCCTGTAAGGATCGATTGGTGTCTGTGTCGGTTGATCCTTCTGGTCCAGGAAGGTATCTTTTGACGTGTGCTGAAAAATACATTTTCAGTACTATTTTATTGATGAGAGAAAGAGTCTGAAAGACGTAGCGCTCACTAATGATGCCATAGGATTTGATCGCTGGGCCAGAAAGGCTGCATTAAAAGACCGGTTTCAAGATATCCCAGTGACGCTCCGCAGCTCGCGCGTCGTGGCCGAGAGGAAGTGACTCTGGTTCCGTACCCTTATTTTGTATGAAGAGATAAAAGAGATAGACAACGGGGCTCCATAAATTACAAGAATAGATAAGTATTGATATATATATATATATATCGCACATTTCGACGTAGCACCTCCTTTTTATACCCAAGCGTTAGATACTAGATGTCAAGTCGATGGAAACCATAGGTAAATCCTGTCTATGCGCTACGCTGACCATATCAAACAAAGGTTTTGGTATGTTTGTGGAGCACATTTTTTCCATTTACCCAAGTTGATCCACCCAGTGATTTCTGGAGTTTGCCTGCGAGCGTCTTTGCTGCAGTACCTTCGACGAAATCGCGTTTGGTACAAATAATCATGCCCATCTTGCACCGCGTCAGCATGACATTGATGCGCCTAGTGTCAATCAGAAATCCAAGCCTGGCCGTACGAACGAGAGAGACAATAATATAATCATCTTCGTTCCCTACAAATCCAAGGAAGTCGGTAAGTTGAAGAAATAATGGACAAAGAAGAGAAAGGTCCTCAATACCCTGGAAAGAGTCAATATTGAAACATTTGTTCTCCCATGGAAGTTTGGCGCTCTTGAGACTATCCTCCAATAATGACCGTTGGGCGTCATAAGGTGTGATGATTCGAAAAGATTTTCCACATCCCACGAGTTGTCGTGCGATCTCAAGTACAACTTTGACTTCTTGTTCATTCTGCAGTCGAATCACGCTCGAATTATCATCTGGTCATTAAAAATAATAGAGAAACACTCACTGTCCAGCTGTGCTCATTAGATGTCTCCACTCCGTCGCTGACGTCGACGAATCGGCAGCAGGAAGGATTGACGATTTTATGGTGGCTTTTAAGCTTGCCCGAATATACGTTCTTGGATATGAATTCCCCGATGGGAATGGGCATCCTATCTGTAAATTTCATTTTCTATATCAGTGAAACAGTAAGAAGATCATAGCACCAAAGATTGCGTTCGTACATTGTGTGTCAAGAAACACGGCTCGTTCCCGGAGATGAGACTTCTCGAAGATGCTCTCCAAGTCGGGAATGTTACTCGTGCCATAGGGTGCCACTATTATTATGTGTTGAGTCGGAATAAGTATAGGAAACTCTACGAAAAGAGGAATTTATTTACGTTGTTTGTCATCGCCGATGAAGACCAGCTTCCGCAAAGTAGACTTGAACTTGACGAGAACTGGGAAGTAGTCCCCGATCTCGATTTGGCTCGCTTCATCGAAGATCACCGTTTGGAGTGGAACTAGGCGAGTGATAGTAGTTAAACTCGGGTTCGAAAGCATGCCGAGGGTACACAATATGACTCGCGAACCCAGCAGTTGTCTTGAGGCACCGACGGTGTCCTCACTCAAACTGTCTGATCTGATTACATTCTCCTCAATTTTCTCATATAAATGCTCATGCCTGAAATAAGAAAATATTAAACACGCTGTAGACAAAGAATTTATGGATTTATCAATTACTGACCAGTCAAAATGAAAATCTTTGGATACGATGATCTTAAAAGCCCAAAAGTCTTCGGTTGCTAGTTTCTCCGCAATATTTTTGACGGCCACATTTGAATGCGCAACGAGCCAGAGCGTCCGTTCGCTGTCAGACGATGCCATAGTGCTTGTCACAGTGGCGGCGATGACAGTCGTCTTGCCTGTTCCAGGTGGTCCATGGATAAGAACAACACGGTTGGCGTCCGTGTTGGAGAGTATGGAACTGACCGCCACGGACTGTGATTCATTCAGCTTTCTCTTTGATGGGAAAAAGATGGCCGGGGATGACGATGCTTTAGAATTCGCTGTCCAGGTCGTATTGGAGAGATCCCAGATGGAGCTGACGAAAGGATTTTTCGCCAACGAAATGCGCTGTTGGAGTGCCAAAAGCATTATATCGGACCTTGAAGCCTCGGCAGCGTTGGGTTCCTCCCTTCCAACTGTCTCTGCAGATTTGATTGACTCGAAAGGTACACGCTTTCCACCAATATTGATCTTTGTTTGACGCCCAGTTATGTGTACTCCTGTTGAAGTCCGCAATTTTTCTGTCTTCCCATTTCTTGAAAATGTGATGCACAGTTGCTACAGCAAATGAAGTCAATAATGAAATACGAGCACTGTGGTGGAAAGGCACTAAATATAATAGGGAATATACCTGAGTCCCAGTCAGACGACTGATTTTGGTCTGGTATCTGTTCGAAATGATAGAATTGTTCACAGATGTAGCTTCAACATTATGTTTGTTTCGGATAGGTTTGTGGGCTATGAGCCTGTCCATAATACGGATAGTCTTTGAGATGACAGAGAGAATCTGGGAGATAGATACGGTCAAAAATCAAAAAGAACGGACGGATGATCATTGTACAGAGATATTACCTGTTTTTCGATAGCCACGGTGTCAATTGAAGGCATTTTCTTCAAGCGTGGAAGCATGGCAGGACGGAGCGAGGCAGAACAGGCGACCCAAGCTTGAAGGGCAACCATCTTGGACTTTTCTTGATGAGATCCTTTTCTGAGAAATATGTCCGTCACAGCTTTCTTGAATACAATACTCTCATCGCCTAGAACCGCCATAAATGCAGCCAGAGAGTCCCGGCTTTCCTTAGTAGACAGTGATAGAAGATCCTTTCCACTTGAAATGCGCATTTCATGGTCGAAGAATAGTGCACCTGATAATTTGTCCATGTGAAAGGCGGACTTCATGATGTTTGGGTTGCATAGTAGATCATGCAGCGGAGAGATCGTCTTTTGTTCCCTTTCGATTTTTTGCCTTGATAAAAGAGTGTCACGACGAGAGCTTGAGTGAGCGAAGAGAGGACTAATGTTGTCATTCGGCCTTTGGAGCCATATATGGAAGCAAGACCGATGGTGCCGTCTTCAATTGACTCCAAGAAGAGGTCAAGATGTTTTGGGAGATCGTGCTCGTGGCAACACTGAGCTACGATGGGCGGGTAGCGCAGACGAAAGATATTCTGCGTTATGAGGAATGAGGGGTTTTCCATGGACCTTAGCAAGTTCTAAGAGAAGAAAGAGATGCGGTATACGAGTACAACGGCGCACGGTGTATGGGAGAGAACCAGGCGGATCGATGAAAGAGGCGCTCGACCACGCCTCATCGTATGGCGTGATGTCTGCGAGCCGACCTATTTTCCGTGAGCCATCTAATTTTAGTACCTTTATTTCATTTCGAGTACCTTGAGACATAGTAGGATTTAGGCTCGAAAAATCATTGCGATAGCCAAATTCTATGTCAGAGCTCAACTTATAAGCAGTGGTTAAATAGATTGTGAGATATATTTTTAATAAAGCTCAAACCACATACCACATTTTACTACTGAGACCCTTGTTAGCTATATGGACTGTCGGAAAAATCGAGATCAGAATATATGCATAGACATGAATACATCTACACTTATCAGCCCATCAGCTTTTCGGCCGGTTGACATGCTTCAGTAATCTTCCAATATAGTATTGTCGAAATGGTCGGACTGACCACCCATTGTTAGCAGTATCATCTCACATCCGTTCATACCGGCACATACTGTTATTACACTGTAGTACAGTATATCATACAAAGTACATTTACAGTGTGACAATTCCATATGGGTTCAGTAATTCCTTTGAACTACTGAATGTGCCTCTTCCATATGGAATGCTACACTATATCTGTCCTTTCTATCATATGTATCTAGCTGGTCGTCCTCTATCATCTCAGGGAGCTTCCCTATAAGGATCGATCGGTGTCTTGATCCTTCTGGTCCAGGAAGGTATCTTTTGACGTGTGCTGAAAAATCCATTTTCAGTACTGTTTATTCACTATGGGACAAAGAGCCTGAAAGACGTAGCGCACACCAATGATGCCAAAGAGTCTGATCTCCAAGCCAGTCACGATGATCAGCGAACTGCTCATCGATTGTATCAAAGAACGAACCAACGACCTACCAGACCTCTTGCTACCAACATCGAGCCTGATAGCATACTGGGGGACGTGGTCCGCCTCCTCTTTATATTGCCTTGAAAATCACTCGAAATTTTTGGATCCTGAGCATATAGTCGCAGTGGGGTAGATCGCGTATCTTGATCGCCTGGAGTCGAAGGCTTGTGTATGGTATACGATGTATCCCTCCATCTTAAGGATGTATCCATTTCATCGCAAGAATACGAGAACACGGATGAAACGGAAAGAATAGGATAGGGTAGAGGCAATCAGGCCGAATCACATGAAAGTCGTGGGCAATAGCGGAGTAAAATATATATTGTTAGCGGCCAAAGCCTGATTGCCTGTGGGTTTGCCCAAAGCCTCTGTGTAAAACGCAAATGAGTATGAAATAGGTTCGGTGCTTTGTAACGTCCCCTCACCGCCATAGCATAGAACAGGGGATCCTCACGACACGCATAACTCAAAGTGGGGAAACTTGTCAGTCCAATACACTATTCCATTAACTCCCTCGCCCGAGCCAGATAAAGAGGAGAAATGTTTCTCAGATAACAAAATAATTAATCGCGCAGTGATGTAGATATCGATGCCCACATATGCGCAGAAGAACCCAAACCAACAAACCAATAGATTGGATTTCCCAGAAACCTAAAAGGTGATTTTTTGTCCTTGGTTGGGAACAATAGCCGCAGACTCGCGTTTTGCAAGTGCAAGTGCTGCTCCTGGTTTAGGACGAGATTTGGGACCTTTGTGCCTGACTCCTTCGGTAGCTGCCGGTCGTTCTTTACCGCCGTCCCATTTTCTTCTGGGCGCAGAATCAGCAGTCACTTCGCCAGTTGTTGAGGGGTTGGGAACAGCGTTGAGGTCGGAAGTTGAAAATTCTACGTTCCGTTGTGGACGTTCAGTGCGAGGTGGTCGTCTACCCTGGTTGAAGGCCGCATCTGCCTGTTTGCTTCTGGGGGCACCGCGGCGGACGGCATCGGCACTTGCGTATTCCACGACTAGTTTTCGTCCATCCAAGTGATGGTTTTTGGGTTGATAAGGGCGGCAGTAGCACCGTCGATAGTCATGAAATCGACAAAGGCAAAACTAGCCAAAAGTTCAATTTAGAGAGGACTATAACGTCAAAATATGGCTCACCCTTTACATAGGCCAGAATCTTCGAAAGTTCCCATTCGCACTTTACGTATCCAGATGTCCTTCGGCATTTTATCTTCTTCTTCAGCAGGGGTGGCATTTTCGGATGTTTTTTCTGCCCTGATCTGTGGGCTTCCAAAAGTTCGCGAATAGAGGCTTCAGTGGTTTCGAAGCCCAAATTTCCAAGGAACAATGTTGGTGCGGGAGGTTGCTTCTGTGCGCGTAGGATCTTCTGAGCAGTCTTCGAATGTGTTCTGTGGGCGAGAGCAGGGTCAGCGATGGTATGCTCACCGCCAAGTGCCGCAGGTCGACCTTCAAAGTTGTCGCCTGGTAATAATGGTTCTGTTAGTTACAGAGTAAAAGTTATATTCCATGATGGACAGACCATCTTTGATCAACAGCTTTCGACCAAGTAGAGGATTTTCTGAGAGGGCGATGGCAGTAATCTTAGCATCTGGTGTTGCGAAGTCAACGTAGGCGAATCTATGAAGACGAACTCAGACATCAGATACCCCAGAAGTCAGTTGTGAAGCATACCCTCGATTTTCTGGTCTCTGTCCAGGACCATTTGCGGCAGCTTTCGTTGGCATATTAATCCGCGTAATCTCGCCTACACCTTCAAAGAAAGTCCTCAGGTTTTCCTGGGTCGTCTTAAATGACAGATTACCGACCCAGACAGAGTTTTGACGTTTCGCAGGAGCAGAAGTGTCGACAGCTTGAGCACTACCATCCTTCAGCTTACGTTTCTTCAACGCTGATCCTTCCTCAGCCAGTTTCGCCGCCAGTTTTTCATCTTTCTTTTTTTCTTCGACGCTCCGCGTGAGAGAGAACAGGTTCTTCTACCGTTGCGGTTTCTTCTTCAGCATCTGAGCCAGCATCCTCCTCTGAGTCCGAGCCATCCGAGCCCTCGATTGCCTCCACTTCAACGGAGACAACGTCTTTTCTTTTACGTTTGGTTTTCTTGGTTTCTGGAGTAGGAGTGGATTCTTTTGCTTCTTCACCTTCAACTTCGATTGGGGCGACTTCCTTTCTTTTGCGTTTGATTTTCTTGGTTTCTGGAACAGGGCTATCGCTTTTCACTTCTTCGGCAAGGACGATTTCCTTTCTTTTCCGTTTTTATCCTTGATTTCTGGAGCAGGACTGCTGCCTTTTGAAGAAGAGGCCGGGGAGCTCATAGTGGGGAATAAAGGTACCTCGAATGAAAAACTAAGGGTCTACTTTCCCTATACATCACATGATCATACATTCATCCGCGGCGTTTAACCGGCAGATCAATTGTAACGACACACTCCTGTCCTTGTCTAACGCTAGGTCTGTAATCTTATGGTGCTTGCGCCCTAGCTATCGGGAGTCTGTGCTACTGGGCTTTTATATTCTCTCTAGCGTATTTATACTGTAACTTGGAAGAAAGAGTGCATTTTACTTGAACGCTCAACCATGTATGTCTTCAATTGCGATTCTGAAAGTATTTGTGTTGTCTTAATGACTTTGATACTAGGGCGAAATCGGAGGACGTTGTGGAAATATCTGACTCAGGCTCGGCCAACGGTGATCCCAGTGAATCCGATGGATCCCTCTTTCTCGGTCTCCATCTGCTGAACAAGAGGCCGGCGAAGAACGATGGAGAACGTCTGAACCTCCGCAAGAGGTATTCGACGACGGAGAATGGAAATTCCAAATCATCGGGGAAGAAGTAGACCATAACGGAGAAGTGGTGTAAGTCTCAAATTTATTTATGCGTTATGTTAAGCACACATTGACCATTGGCGGAATTGTTTTTGAACATCAGATATGAGGTGTGAAGGGACTCTTGCTCGTTGATCTCCCACCTGACTCACTCTTCTGCTGACAGGTCGAATGGGAGGATTGGAATCGCGAGGATGGATCAAATACTACATGGGAAACGGCACAAACGATATCCGATATCAAGTGGAGACCAGCTCAACAGAAATTGCGGAATGACATAGCAGCAAAGTCCCTTTCAGTGGACGTGATGACGACGACCGACATCCATAACATTGAAACGTTTTTGCGAAACCAAGCATATCACGAAAAGCTGAAGAGATATTCAAAAGAGAAAAAAACGAACAATTTCAACGACATGGCAAAGCTGATGGCGAAGCATCAAGGGTACGATCAAGCAGCGACGCGAGGGCCAGCGTCGCAATCGGCGCAAGGAAGTCAAGGCTCGTCCTCATCTCCTTTAACGTTGAGGACAAACCAACGAGCTAGTATGCGACAGCAGACTGAAAATTCTATAGCTGGATCATCTAGCGGCGCAAGAGCTTCTTCGAGGCTCTCTTCCAGATCTTCTGTTACATTAATTTCGGGAAACGTTAATTCATCTACCAAGTCTCGCGATCACTCCCTCCCGTCAACCTCCTACTCATCCTCAAAACCATCATCGTCCAAGACCCTCCTCAATGGCGTTCCGCCAGCATCTCCGACACTGCCGTCAAAATTAACTCGCAGTTCGAAAGGAAAGGAAAAAGAAGTCATTCCTCACGTCTCCAGTCCCGAATATACACCGTCGCATGATTCAGTACCCTATAATCATTTCAAAGCTTCATCAGCGCTCAGTACCTCTTCTTCTCACGCATCGTCCTTTTCAGCCACGAAGAAGCGACCGAGCAGTTCATCCCCCGAACATTCCGATTCCCAGAACTCGCCGCCCTTTTTATCTCCATCGAAGAACTCCAGAAAACGCACAAGACACTTCATCGAATCCGGCTCCGAAGACGAAGACGAACTCGATTTACTGCCAGTTCGAGAACTATCGCCGTTTTTGCAATCAAAAGTAACTCAATCTTCAAAGAAAGCTGTCGCACCATCAAGTAGCAAAGAGGATTCACTCGCTCGGTATGTTGTTACTGATGTTGTTATCGGAATGTGAATGCTAAAATCTCATATGGCAGGCGTTACAAATTACAACAAGCATGGACAGCGGAAGCACGAAGTGCGGGAGCCGCGTCTGTCTATCTCGTCAATGATATTGACGATGAAATACTGCCCGACCTAGACCCTGATTTCCGCTATATCGAAAAAACGTACCAATTGTATGTAGTCCACACGAAACTTTGAACCTTTGTCGCTGATCTATTCTTTTGTACAGCGCTCCCGGGATCACGGTACCGGGAGAAGAGTTTTGGACATACTGCACCTGCGACATTTGTGAAAATTGTCGTAGTAGTACTAGTGAGGCAGATCAGTGTGATTGTCAGTGCTCTTATGAAATGTCGGCCGCGCAGGCAGACACTTTTGGTGCCTATACTCAGTCTGTGAGTAGAATTATTCCACACTGAACCTAATGGCTGACAATTCGGGACAGGGTCTTTTCGCTTTCAATGTTTACAAAGGTACTGAGGTGATAGAATGCAATAAGGAAAGTTATATCACTGAGAACTCTTGTATGGCTTTTTTGAATAATGTTGGTTTACAGCTTTGTGCATGTGCCGAAAAGCCCGAACAGTGCCCAAATCGTGTTGCTCAGATTCCACGCAAACACCCCATCGAAGTATTCAAGACGGCAACATGTGGATGGGGCGTCAGATCCACCAAAGCCATCGAACGAGGCCAAGTGCTTGGAATTTACACTGGGTAGGATGATTCGCATTCATTGCCTCCAGGCAACCATCTCTAACGTTGCCGTCTATTTCTTTTAGTCTTGTTATGTAGGTTTTGAATCTTTGAAGCCAAACATTAGCGACACCGTAATTTATCCAATTATTCACAGAACACGCGATGCAGCGAAGGCTCTGCCTGGAGATCTCGCTAATTATCGTTTCGACCTCGACGGCGATGAACCCGAAGATGGGCAAGCAAACGAGTACGTGTTAAATCATGAACTGTACTCGGTGGACTCTAGACTCTATGGTGCGTTATTTTTTTACTGTGCCCTCAAAAAACCAAGCAATGTGTGATCTGACGTTGTGGTTCTGCGGCAGGTAATTGGACACGCTTTATCAAGTTAGCTTTGACCCATCCGCAAGTAAAAGATTCATCAACTAACGCTCTGTATTTTATTCCAGTCATTCTTGCTCGCCCAATTTACAGATATACCTCGTCGTGTATAATACTCTTCCTGGTGTACGTCCCTCATCTCTTCTTCTCCGTATCCCTTGTCGCCGTTCTGACATGAGCTAATCATTACCCACACAGATCGGCCTTCCATACATCGCTTTCGTCGCTAACCAGAATATACCCATACGAGAGGAACTTACATTCGATTACAATCCAAACAAACTATCAACAGTAGAGGACGATGCTGAACCGTGTCATTGTGGGTCTAGTCAGTGCCGTGGATTCCTCTTTTCCTAGCTTTCTTGCACGCCAACGTTTTCTTCTGTATATGCTATGCTATCTTTATTGATATATCTACCATTGTCTGCTTTTCACATCAGAATGTATAACACTTCTATCTTGATTCAACTCACGACCCTAATATGAAAGCAAGTCCAATAAGTTATTGATTCTCATAAACGAAGTGACTCCTTATTGGTATAACTAAACTAAATTATTGAATACATCTATTGTACATACCGTCATTATAGATAGGAAATAAAGAAAGAAAAGAAGCAATGGTATTGAAATGACAGAAATATGCAAAACAGTAAAATCAGACTTGTTGCTCGTCCAAAAACAAAGCTTGTCCACTAAAAAAAAACCCTACAGATACCAGCACATACATATACCGGCAACGCTACCAATGGTAACTTGCTCAACGTCTATGTGCAACAGCCCTCTTATGATCCTCCGTCAGCACCTTGGCAGGCCCCCGCCTCGCCATCGCATACAAGAACACAAATACCACGATCGCAAACTGCAGCCATAGCCAGACCTGGAGCAAGAAGCCCGAGTTCTGGGTCTCCTCTTTCTTCTCTAGTGACATGCCTGTAGGGAAGAGCACAGATCTCTCGCTCTCCTGAGCTCCGTGTCCGTGTCCGCGGCGCCGACGTGCTGGGGTGATGGCGGAGGCAGTGGTGGTAGGCTCACCGTCGTCGTCAGGGTCATCGGCTTCGGCATCGTCATTTCCATTGCGAGAAGCCGAAGCTACAGTGAAGTGGTTGAACCCATCGATCATCGAGTCCACTGCATGGGATAGGCGTCCAGGGATCCCGATATCAATGTCCAGCGGTGACGGTGGCCTCGATATATCAGTAAACAGTGTCTTTTGATCATCGTCATCTTCCTCATCGTCATCATCCCTGTCACTAGAATACGACCGATATTGGTGCTGAAACTGGAATCGCCGGTCGACCCACCGATTCGTGCGCGAGCGTAGAGTGTCCGACATCATCTGCATGCGCGGCGACCGCGTGTCATTGAGCGAGTACACCGCGCGCCCGGTGTTACTGTGTCCCAACGATCCAGGCCTGCTCGGCGTCGGCGGTTCCACGGATAGACGCAGAGAGTTCGCAGATGTGAGCAGGGGCATGCATGGTAAGGGGTCATCGTCAAGATCAGGTCTAACCTCATTGTCAATCGACAGCCGCCGTGGGAGCGCCAGCGTCGCCGTGCGCGAGAGTGGAGATGGCGTGGGCGGCACGGAAATCTGGCTGAAGTCATACAAGCTCAGCGCGCGCATGTGGAGATGATGGTTGTTCGGTGGCCCATGCAGCTCCCAGTTGTTGCCGAGCTCTTTGTCCAGCTCGTTCTGCAGGGTCGGGCGCGAGCTCATCGGGGACAGCTCAGGAGGCGCGTGTGATGCAGGGGAGAAGAAGTGCAGAGGCGAGAGGGCACCGGGGGAAGAGGGGACGCCAGGCCTGCTGCTGTGGTGCTCGCAGCGGACGACCATGTCGAGCGGTCCTGATCGTCCAGCCACGATGAACGCGACGCGCGATCTCCATCATGTTGCAACACCGGCTCGTCCTGAGTGGGTGACGAACTTGCCCCTTCCGCCGAAGCTTCCTCCGGGCAAGGGGCGTCAGGCTCGTCGAATAAGCCCATGACGCTTGTTCGCTTCTTGCCGGTCGATATTCCAAATTCTGGGCGAACGATACATGTACCATTGAACGATTGTTCACTCTCAATGTTCCTCTTTAAACTCGCGAATTCAATGGGTCTGTGAACGGTTTCCTCCTCCCCTTCATCAACTTCTGTCTCCTCCTGGTCCAGAGAATCTTCATGCTCATGCTCATGGTCCAACTCAAGCTCAGTAGAATTCGGATCAGCGAGGCATTCGTAGACTTTTGTGATGTGGGCCGTATCACGTTGAACGGCAGACAACTGTACCGCAGTATCCGATTGTTGTTGAAGGATACGAACATTAGTTTGCTCCAGCTCCTGAACCTTGATTAGCAGTTGAGATATTAATGCATGTTCTGGTTGATCGAGAGATGATCCCATGATGTCCGTGTTCCCATCACTAGACGCAGAAGGCACATTTAGCTGTCGATTGGGGTTTGGACTTTCAGCTGTTGGAAAGAACGAGAAACCGTCCGAAGGACCACCGTGCCTGGAGCCTTCCGGAGCGAAATTGCGCACAGGCTCCTCGCTCTCTGAATCATCGCGTCCAAGGTTCCGCATAGCCTTGAACTTGGCCTCTCTCCTTCTTCCGTCTCCACGCTTCGCCCACAACCGCGCCCTGCACTTTCTCCTCCAGCTCCTCACTCTTCGCCTGAGTTTTCTCCAGAGCCTCGCGCAGGAACGTGATCTCCTTCTCCAGCCTCTTCAGCTCCCGTCGTCCAGCGTGATCAGCAGAAATAGACTCTGCTTCCAGCTTTTCGAGCTTGTCTAGGAGTTTTGCGTTTTGGTCTTCGAGCAGAGATATATCTGCTGTTGCAATGGAGATTTTTCGCGTATGTCGCCTGTAGAATGATGGTTT
The DNA here is from genome assembly GCA_023853785.1 of Psilocybe azurescens. Lineage (NCBI taxonomy): Eukaryota > Fungi > Basidiomycota > Agaricomycetes > Agaricales > Agrocybaceae > Psilocybe > Psilocybe azurescens. Next base: position 1,036,364 of record JAJIRX010000557.1, on the reverse strand, counting down.
CGGAGATTTGATGAGGCCAAGAGCAGTATCAGAAGTTGAAGAAACCATGCTCGTGTTGCTGTTACACAGCGCCATCCTCGAAAGGCTTTCCGGGGATGAGGATGACTGAGTGGGAGAGACAGGGATGCGAGCAAGCATAGCCTGATGCTTCGACTTGAGAGCTACATTGTTTTGGTAAAGCCCTTTGCAGACAGCAGTCGTGATTCCAAGCTCTGCAACAACCAGCCCACAAAATCAAAGTCAAAACCTAACATCTAAAACCAGCATATTTCGTGACAGTACGCACCGTTCTCCCTCTCCTTGATAATTACATCCGCTTTCATCAAAAGCTCCTGAAGCTCCTCGCGCGATTTCTCGTTCATCCAGTCGTCATTCTCAGGAGGGGGGGAGGGCAACTGCCGATCATTAGGGTCCGCGTCCCACCCGACCATTTGGAACGTGCTCGTCATGGGCGACCCCAATATATCCCCTCTCTTCCCTCCACGACCACCAAGCACGAAAGGAGGTCCATACGCCGGCGGAGGCGTCGACGACGCCTTGAGCAGCGCGGAAGCTCTCCGCATTTTAGCTGGCGGCAACGGACGAGGTGTTTCCGAACTAGCAAGCATCTTCTTGATTGAAATAAAATATATAAAGCAGGTAGAGATCCGTTTGGGTTATTGGTTTTGGTTATAATGAAAGGGGTATTTGGTAGGGAATTTCTGGTTGAAGTGGGGTGACGGTGAGTCTAAATGCCGTTGTGAGGTTGGTCCAATTATAAACGCGTCCAGCACAACCTCCAAGAAAGTTCCGGGGCCCAGAAAGAGCAGAAAAGAGCGTGTCAGACTATCTAACAACCGACATACAGTCCAATGCACAGCGACGACCGACTGAGGAGGAGAGTGTTGTTGAACGTGTTGACAGTTGAACCTGGGGTGAGCTCCCCACATCTCGGCTAGATGGTGACACGTGAACGCTTTGACAAGTTGTTCAACGCAACGGTCATGAATGTCGCATAACACAATACAATTCAATCCAGATATACTCTAAGAAAGAAAGCTTGTAAATATACAAGTCCATTACAGGGTATGTGATGTGAGGGTGGTAGCTTAGTATGTGTAATATAAATGATGTTGGTAATACTGGATGAGGTTCAGAATGCAATTTGTGGGCAGCAGGAGTAGCGACAAAAAAAAAGAAAAAGTAGTAAGAAAATAATACATATCTGGCATTGGATAATTTCGAAAGATGTTGCCATTCTTCCTCCCTCCACACAACCACTTGCCGTAGCATTACACTACAAAAGCCCACGGCTATCCGACAGCATGATCACGGCTACTTTGGCTGAGCCGGCGCCCCAAACGCCCCGCCTCCAAACACATTAGAAGTACCGCCTGTGTTACTTAGATTTCCGAACGCAGACTGGCCGGACGTAGCCGCTCCCCCAAACAATGACGGCTGCTGCGGCGTCGTGGTAGTCGTCGAAGGCGCGGCCGTCTTTCCACCAAAGTTGAACGAGAACCCACCTCCTCCACTAGCAGGTGTCGAAGCGGGCGTCGTGGACGCAGCACCGGAAGTAGTAGGTGTCTGAGTATTCGAGCCAAACGAGAATGAGGGCTTGTTGGCCGCGTTACTCGGCGTGCTGGTACTAGACGGTGTGGTCGAACTGGTGCCCCCGAAATTAAACGTCTTCGCTGCACTCGACTCGGCAGGCTTCGCACTCGAATTCGCAGAAGCAGCAGCACCTCCACCAAATATACTTGAAGTCTGAGCAGCAGTTGCACCAAACGGCGAGGGCCCTGAACCTGCGGCGTTTCCAAACGTCGAGGATGTGTTTGTGTTTCCAAATGCTGATGTGGTGTTTGTATTGCCAAAGGTTGACGATGTGTTAGACCTGGCACCTCCAAAGGCAGATGAAGCGTTGTTAGTACTACCAAAAGCCGACGAGGCATTGTTGTTATTGCTGCCAAAAGCCGACGAGGCATTGTTGTTATTGTTGCCAAAAGCCGACGAGGTGTTGTTGTTGCTGCCAAAGGCTGAAGTGGTATTGCTATTGCCACCACCAAAAGCAGACGAGGTGGTGTTGTTATTGCTGTTGGCCCCAAAAGCAGATGAAGTATTCGACCCTGTATTCCCAAACGCCGACGACGTATTCGAATCCGCATTTCCAAACGTTGACGGCGCATCAAACCCAGACTTCGCTGGCTCCTTAACCTGTGCATTTGTCGTCGTTGATGTCGAACCCTGCGTCCCAAACGAAGACGTTCCAAAGTTAAACTTCAGCGCTCCCGATGGTACAGCAGAGGAAGTGGAAGTGGCAGGCGTAGTACTAGCCGTCCCCGTCGCAGACGCAGGTGTCGTCGGAGTCTTGAAGTTAAACAGCGATCCACCTGACGTGGGCGCCGGTGCTGGTGCCGTTGTCGACCCAGCCGCTGCCTTCTGGGGATCCGATCCCAAAGCACCGCTCAACGAAGACCCCACACCATTAGCTCCAGACGCAGGTGCCAGAGTAGTCGTCGTCGTCGTCTTATTCGGTGCGCCAAAGCTAAACTTCAACCCTGACCCTCCACTCGACGGCGTACTTGAGCTTGTTGCGCCGTTCGCAGGAGCCGAGGTGTTCGAAGGAGCTGGCTGGCCGAAGGGGTTCTGTGTGGCACCAGTGCTGTTGCTGTTGGACGATGCGGGAGGCTTGACGAATGAGAAAGCATTTGACGCAGGCTGATTTGAAGCTTTAGGCGTTTCGGACACTTGAGGGCCTAATCTTGACAACAACGACGACCCACCACTGGCAGCATTCGCATTGTCTCCATCTTTCTTCGGAGGGCCGAAATTGAACCCGGAAGCGGCTGCACGTGCAGGTGCAGGAGGTGCAGAAGCCGAGCTAGCCGTACTGGGATTACTGAACGAAAACCCACCAGGAGCAGCGGCTGGTTGACTAGCGCCGGGAACTGGAGGGGCAGATGAATTTGACGGAGCTTGAGCAGGGTTTCCGAAGTTGAAGCCATTAGAAGACGAAGGTTGATTGCTGGTAGCCGAAGGCGCTTTGGGTGGTACACTGAACAGCGAGGCAGGAGCCGGTCCAGAAGTTGGTCCAGAAGTAGGGACGGAAAAGAAACTTGAAGGACCAGAAGAAGGGGTAGGAGCCGCACTAGACGATGAAGGCGCAGGACCAAAAGGTGGAGGCATGGATGTGGCGGTCTCCTTGGCTTTCTTGTCTAATTCCGCCTTCTCCTTCTCCTTATCCGCTTTTTCCTTTTCAGCGCGCTCCTTCTCCAAACGCTCCCTGTTAAGCCTCTGCTGCTCGTTAGCGAGATGTTCAGCGCGTTCCCGTTCAGCCTGGCGTCTAGCCTCTTCTTCCTGCTCCTTCTTCTTGTTAGCTTCTCGGATCTTCATCATCGCGCGTGCTTCAAGCTCTTGTTTCTCCCATTTAGAAAGCGCCTTGCGTGGACTGCCGTTGGTGCTATCCGATAAACCAGGAGACCCGATAATGCTTGATGAAAACCCAATAGATCGTGCATTCGATGCAATTCGTTTGGCCGTAGGGATTTGGGACTCAGTAAAGGGATTGATAACCAGGGATGCAGCACCCAAGGAGTGGCGATAAGCTCTTGGCCTCGTGGCCTCCGGTGGAGGCGTTTGCGGGCCAGGTGAACCAGTAGGAGTAGAAGTTGATGACCATAATAGGTTTTTTCCAGTCAAGGAGCCTTGAGGAGTTAGCGTATTCTCTGGCTGGTGAAAGATGAACAAGACTAATCACAGACATGCGACAAAAACAAAGACATACCGAGATTTCTAAAGATAGTTTCTGCACTTGCTTCGTAGTATTGGGTTCATCTTGCCATGCAAGGTTATGCTGCGCTTTGGCTTCTTGGTACTCTTCTTCTGTAAGCCACGTTTCGATGCAAACCTGGAGATTGACGTTGCGATCCGGATGTTGAGAGTCCTTGGGCTAAAATCAGAGTAACATTACACAAAGGACCTCGTGTTTAACACTAGAAATACATACCATGACAAATTTCTGCCTCGCTTTCTTCACGAGGGCCTGACGAAGACGTTGTCCGTTGGGTCCGATTTTATATTTGACACCATTGCTTTCCCATTCATCGCCGATTTCCCTGACCTTGCCCTTCGTAGACGAGTCTTCCATAGAGATATCGCTTTCTGCGGCTCGTTCACGAAGAACGCCGTGCGAGGAACGCTTGCCCTTCTTGTGCATCGATTGCTTTTCTGCCGAATCGCCTTCACTGCCACCTTCACTGAGATAGCCGTCTCCGACCCTGTCTCGCTTTTTGCCACGAGCATGACTGGCCTCTGATTTACGCTTTGCAACGGTCCGTCTCTTTCTACGCCTTCGGATTGTGGCATTGCCATCAGTCTCTGGCTCATCGGCACTATCTCCATCATCCCCTCCAAAGGTAGACCCCGCCTCAGCACGATCCCGCTTTTTGCCACGGGTTGTCGACTTCAGTTCAGTTATTTCATCAGCTTCTTCCTCATCCACGTCCACGTCCATATCATGGCCTTGTGAGGGTTTTTCCAATGAGACCTTTCGGGCTCGTTTTCCGCGCGATTTCTTAGTGTCAACATGTTCATTGTCCTCGTCGTGGATACCACGTTTTGAGCCACGTTTTGGAGCGCGCTCTTCGAACTCCGCATCCTCATCGCCGTCCATCATGTCTCCGCCTTCAACTCTGGATTTCTTGGACTCATGTCCTTCCAACTGTTCCTCGTCGAAGCCACGTTTCCTGCCATCGTTGTCCGAATCGTCGATATTCATGTAGCCTCCGTGGCGAGTCAGACCATCTTTTGAATCATCATTCGTCTGAGGGAAGTCTCCACTGCGAAGACGAGATTATGTAAGTAATAACGTAGAGAGTGTGCAAGTGAATGGCACCTACACAAAAGCATCCTGAGTATTCCTCGCCTGAGCATACGAGCTTGGCCCGTACGAACCTGAACTATATCTGCCTGGAACCGGGGTGACTATACTAGGTGAGCCAAGTTGTGGCGTACCTGAGATAGAACAAAAAGGGAGTTTATTGAGAATTTGGGATTTGAGCGGCGAACAGTCCTGGAATGATGATGCTTACCTGTGCGGTTCCGCAGGCCCTGCTGTTCTTGTGCTGACTCGGGTTGAAGGAGAACGGGCACTTGTGGGCGAAACGATGGCCTTGGTCTGGCCAGCTTTCTGTTTTCATCGTCGCGAGATTTTTTCATAGCGTCATTATAAGCCACATTGAAGGGCCGATGATCACTGTCGGGGATACCATGTCTTCGTCGCGTTGCTCTGATTGAAAGGAACCGCGTAAATTATTCAATGAGACATAGTGCATTTGAAGAATAGACATAATGCTCACAATCTAAGCGACCTTTCTCGCCATATAAGAATACGTCTCCAGAGACGCCTTCCGACCACGATGACGGCGACAATAAACATGGATGCAAATACCGCCTGCGTCATTGAAAACGAAGATGCAGCTCGCGGTCTCCCATTAGACCTGGGCATGGTTTTTGGCCAAGTATGTCGGACGTGTCGCGGTCCATGGCGAGATGGTGAAAAGAAAGAACGCAGTAAGCGCCGGGTGATCTGCACGGACGGCAATGGTGGTGGAAGTCGTAAGCAGGAGGAGACGTCGACGCCGACAGATGGCACTGCAATCAATTGCTTCTTTGTTTGGTCTTATTATTTTTCGGATGTAAACCAAATAAAACGAAAATTTTGCCTTAGATGTCCTTTCCAAAGACTTTCTCATCCGACCTCGATGAGGGCGTTGTCTGTCTCCAGAGTCTAGAATGCATTCCCTTATTCTCCTATAAGTCAATCCCCTTCAGTTTCCTTTTCTATTCCCATTTCTCTTCAAGAACCCACGTACATACGCCTAGGAACACGGCTCCAGTGCCTTCGTTACCTCAACTTGTGTGTGGAAGATCGACGTTATTTCTGGTCCACGCTTGAATGTCCAGCTACTTAGTAGCTCGAGATATATGGTCATTCGAGTACTAAACCGAAGCGACATTCTTCTTTACATGTTTTTTCTCTTTTTCGTATGCGTATTACCCGCTGTAATGATATTTACATGATTTGCACAACCAATGGTATTTTGTTGATTGGGTACAGCCAATAAGTAACTCTTTTTACTGAGGTCTGCGCAACCGAGTACGATTCGCTTTCACAAAGATTTACTCTAATTTCTCGGGGCTGATACTCGCCAAAAAAAATTCACTACGGCTTGCTTAGAAATAGCAGCGCACTCCGCGACGAAGGAGCGCACTTTCGTTTTTAATTTTGTCTAAGAACCCTCCGTCATCTTCTGCGGTCTCTTCTGCGAGAATTGACTAACATTTCGCGCACTCGGGGTCAAGTTTTGCAAAGATTTGCACATTCAATACCCGAACATGCATGAATAGAGATAGATTTGGTATAGAAAGGCTCAAGAGAGTGGATAAAGTCCAGAAGGTTCGAGATAACCGTATATGTCAAGGCACTCTCCGTGTTTCATGGACGAATATTACGCTGTATGATACTCGGGGCTCTTGAGTCGCTACTCGGGCAGCCGCGGAAAATGGTCGAGTAAACTGGTAAAGTACGTGGGAAAATTTACTTGACTTTTACAGATAAGTACCAGCCTAGGCATTGTGCCACTTTCGACCGTCCCACCAACTCGTCCCTCCCGAGTCAACAACTACATCCCCTCCTTCACCTCCCATCTTTCTCTTTCGTTGCAATGGCTACCAAGATCGTTACCCTTGAAGAGCTCCGCTCCCACAAGTCAAGAGACAACTTGTACATTCTCATCCACGGCAAAGGTAGCGCGTCAACCAATCAAATCCTCTCTTTTCACATCTGACTTTATTTCATTCAAGTCTACAACGTAACAAAGTTCTTGGACGAGGTATGTAGAAGTCGCAGAAAAATGCTGTTGGGACCCGCAATAACCGTTGAATTCAACTAGCACCCTGGAGGAGATGAGGTTTTGCTTGCCGAGGGTGGTACGTGGCAATCATTTGGTCTCCCAGCCCTCCACGTCAGCTAATTCTCTACGCAGGTATGGACGCAACAGAGGCATTCGAGGATGTCGGACACTCGGATGAGGCGCGCGCCCTCCTCCCCGGCATGCTCGTCGGAAATTTCGAAGAAGGAGCTGTTAGTAATTCTTATTCCCAGGTTCCCGGCTTCTAACCATCTCTATCCTGTTTTCTAGTTGAAGTCTGGTGCCGCCTCTGCTCATGGTACAAAAGTGGCCGGTGCCGTCGAGCAAGGATCAAAGTTCGTTTTATATCGTCCTAATTATTCATATTTGCTGACCTCCTGCACCTCACAGTCTCATGTACTTCGTTCCTCTCGGCCTCCTAGGTGCCTACTTCGCATACCAATACTACTCCGGTTCCGCCTAGACTATTCCACCACCACCTCATCCTAATCACGCTTACTATTATCCTTCTACGTCGTATCACCCTTTTGCTATCCTTGACGTTACCGTGGCAATACCTTTCGTATGTTGACCTATACTGATCCCCGTTAGCGTACACGCCGACCCCTTCACTGTTTATTACTTACCACATCCGATGCATTAGTTACAAATTTCATTATTCGAAAAATATTGGATACTACCGGAAAGAATAGAACCACTTTACGGGACATTGCCAGCGTGATATGAGAGCCGCCCTGTTTTGTATATTCAGTTGTGAAGCGAAAAATGGCGCCATGGCGCTGTCCTACCCTGACTGACGTGTGGCGAACCTTACGCGTGATATTACGCGGGCGACCGATTCTAGCGTGTCGGTCGACCCCCACCCACGCTAACTTCAGCAACCCGCTGACCAAATTGTAATGACATGTCAAACGTGCCATCGTTCGCTTATTCTATTTCAACACAATCATGTGAATACTTCAACGGCCTTTGCTTGTCAATCGAACGACGCTGTGAGAAGGTTACTGTATAGGATTTCGTACTCTGTAGGCAGAGAACGTTATCTACTCTACTTTCGGCCTCACACGATGATCAGGGTGTTTGCTTCCAAACCAGTCTGCGTCAGCAAAGTTACCGGCGAGTATTTTGTGGGGTACGAAATACCCCAGCCTCCGCGGAGTAGCCTACACATAATACCTTGGTCTTTTGTCAGTGAAATGTATCATACCTTATACGGTAGTTTGATCAAAGTCGAATTGTCCTTCAGTGCAACAGGGGCTCGAGAAAAGTCAAGAATCGCTTCAAGTAAAATCTGCATAGGTATATATCGACGTACTACATAGGAGGGGAGAAAGGTTGTTTCCATCAATCTTATGTACAAATTTTTAAAAGCAAGAAAGCATTGCAAATCCAAAATGAAAATCATAAACTCATAAACTCAAAGCAAATGAAAAAGGAAAGAAAGAAAACAGCAATTTAAGGGGAAAACAAAACACACATAATCCACATCACCCATATCTGAAGTAACCCATTGTCCAGTTTGACTCCTGTTAGTAATGCTCGAGTATTCGTGTATCTCGAGGAGAATGGATGTGTCCTACTTTGCCTACCCACATTCACTGCACACCTGGGCTAGCCCGCAATTAGGCAATTTGGTATCCAGCGCAAGTCTGCAGAGTATATGGCAGGCTCCTTCCAGCAGTGTTGTCTAAAGCATCAACAAAAAAGGAATCAGAAATGTCTTCATTCTGCATTGAGAAAACTCACCAAACATCGATCCCAAGCAAACGCAAACCCTCCTTAGCCGCCTCGTTCCGGGCGGCTTTCTTCGTGTTCCCGCGCCCGCGCCCATAGAACTCGCCGTCGACCATGACCTTGACGTACCAGACCGGCGTTGCCTTCGTGCCCTTGATCATCACATCCGGGTCCAGCCCCACATCCGAGTACTCATTGCCATTGCTATTTCCATGCCCATTGTCACCCGCGGCGTCGTTGCCATCCGAGTAGATCCACTCCACCACCCTGTTCGTCTTCTGCAGATTCTGGTTGAACAGCGCAAGGTGGCCGATCGTCGGCATGTTCATGAGCTCGCCCGGTCCGGGGTGCGGAGCAGATACTGCTCCTTCGCCGTTCATGGTGAGATTGCCTGACGGACTGACAGACTGGAAGCGGGACCCGGGTCTGTCAGACTTTCTGCCGTCGAGATAGTTGAAGGAGGGAGGCATCGCCGGGAGCCCGTGCTGTTCGCGAGCTACTCGGTACGCCGCCGTTGCGTATGGACGGAATAAGGGCTTGATCCATGTGGTCACCGCGTCCAGTCCTTGATCAAGGTAAAGACCGCCCACGAAAGACTAAAAATAGAGTCTGCATCAGACGACCTTTTGTTGGTTTGGCATGAACTCACCTCGAATACATTGGCTATGGCTCACAATTAATTAATCTGGACGCTATTTATAAGAATGGACATACCTCGGATGTTCGTGGAAGCGCGAAGTGTGATTGCCTGCGCGGGGTGAAGTCGAAGACTGTCAGGCAATTTATATTTCAATGAACTGATGACAACGCGTGTCAGTTCTACATAAGACGCAGAGAGAGAAGAAATTTTTCATGCCGGACATTTGGGCAAGGGTGAAATTGGCTACGATCATGGACCTAATTTTCTAGAGCAAGAAAAGGTTATTCAACAGAAAAGCAGATGAAACATGAAGATTGATCGTACAGTTGCTGGTCCGACTCTCAATCCGGGGAACATCTCCATCAAAAGGCTGGTGATAGTCGTCTGCAACACTGAATCCCCCAGGTGCTCGTACCTTGTATAGGCCAATGAGCCGTGAGCGTACATGTCAGAACCATTGTGGGACTTGCACTCACTTTTCGTTGTCAGGACTCAAATCATCGGGCAAATCTTCGAAAACATGGGCGGCTCGCGCAAAAAAAGCTGCGATGGGTGAAAATTTGCTGATTGATAGCAGGCGAATTGATTCGGGGCAAAGGAGGGATGAGACAGTCGTTTTTCCCGAAATCTGGACTGAACGAGATGTAAAGTTAACATCGACAAGCCCCAGCCAATATCCCGACACCCAGAAAGTTGCCCGAAAGCATATCACGAAAACCCTAACGCTATCTGAGCGCATCTCCATGATCAAACTTACTTTAAAGATATAGTCATAGTCTCCAGAATAAAACCCTCCGAGAACGATCTTCGCAACGATGGACGATGAGACACGGGCGCTCGACGAGGAGATGGGGTTGTCAGACGCGTGAAGGGGTACAAGATCGCTAGACGATGAAAATACAGTATGTTCTGTCGTCTGGGAATGGGAAAACCCATCCCTAGATTATTCGCTGGGTACCTTTACATTGATTTTTTGAAGCACAACTTGAGCTCCGCATCAAAAGTATGAAGGCAGAAAACAGGCCGGTTAATCGCTATTTTAAATTTGTGACTCCTGTCAGACGACACGTGATTTATTCTGTGGCAACGGATCGGACTCGCTAGCCTCGTGATCACCCTGGATATAACTTAGAATCTTGATATGCAGATCAGTCACGGGTCTACGGATTGGCTTCGACCCTTCGTAATAGTATGGTTTCGAGATTTACCCGCTCTTTCTTGGCTCTTTCTAACTCTGTTGTCCTCTATAGATATACGTTCTTCTCTCGCTACTGTCTGTCTGGTCCAATGGCTTTCTGAATCACTGAATCACACTCGCTCCGGACCCTGGATATCGATGGCCGGGCGAAGCCTCTGTACGACATGGCGAGACAGTATACTGTAAAGTTGCTGTCCTGAAACTCGTGATTTACCTATCATTGGGGTGCAGTAACCTTTGTTAGCCACAACAACTGTTCCTATTTTTCATGAACATGCAACTTCCAACACACTTCCCCGGGCAGCAGCTCAAGTCTCATGCGCATGCGCAGAGTGCTATCATTCTGTCGACCCCACTTTTGCTTCGTGCAACCTTCATTTAAGTTGTCCTTTTAAAATATTTATGACAGCACTGCTGCCGTAATGTATTATAATGCTCCTTCATAGCTCTGTGGGTCGTCGTACGTTACCTTGGATTGCTACACTTGTCTTTTTTCTTGTACTTCCTCGCTTTCAATGGCACACGCTACAAACGGCCGGAAAAGCATCTACCGCCTGAATCTGTGGAGCTTGTCTGACCCTAACTTCCCCGGTATCAAACAGTTCCAATATTTCTCGCACTATCTCGCGTGCTGCGTCTGTCACTGTCAGGGTCTATGCGTGCCTTTTCCATAGTCACTGTACCCCAAAAGTTGCTTTAAAACATACTCACCTTTAACCCAGATTCTTCCGAGTTCGAGATGGTTTCAAGCTTGGCGTAATGTATGCCTTGTGAATGGGCCATAACTTCTTCCTTAAATCTCTCCGAAGTTGGCGTCTAATTCTGTTTTCAGCATGATCCTCCAGGCCAGGACAGTTTATCGGAACTGCGATTGGACATGAGAAATTTACGGCTTCTCTAAGGGCAACTGCAGCCTCATGACATGATCATCTAATAATCAGCTTTATCGATGCTCCTTGCTCTATTCTAAGCGTTGTATAAAATGTCTCGATGACAGATTGCGGGAGGGCTACTCCTTACAAGTTTGCCGTTCGATCTGCTGCCAACGTAGCCTTATCCTGGCACCCATCCATATGGCACACCCAGCCTCTGGACCTGAGATTCCAAATTCAAGCATCAAAGCCCTTGTCTGCGAGCCATGCTGGACCCATTTCTTTAATTTTGATGCGTTCCAGAAGGCGTTGGCAACCGAGTCGAACCCCGAATCCAAAGCATTTTCCTACACTTTACAATGGGAGACAATTCGTGCTTCAGTAGCGGAAGGATGTAATTGGTGTAATCTACTCTCTGAACAGGCAAAAAAGGGGACAAGAGAGTGCACTGTGCGGATCTCCTTCAGTACAGAGACCGGTGGATATACTCCAGCTGGAGTGAAGAAATTAACTTTAGGATACGGGTCAAAAGATAACTCAATGTTTGGAGAGCGCAGTTACAGGTTGTATACCACTGCTAGTACGTCGTATTAGCTAGCCTCTTGATTTTTCTTGTGTTGTTTACTCACTGACATATTGGGTATCCGATGTATCTGTAAACCAGACGACCTCGCAAGTCAAATCATCCGTCCCCGAGATCGCATTCTCCAAGTCAATGCCCCCTCTAGCTTCAAGCTTGCCCTTGGATGTCGAGATCGGTGCATGCAGACCCATGACGAATGTCCCAAACATATAGAGTCAAATTTACCTGATCGAGTCATTGATTGCTCCAATCTTGAGCGCCCTAAACTCGTCGTAACCAATAACGTCCGAGGTGTGTACGCCACACTGAGCTACGTGTGGGGCCGAAATCAAACCGTAGTCTCCACAACTAAAAATGTCGACTCGTTCATCAAAGACGGCATCGACATGCAATCACTTCCGCCCACAATACGGGATGCCATGATATCCGCGCATAATCTGGGTGTGCAATACCTCTGGATTGACGCGTTTTGCATTTTGCAAGACTCGGACGAGGATAAAGGCCGTCAGATAGGGAAGATGAACAAGATATACATGGGTGCATACTTCACGATTATCGCGGCATGTGCAAGCGGCGTCGATGAAGGATTCCTGCAGGACCGTCCCGCTCGCATTCCCTCGGCACACGTACCTTTCGTCTGTCCGGATGGAAAGATCGGCAGTGTCTTCCTTACGTCTACGGAGATGGTGGGATATGATGTTACGCAGATGTACCACGACGAGATGGAGCCGGTCAGTTCTCGCGGGTGGTGTTTTCAAGAACGCGTCCTATCGGAAAGGAGCTTCGTATTCGCAGCAGACACTTTAAAATACCAGTGTCAAAAGGAGATCGTCAGTATAGGCGACGCGTTCTGTGAACCTACCACCGGCCCTCGACTACCAAAGGCATTTTCCTCCGACGGCACTCTCAATCTAACTCCCCACGAGAAGTTGTGGGCAAGACGGTCGTGGCTGTATGTGATTTGGGAATATTCGAGACGCACTTTGTCGAAGCCGGATATCGATATACTCAACGCCTTGGGTGGCGTAGCCGAGCAGTATCACTACGTCTGGCGCACTAGATATTATGCTGGACTCTGGGAACACACGTTTTTGGAGGATTTGCTGTGGAGATTGGAATCAGCAGGAGGCGACCCCTCTCCGAGACCAGGCATCTACCGTGCACCATCATGGTCTTGGGCCTCTGTCAATGGCCAAATACAGGTTCCGAACATGGAAGACAAGTTCAAGCCAGGGTCGAATGATATCGGTCAATGCGCACTGGTGCACTGTGAAGTAACCCCGGCGCACAGGGAGTCTCTCTTCTCAGCCGTCTCAGCCGCATATGCCAAGCTAGAGGCGTTCTTGTATAAAGCGACAGTAAGCTCTGGTGTGTACTCCAAAAAGGAGACAAGGAAATTGTTCTTGGATATGGGTGCAGATGGTTCGCAACAGGGACAATGTATCGGCAGCATACGTCCGGACAGCACTGAAGACATTGTGGATACTGACCGGGTTTGGGTTGCTCCAATTCTATGGGACCGAAGCGGTTATAAGTGGGTTGAAGCATTAGTCGTAGTTGCAGCAGACGGAGGGAGTTTCCGTCGAATTGGTCTACTCAGGACTGAGGGAGATTTGAGATGGGTGGAAACCGGAGAACGAAGGGTTGTTACATTAGTATAGGAGATGTTTAGAGTACGCATATAAAGCCAAGTCGACTCAGCTTCGAGACGTTCTGGGATGAGGGTTGAGAAGACAGTATGGTCTAGAATCTGTTTAGGTATTTATGCACTTGGTTTTTATAAGAAGCAAAGCATAGATATCCAAGAAAGCAGCAAACAGGGAAAGTTACTCGACTTAAATTCCGAGCCTCCAAAAGGGCTGAAGTTTCAACATTCGCGACTCTTTAGCAACTTCTGATGGGTTTCACTTCCGCGGATAGGTAGAGTAGAATTGTATGGCCCTGATTTCGCAACCCCAAAAAAGCGCTGCTTTACAGTCTTATTCTACTTCGTGCATAGTAACATCGAGGCAAGTTAGGAAATCTACAGCATGCCAGTTATACCTGGATAAAGTGTGTAGGGGAGGTGGGTTCTCCGGAGGAAGTTCCACCATTGTACGATAGACCATTAATCTTGCAAATTGAGCAACAACGTCGATGAATTTGTATCTTATGAGACTCGGAATCATCAATGTCTGGCACACCCGTAGGATGAGAGCCATGACGCGGAAAACGATGGTGTCTGGAAGGAATCAGTACCATTGGACCATGGTTTGTACCAAGTTGTCTGCACCAAGTGGGATGAGGTCTGTCGTTGCGACAGACCAGGAGCTTGCATAACCTTTAGCCGCAGTCTTGATGCTACTGACAGAAAGAGGAAGGCGCAGAGCGTGAAAAAGTTCTATGAGAAAGACACATCTGGCCCCGTCGAACGTCCTTGGTACAACAGACAGTCCATTGGTTGCTTCTGACGCATCATATTCATCCAAAAACCTGGACAATAAGAGTTTTTCCATTTCTTCACCAAGCTCATGATACCGCCGTATAGCCCCTCCTTGCTCGTCCATTCGGCAACCACATTCTAATGAGCGCGCCAGCAGCCCCTTCATCTGTCTGTCCGTGCGTTTCATCGGTACAAATATGAGAATCGCATCCCATAATTTTGGCTCTGCTTTAAAGGAGAGTTTTGTGCCAGCTAGAGCCTTTAGTGCGAACGATTGTCGCTCATCTTCTGTGCATGCTAATAACAACGCTCTGTCGAGACAGATCCCGCAGTGCCGTGGATTGTGTGAGCCACGAATCGATAAAAGTCTGACGCTTTTTCAACCAGCGCTGGGTTCGAAGCGCAAGATTTTTGAACTTTTCTTGATAGCGTGAAGAAGTTGAAAGAGTCGAGTCATACCAACGCGTTCTACTGAACGCGTTATCAAAGTTCTGTCAAGGGCGGACCGCCAAACCCGCGTACTGCACCCGAATTCATTCGCCAACCTCCTGAACGTTGCAATATCTTTTGAATTGCCTCACGAGCCCCGGCTCAGAATATCTCTTGGACCGGATGCGTTTGCCACTAGCTCTTCGCTCTGCTTCACACCCTCTTCAGAGACGATCTCTGATAGCCACAGGGCATTTCATTCGTCTTTGCCAGCCCCACCTGCAAAGAATGGCCAGCTCACAGGCCTCTGCGGTGCGTCTGGACGTCGCTTTTCTCTGGGAACATGCACTGACGGCTTTGGCTTGTGTATGCAGTTTGGTCTGAAAGACCCCAGCTTGATCAAATTCCAAAGCTTGATCGATGGTAAATGGGTGGACGCCAAAAGTGGGGACACAATCACTGTTACTAGTGAGTTGATAATTGTGTTATGTCGTCGCTATTGTGGAGACAATGTAGAGCTGAGCATTGTCTGTGCCTTCAGACCCTGCCACCAATGAGGAGCTTGGGACCGTACCGGAGATGGGCTTAGCCGAAACTAAGGAGGCCATTGAAGCAGCATCCAAAGCGTTCCCATCCTGGAGCAGGACTACAGCTAAAGTGTGTGTTCCGAACATACGTTCTTGTCTATTTAACACGCCTAATCACCCTTCACAACAGTACCGACATGATCTCCTCCTCAAATTCTTCGCGCTCATGCAAGAGCATCACGATGACCTAGGTCGTCTGATTGTACGTTTTCCTGCTTCTTGACGTCATATGTGAGAGTGATGGAGGGCGCAATCTATCAGACCGTAGAGAATGGCAAAACTCTCGCAGAAGGAAAGGTAAAAATATCCAGCCAATCCAAATATACGCGTAGATCTCATGTAAACTAGGGCGAAAACGCATATAGTGCCTCTTTCCTTGAGGTAAGCGATCTCTTATATTATAAGCCGCCTAACCTTGCTGAAAGCATTTCAGTGGTTTGGTAAATGAATCCCTGCATCTGATCTGGAAGAGTTACATCGCTGAGATTTGACAATAGCTGAGGAAGCCGTTCGCACATATGGAGGTTTGTGTTAAAACTTCCAGTTCTCAATCCCAATGCCATATTTATTGTTGCAACAGAACAAATACCTGCAGCCACGCCTGGCAATCGCAATATTGTGATAAAGCAACCAATTGGTATGTACTGCGAAGCCCATCTTTCGATTCTCTTACTCATTTGTTCTTAGGTGTTGTGTATGTTCTCACCACTTCAAAATCTTATCTCCCGCCATAGCTAACGCAAACCTAGCTCAATCTTAACTCCATGGAACTTCCCCTCCGCTATGATCACCCGCAAACTAGGCGCTGCATTGGCCGCAGGCTGCACAGCGGTAATCAAGCCACCACCCGAAACTCCCTTCTCCGCACTCGCTCTTGCCGAGGTACATCCCTTTCTCTCACCCCTTCCGTTCATTCAGATATCCGTAATCCCTTTTTCTTTGAACAGCTATCGCAACGCGCTGGAATTCCGGACGGTGTCATCAACATCGTTACCACCCACAAGAACGTCATCGAGGTCGGCAAAGAGATGTGCGAGAACAAAGCGGTCAAGAAAGTCAGTTTCACCGGGTCGACTCCCGTCGCGAAGCTGCTCGCGGGTATGGCTGCTGGGACATTGAAAAAGTGAGAATTGCACTCATTCTGTCCGTATGATAATTCTGAGTCTCGTTCTTTCATGTAGAGTGTCTTTGGAAGCTGGAGGAAACGCGCCGTTCATTGTATTCGACGATGCCAACATTGACGAAGCTGTCGAAGGTGTGTGGCACCCTCCCTACTGAGCACCAGACGCTGACCATTCGTCAAAATTTTAATGCATGCAGCTGCCCTTCTCTGCAAATTCCGGGGCAGCGGCCAAACTTGCGTCTGCGCCAACCGCATCTACGTACACTCCTCCGTCTACGCCGACTTCGCCTCGCGTCTCGCCGACCGCGTATCGAAATTCAAGGTCGGCAACGGCCTCGAAGAGGGAGTGTGAGTCCTTCCATCCATCCTTGCTTTCATTCATTCGTTCCCTGCATCAAAACCTAACGCATATAAATCACTCATAGAACGCACGGTCCCCTGATCCACGCGCGCGCCGTCGAGAAAGTCGAGCGCCACGTGAACGACGCGGTCCAAAAGGGCGCCCAAGTCTTGGTGGGCGGCAAGGTCCTCAGCCCCGAACTGAGCCCGTCCAGCTCCAGCAGCTTCTTCCTCCCGACCGTGCTCTCCGACGTGCCGACCGACGCGCTGATCAACACCGAGGAGACGTTCGGCCCGATCGCCGCGCTGTGCCGCTTCGAGACCGAGGACGAGGCCGTCCGCCTCGCGAACGCGACGGACGTCGGGCTCGCGGGGTACTTCTTCTCGCGGGACGTCGGGCGCGTGTGGCGCGTCGCGGAGCGGCTGGAGGTCGGCATGGTCGGCGCGAACACGGGCATTATAAGCCAGGCGGTGATCCCTTTCGGGGGGGTGAAGGAGAGCGGGCTTGGGAGGGAGGGCGGGCATGGGATTGAAGAGTATATGAATACCAAGCTGATTGTGTTTGGCGGGCTAAATGCTTAATTAAGAGCATCTCGTCTGAGCTGTGAGTGTAGTCATCATGTATGTATGTACTTATATCTCTTCAAGTTAAAAGGACATTCCTAGTCTTGTCATGTACGATTTCATAGCATACTTTTGTATCCTGTCCCTCATGCTCTTTGATCAATCACGAAGAAAGCAACCCGCAAAAACGTTCTACACATTCTATACATAAGTATCAACACCCACCAGCAGTGTTAAAAATACACAAAGGAATCTACAATTTCGACAACAAATTCCCAGCAGGCTTCTCCTCAATCACATCATTCGCGAGCGTGCCGATCCCGTTTCCGAGCCACACGCTCATCTTATCGCCGCCCTTGAGGAACGTCGGAGGTTTACGGACGAACCCAACGCCCTTCGGCGTCCCGGTCAGGATGATGCTGCCAGGCTCGAGTGTGGTTCCCTGGGAGAGAAAAGCGACTGTCTGGCGCACGCTGAAGATCTGTTCGCTAGAATGTTTTATATGGCGTCAGTCTTGTGGGTGGGTGGAGAGAAGAAGAAAGGCAAGACACGTACGCGGTTGTGCCGTCCTGGAGGACTTGGCCGTTTACTGTGCATTTTAGGAGCACGTTTTGAGGATCGGTGATAATTTTGTTAGATACGAGGCATGGGCCAAGAGGGTTTGTGTTGTCTGAAGACTTGTTTAGTACGACATATATCAGTAGTATACTATGTATGAACAAAACGGACCAAAGCTCTTCGAGAAACCCCATTGAGAGACCGCAAGTTGGTGTTTCCGGAACGACACCTGCGGCAAATAATAGGTTAGTCAACGATGAAAGTCAAATCCCGAAGACGAAACTGACATCGTTGGCCCCTGTGTAACCTAGCACGTAATCGAGCGCTTTGTCTTCAGGGACGTCTTTTGCGGCCTTTCCGATGACGATGACGAGTTCTGCCTCATAGTCAGGTAGAATGTCTTTGGGAGGTTGGGATACTCGCGGGATGATCACTTGTCCCAGGGGCCCGACGAGAGCTGTGACGGGTTTGTAGAACAAGATCGGGAAGCTAAGGAGACGGAATGAGATGAGGATGGTGCAAAAAGGGGATCAACTGTTTTGTTCTACATACGCGGGCTTGGCCATTTTGGCTTCGGCCTACATCGACAACTCAGATCGTGAGTTGGTTGGAGGTAGAATTGTAAGCACATACAGCATGATCTGAGTAGTTCAAGCCCAAGCATCGGACGACTTTGATCTCTTCATTCGATAATGGAGCAAGGAGTTTAGATACAGTCAGCACGTTCTTAGAGACCGACGCTGCTGGGTCCAAGGCAGAACCGATGATTTCATAGGCTTTGATAGGCTTTCCTTCCAACGCAGCAAGGCCGACTGTAAATTAAATTTAATCAGCACAATCGTTCTCAGATTCCGGAAGTTTGCAATCAAGGGATTGGGGAGCTTACCATCAAGACCAGCATTGACCGGTTCGCCGATGTGCACTCGGGAAGTCTCAGCAGCGACGAAGCGGATGAGGCGGGACCATTGCTAGAATCAGCCGACACGATCAGATTTTGAACACACGCACGGCGCTCGAGGTGCTCGACTTGAACATACCGTTTTAATGGGCGACATTATACACGGCCTGGGATCCTGGTGGTGTTAAGAAAAACGAGGAGATGATATCTAGAGTCCGCCGCGGGAATTGGACAGGAGCGGTCCGCCATGATTGCGGCCTTGTTCTATCTTGGTCGTTCCTGTTGCCGGCTGGGGTGCGTGCCCGATGCGTGGTGATGGGATTTACATTGCGTATACCTGGACGGGTATCCTCATGACACGAAGATGGCGAAAGAAATCTTTCATACAGGAAGGAGTTGCAACTCTGCACAAAAGTTGCAATGCAAAAGTGTCGGGGTTTGTAGCTGAATACAAAGACGGGGTTTGTCTCGATCACGTGGTCGAGGAAACAAACGCGCGTTTGAAATCCAACCAGAAATAGAAAGGTTTAACTTTCCGAGATGGCCAAACATTCTTGACACTCTACATTCTTGTCCCTGTCATCACCGCTGTCTGATCCCCCAACTCCTCCCCTCCCTCCACTCAAATAGTATTTTTTTATCATGGCGCTCGCGGAGGTGATGGACCCCATGCGCGAGAGCCTGCAGCGCTCTTTGGACGAGGTACGTGGCATCATTGGTTCAACTTGTGATTGTGTGGAGCTCCGAGTAGATTTGCTGAATATCATCCGGTCTAGCTCATATCACCGCGGTCTTCATCCAGGTCCAAAATGAAAGCGCTGCAGAACCTCGAACGAGACCTCGCCACGGCGTGCTTCGACACCGCCACCGACGCGCAGGCGAAGGCGGCATTCATGGCGCTGCAGTATACCTTTGAATGCAACGGTGCGTGGTGGCATGCATGCATGCATGCTCCTGGTCCGCCGTCAGCGCAGAATCGTGGGCTAATGTTATTATGATTTGGCAGTTCCCGCGCACCTTCTTTCTTGGATAATGGCTACGACTGCGAGATTGGAGTCGGTGCTGAGCAAGGGCTTGGTCGATGGTGAGTGGCGCTTACCCACCGTTCTTCTTGAAACACGGGAGCTCAATATTTCAGACGGCCGAGGGTCTGAAGCCGACGAGCTCGTCGCGCAGCTCGCTCTATCTCTCTCTAATCCAGGGCGTCACGTTGAACCACCAAGCGAGCAAACACTATCTCGGCAGACGGTCTGCCCTCGAGGTGACCCACCACTTCCCATCATTCCAGCCCATCCTCTGAACAACGATTATCACAGATCCTGCTGGACCTCTTGCTCGCTTCTCGCCACGTTGGAGCCTCCTCTTCTCAACCCTCAGACGCAGCTCAAGGATTGACAACCCCAACACCACTGACGTCAATCGTACTCGACACGCTTCTGTGCATCTTGGTAGACTCTTCAATAGCACTCCGCGCATTCGAGGAAGCCAACGGTGTGCAGTCAATCGTCAAAATCCTGAAGCGCGCAGGAACACCTCGTGAAGTTCGGTACGCCGCTAATTCACTTTCTTTATTTTCATCGAGGTTTCGCTGACCGACTGACCGTCACGTCATTCCTCTTCTTCCTTCCAGAATGAAATGCTTAGAGTTCCTGTACTTCTACCTGCTAGACGAAACACCCAATCTCAACGCACTCGCGTCGGCACAGCCCACACCGCCTCCAACAGCACCAGCCACCCCGCGCGCGGCAGCGCAAAGCCATATTTGTCAGCCACCCCAATGCGCCCCTCGTCGTCTCGGTATGGGTCGTCGACGTTCTCTTTCTCCAGTTCGACGACGACGACGACGACGACGACTGCGGCGCTGTCGACGTCCACGTCATCATCGCGCTCGACGTCCGGAAGCTCGAGCTCGAACAACTCATTCTGCTCGACCGCGTCGAACGCATCGTCGGCTACGACTGCGCCATCGACGCCTGCGTCGCCTGAAAAGACGTCGACGTCGGGACGCCCGTCTCCCGTGAAAACATCAAATTCATCATCATCATCGTCGTCGTCATCATCAACAGCAGCCGGGGCATCTGCGCTATTGCCAAAATTGTCGTCCAAGTCGCCTGCGAAGAGAATGCTGACGCCGATAACCAACCGGCAGCCTGCGTCGCCCACATCCCCACCGCCTACCTCGCCTCCTTCGTTATCATTATCGTCGTCGTCCTCGCCCCCTGCAGCTGGAGCGGCCTCCGGCAGGTTCCCGCAGTTGCGGTCTATGATGATGTTGAGGAAGGAAGTCGACTATGTGCCGCAGAGCCCCAAGAAACCCCTCGTCGGCTGCGGGGGCGGGCCTGGGTTGGCGCCGAAGCAGCATAGGAAGAGCTTGTCGATGTCGGCGGCGGCGGCTTCGTCGCTGCAGCTGCGTCCGCGGTCCGCTTTGGGAGGTGGAAGTGGAAACGGGTCGCCGTCGAGGAGTCAAGAGGAGGAGGGCAGGTCGTTAGCGATGGCGATGGCGATGGATTCGGGCGTGCTTAGGTCTCCCCCTCCTCCTCCTTCTCAGCGGCACCATCATCATCATGCGAGCATGAGCGTGAATATGAACATGAACGCGAACGCGAACACTACAAGCTATAATAAACCTGAAATCTCAGGGAGAAGAAGCAGTGAAAGAGAGAAGGAAAGGGAGAGGGAGAGAGAAGACCGGCGTTGGCGCGAGCACGGGCGCGAAGGGGACTGGAAAACGACAGAGGAGAAAAAAAAGAACTGCTAGGCACGATGCTGGGGAACGTTGATGCACTCGTGGAGGGCGTGCGGAAGGCTGGGATTTGGGGGCTGGGCTAATTGGGCTAATTGGAGTTGAGGTTGGCTGGAATTGCTTGCTTTGCCTTTTGCTTTCTTTTTCTAGGGTGTTTTGCGGGGTCTGGGGGACGCTGTTGCTGCTGTTTTAAGTTATTGTTTTTTGCTGTCGTTGTTATCGTCGTTGCAATTTGCTTTCGTTTTTTGCTTTGCTTCATCCATGGGTTTTTCGTCGTTTCATAAGTAAGCCATGCATATTGTTGAAGAAAAGAAAAGTAGACGAAACGGTGTGCAAATAGAGACCCGGAGGTGGGGGAGAAAGGAAAGGAGAAAGAAAACGGTGTTTTGGATTTCTCGTACATTATTTCTTTTTATATGCCAGCCTAATTAGTAGTGATAGTTTTTTTTTCATGACCGACGACCCATCTTCCCAACGTTGTCGACTGGAGGCGCGCCCCAGACTAGAGTCTTTCTCTCTGGATCAAGCAGCCAGGGCAGCCGGTTGTCAAGATGTGATAGTAGACCTCTACCAGCTCTCGCTCGTTCTTCGACTTTCGCGACCTCATCCAGCACGCTCGAGGTCTTCAGCGACGGTGAAGACGCGGTTAGCGCAGCTCCTGCTCCTGCAGTCGCTGCTGCTGCTGCCGCCGCCGCCGCACGTCCATCCTCCTCCGCCTTCGCCTTCGCCAGCACGCCGACACCGAGCCCCGTCCCGGTGCCCGTGGCGGCGAGCGCCTCGGCCTCCTCGTCGACGTCGTCGAACACGTCCTGCTTGACGGCGCTGATGGAGTACGCCCACACGCCGACTGCGAATGCGGCGAGGGAGAGCCCGAGGATGGCGTTCTTCACGCGGTAGGGCTCGCGTGCGCGTTTGAGGCCGGGGGACATTGTCTGGTGGGGGTGGGGTGGGGATTAGGGAGAGGAGAGGCGGGTGTGAACGGAGCAGCGAAAGCAAAGAAAGAGGAATCAAGAGCGTCAATTAGTACGGGGTCAAAAACGCGACTTTTGGGAGCGGGTTGCTTACACCAGCTACTGGCCGGTAGGATTTCATGGCCTCTTTTCTGTCGATATATTGCGACATTTTGGGGGTGAAGGATGGAACTCGAAGGCGGAGACGCGGACGGAGTGCTGCCACTTCGAATTTCTCACCGAACCGGGTTATGTCATCATCGTCCTTGAGCTTGACCTTTATCAGTCCTCTACTTACATGCGGTCTGTGTCTGTGAACTGTGAATGCCAGTCTAATGCCAGTCTCAATATTTAATGTGCAGGTCAGCCTGGAGCTTAGTCTAGATTGCACATCAAACTTCAAGTCGCTCGCAATCACGAATTCGGGCATATGTGACTAAAGGGGATTTCAGTATCCCATCCCAAAAGGAGAGTCAATGCGTGCAGCATGCGCACTTCTTGAAGCAGCTGGGCAAGAGGGTTCAACAATCTGTACTGGCACAATACCGCTATGTACATATCATAGAACACGATGTTATAGTACACCAATGCAACCATGGGCTCAAGAAAGGCTCTTGGATCGTCATCCTCTCCATCGCCAGCCCAGTGATACTTATGTGGAAAGTTCTTGTGTCTCTACAAATGGAAGGGAACCCGTGTGAAGCTAGTAAGTAGCCGACTCGTTGTCCACAATTGTTTGCCGTTATTGAACGCAATGTGGCTGGAATACAAAGAACCTTGTCAAGGGATCTAACGACGACAAGCAGCGTTTGTACTGGGTTTATTGTCGTAACCAATGCCAACCATGATCCACTCAGGACTAGATATATATAAGCGACGGAGTCCGAGTCCTCGAGATGTCTTTCGTGGGTCGGCTAGATTCCATCTGAATACCCTCAAAGGTGTTATCGAAGGCGGTAATTTGCAATTTGCAATTCCTAACATTCTCTGTTCCTTACCGACTGATTACCGTCCCATTACTGCTACCTTTCTTTATACAGTCTTTCACAAACTCGAGAGTCAATTTCTCTATTCTGATTCACGCTGAGAAATCGTCGCTCCATTCTTCAAACTAAACTGAACTCAAGCAAACTGTGCAAAGAATGTCTGCGCGAAAGCCCCCTCGATGTCGATCATGCAAGCACCCGATGAAAGGGCACAACAAGCTAGGCCTCTGCCTGTCCGCCTCTCCCGAGGTGCTGTCCAGGGAAGAGGAGGACGCGGCGGACGCTGCTGAGTACGCCAGCAGCCGCGTCTCCGTCTCCGCCCACTCGTACATGTCCCCGCCGCCCACTCCGCCACCCGCTTCCAGCTATGCCGTCGCGTCGTCTTCCGACTCGCATGCAGCCCCTGCCTCGATGAGCATGGGCCCGCCCCCGCTCCTTCTAGCGCGCAACCACATACACCGCACGTACACCCCCGTGCTCATGTCCGAGCCCTCCTTCATCATCCCCGAGACGGGCTACTTCCACCGCCGCAACCCCAACTACGTGCACCCGCACGCCGAGCTCCTCGATGCCAACGGCGACGGTGATGCCGCGGGAGAGGATGGTGGCTCGGGATCGCAGACGCCGACGGTGATCATAGGATCGGACGGCGAGTCCGCCGCTGCGCTGAGCGACCGCTCGGGGTCCGCGAGCCCTGGCCCTGGGCCCAGCACCCCGCGCGCGAACCACTACCGCCAATTAGGATTAGCGGCGGGCAGCTCGTATCTGGACGGTACGACCGCCGTTCACCCGACAAGTGGCGACGCCGCGGAGATCTGCGAGCGCGCCGCGCATCTGGGGCTGCAGACCGCCGTCGTATGCGCCCCGCGTCCCAAGCCGCCGCGAAGAAAGGGCAACGGCAACGGCAGTGCGTTCGCAGGCGGCCTGGCGTACCTGGGCAGCTTCAACTGGGTACGCAGCCCGTCGCCGCAGGACACGTACGTCGTCGCTGGGGCGAAGCACGCTAATGTCGCGGAGTTCGCGAGTAGACTGCAGCAGCGGCACCAGCAGAAGCAGCCTGTCGCTATGGGCGGCGCCCCTCCGCATCAGCATCCACATCAGGCGCATGCGCTAGCAACTCCCGAGTACAAGTTCTCCACCCGCGATCTCTTCGTGATGGGCCTCGTCGTCGTCGTCGGCTCAGCGATGTCCATGGTGCTGGTGTTGTATTTCGGCAAGTCGTATTTGTAGCCATTATATTCTGCATTGAGGGCTTTTCGACTCCGAGTCGAAAGCTTCGCACTTGACCTACCACACTTACTCACTTGTTCCATGATCATTTCCCATTCCCATTTTTAATCCACGGACACCAATAACCATGACCATAACCACATCGGAGGGATCGGCTAGAGTCTCTTTTTATAAGTATTGTTATATAACGACGGCACCCTATAATCTAGAACCCTACGTTTCTTTCCTTTCAATCGCTTCGCCATTATTACGCACGACTGTCCGTGCGTTTTCTCTTTCTTTTTCCTTGTTCTTGTTCTTTGTTCTTTGTTGTCCCTTGTCGTCTTCTCTTCCTCACCCCCACCCACCCCACCCACTGACCTTTCTTATAAACTCAACATACACCTTTTCCTTGACCTTCTCTTTGTCCTCCGCGTACACCCTAATTACGCGTCCTTTTTTCCTCTTACTTCTGACCTATTCTTCTTCTTGCCTTTTATTTTTTTATCCCTCATCTATTATTTGTACAATTATCGCGCCGTGTCCGGACCCACCCCACCCCACCTTCTTCCATTTGTTTGCCAGCCAACTGTTATTGTAAATGTACCACCACCCATCATCACCGTGCATATTCATATCCACCACTCCCGCGCATCCATCCCCTATGCCACCCCCCTTCTAGATCTCGCTTCTTTTCTCCCTATGCCCGAAATCAAACCTGTTATATGTTCCCCGACGATGACGACTTAACCAGTAAACCCACATACATCACACCGCCGTCTAGTCCTATTCGTTCCCAAATATGATCTCTCCCTCCTTCTCTGTCTCGAGATGCCCTTGATAACTCACTGTCCTTACTCTGTTATCTGACCCCTACTCTCCTTCGTCCTTTTGATTTTTGCATGCGAAGTAAGTTGCCAACATGCATGTATACTCATGCGCCACAGTCTGTCGCACTTATCTAGGCATTATGCCGCTTCGATGAACTTTCTGTCAGAGTCGGAATCTGCTGCTGCTTGTTATTTATGTCGCGCGTCTGAAATATTTCTGTTGAGGAAATGTCCATTCCAGCAGTCTTGTCCTAGCACAATATAGAATGTAGATCCTACCATCATATCG
This sequence comes from Psilocybe azurescens, assembly GCA_023853785.1. Classification (NCBI taxonomy): domain Eukaryota; kingdom Fungi; phylum Basidiomycota; class Agaricomycetes; order Agaricales; family Agrocybaceae; genus Psilocybe; species Psilocybe azurescens. The sequence continues at coordinate 1,010,499 of JAJIRX010000557.1, read as the reverse complement.
TAACTTAAACACAGCTCGTTCTTTACTTTCCTGCGTTAAAGACTCAAATCTACAAAGAGGCATGTTTGGTTCACCATTTTTGACGTGCAGTGCCGAGTGGCGAGCCTCATGCATGGAATGTCCGCCAGACAGATTCATGACTGGAATCTTACTCAAGTATTTCTCGGTCCGACTAATGACATGTAAGTGGGTAATCCCAATAATGATAAGTAAATATGTAGATCAATGATCACAGCAAATATTACTCGGGGTTTGCCTTTCCTTTGTCCGTTGGCTTTAATAACTTTCGCATTTCCCCACGTCGGAATGGCACGCCGGAGTACCGAGAAATAAGCACCCCAAAAATCAGCCCAAAAATAGCTCGCGCCTGCTCTCGGCGGTGATCACCAACCGTACTAGTGCTTCAATCTGGCATCTTTTAAATTTCCGTGTCCCTGTGCGAGTTCATGATCAGTGATCACCTACTTGGTTGTGTCGAAACTCGAGACCGGAGCTCATTAATGGGGGGGACCAGGGATTAAGTTGATATCATCACAGATTGATCCTCATCGCCCACCACCATCTTTCAATCATCCGAGTATGATACAATTGGCTTTGAACTTTGAACCCAACCTTGAACCCAACCTCCAAAATCTTATGTGCGTGGGTGGATGGCAACCTTCATCAGCGCGGTGACTTAAAAGCGGTGTAAGTGCCCTTAAATCTTCAAGGTACCGCAGAATGACCTTATGGAATTTGAAATTTGGAAGCCGGTCTTCATTCTCGTTTAGGACGTCTCTGGTTTTGTGCCAGGGACTAGGGTTCGTGTAAGATAAATCATGAGATCACATTGCCCTAGGGAATCAGGATCAGGATATCAGCCTGCAGATTCTTTCCTTTGTCCGGCGTGTATATAGTATGATGCATCATCATGTGGCTTTCTAATCGCTTCGAAGTTCAATAGTTACTACTACTAGCGGACAAAGGAAACATAGTCGAGTATTGCCGCCGCGCGCTTCGCCTGCCGACTCTTATTTGTGGTTATTATGGGGTATTGATCCTTGAGGACATGTCCTCGAGGCTAACACGAGGCCACTAACCTGAACAATGCGGGGGTTTAAACGGGACTACGACCTTGTTTTTCCCCGGCCCTTGCTCACCCTCAATATGCGAGTCCCTCGCTAGTCACGGTGTTTACCCTTTTCTTGGATCCCATATGGCGGACACCGGATACTCGACCCGTCTTATTCCTGCGCTTCAGAGGGGTATGATTAGAAATGAACGGTTAATACCCCTGCTAGTGCTCCGCTTGTTCAGAGACCTTGCTTCGGCCAGATCAAAATACCTATACATACCGGACAAAGGTATCACAGCTATGGTTTACTATCAGCATGTTCAATGGAAAAATCGATTAAGATTGCATATGAATGGGTCGGTAGTTGTTTAGGTTCTCGAACTCAATCGAGCTTGTCTCCTTCACTTCTTCAAACAAAGAAATGTAAATGAGAGAAAGATCTATCTCCACTGAAGGTCTCATAATGATCCGAGGACGACGAGCGCCTTGTCATTCCCAAGCCTGGGACCGTAATGAATACTCTCCGTGTAATTGTTCCATTCAAATCTATCTTCAATTAGGAGGTCACGAGTTCGTACATTTATTCTCGATATTATATGCAGCCACCAGCGATGTACACAGTACCCGGGACTTACAGCATATATTGACTGTAAAACCGACGTCATCAATACTTTCCTAGCGGATCATTGGATCGTTACATAACCCCCTCTCGTAAACCCACTTATCACAAATTGAAAAAACTCGCAACCGCCCGCTGGCAATTTCAAAATCAAAAATATATCAGGTAAATTTCTTTCCTTTTTTGTAACTAAAACAATTTCGTCGCTAAACGATGTAAAAAAAAAAGAAAAAGATGACACGAAGAGCCCTTTCAAAAAGTCTAGACTATCGAACAAAACTATACGATAGTGGACTCTGAGTGGGGTCTGAGTGGGGGTTCATACACATGAACCACTGGTTGTGAACCAACGAAAGAAAAACGCATTAACTAGCAAACCATCTCTAAAAGAATGCGAGGGATCAACGGGCCAGATTGGGGATAATTTTCAGGGTGATTAAAATCATTTTCGTGTGTAAGTCATTGTGTGTTTCAAACGCAGGGAGACAGGGCAGAAGAAGCCAGGAAATCCACGGCGATAGCCAGAGGCTGTTTGTGTGCGTGCGAGGGAGGGTTTGGAGATGTCGAGATGCGGAAGGGAAAAAACCCAGATGATCCAACATTGCGCAGATGTGTTCGTACCACCAGTACGACGGAGAGTGGACCCCATATTAAAGCTACTTAAACCCAGAGAAGAACAGATAAAAAACCAGCGTCAAGACACTGCAAGGGACCGGTCATGGCCAACAGTCTAGATAATGAAAATGGTAAGGATCACTGTGAGCACGTGTCGACTGGATAGAAACTGATTGAGGGGGGATAAGACGAACCGGCCATCCGTATCATCATCATGATGCACATTATGAGCTTTCCTCGCCATCCTGGTCTGCTTCCTGAACGACGCCAACTTCATATTCACCACATATATCCCATCTTGACCCCTCCGCGGCGGCCGAGACGTACTTCACAAACCGCATCACGCGCTCGTCCCGGAGGACAAGTAGGAGGCGGTTGAAGCCCGGCTGCACCGCTAAGAGTGTGCCGTCTTCTTCTTCGTCATCGTCCATGTGTTCGCTGGGCGGCACCTCGTCGTCGTCGCCGCCTTCGCCGTCGACTTCGACGTCTTCTGATGGTGCGTCAAGTTTGGAGCTCGAGGCTTTCGGTGCGCTGGAGCTGGAGCTGGTAGGTTTCGCTTTTTGCTGCTTGAACGGTAAATTGCAGGATCGTCTTCTTCGTTGTGCGGAGCCATGTAACACTATATAAAGTCGATCAGTCGAGACAATGACACAAGAAATCTGTAAAACATACCTCCCAACCACCCCACTCGGAATCTGCCCACCCTCGCTGCTGCTGAGCAAAGCGATCACTCTCCTCGTCTGAATCCAGTTCTCTCGCCGGAGGCGTCAGACCTAGCACAACATCCAACCTCGCCTCGCTCTCCTCGCTCGTTGCAAGCGTATAGTCCAAGCCAGGCCTAAACCTCCTCGCCTCCGCCGAATACTGGATCGGCATCAGATGCGAGACGATCGAGAGCCACGCGCGGAACGCGACGCTCGCGAAGAGCTCCTCCTGCAGGCTGCGCATGATCTGGTCCGTCGAGGACGCGTGGCGCGGCGTGACCGCCTGGTTCGGCGCGCCCTCCTTGTGCGGGCGCAGCACGCAGTAGCGCCACTTGTGTGGCGGGCCCTTGATCGTCCACTCGCCGCTCGTGCCGCACGTGTGCGCGGGGATGCGCCCCGCGCGGTCCTCGCCCAGCCCGTCGCGCGTGTCGAGATCGCGCAGCCGCTGCTCGAGCGCGTCGGCGAGCGAGGAGTGCAGGAACGAGTGCAGTTCGAGGGACGACTCCTCGACGAAGCGCGCGGCGAGGGCCTTCATCGTGCGCGGCTGGAGATAGACGGGGTTTAGGAATTCGGTAAGGAAGGCGATGTGGTCTTCGGAGAGTGTGACGTCAGGCAGAACCTCTGGGTCTTGTTCGGGATAGGACTTAAATACGGTTGACGTTGAAGTCTGGGCCAGAGTATAAATAACAGCGTCGAGGAACGGAAAGCTTGACAAAAGCGTGAGAGGCACGCACCAGCTGTTCACGGGAACTTTTCATCTCTGTAGTCTCTGGGGCCTCGGGCACATAGCCCTCCTCGCCCTCCTGCGCGGCATGGAACCACCCACTTATACTGAGCCTCTCTCTGCCATCCTCGTCTCTTCCGCCGACTACGACTTCCTCGACAGAATGGAAACTTTTGCCGGGTTGAACTTCGAAAAATATAAACTGGTTCCAGCTGGGCGGGATGCTTTTGAGGGAATTGACTCGGGCTCTAGCTGGCCTTCGTCGTTAAGTTTAGTAGGATAGAGTTCCAGAGCACCTCCCCAATCCTTTGCCATAGCTGGTAGTGAGGGGAGCGGCATGTAGAGAATATACGAGACACGCCGAGAACCGATGACATCGTCGTGGTTCAGAAGATGGCATCCCCGAGTGTAAGAGTTCACGGACATGTCTTGCTTTCGTCCCGAAAGAGGTCCGCAGCCCGTGACAGATCGCAGAAACTTGCGGAATTGAGGTGAATAAAGCGCATCGCGAAGAGCTAGCAAGTTGGGCAGACGCGCGATCTGAGCTGGGGAGAGGAAATTCAACGAGGCCAGATCTCCGGTTTGATTGACCTAATAGGTCGCCTTCGTAAACGGAGGGCCATTTAAGATGATGAAAGACGCACCTTGTAGATATCTGTCTCCTTCTCTGAGAAATTGAGTTCACTGAGACATTCGTCTTTGACCCTCCTCAACAGGTCGTCCTGGAACAGTTTATCGACGACCGCGTACTTGTAGGGCTCGCTCTCGAGATAGGACTGATTCAAAGCAGCGATATTGTTGTGATCGAAGAGGTCATTCGCGAAATGAGGTGTCGGGTCGGTAATTTTGATGAGTGAATCTGTGCTGAGATCATTCGGTGGCGTTGGGAGGTTGTGGACAGAGGGATCCGAGGAGGAGACATGAGTCGTTTTCAGCTTTTGAGGAGAGATGTGGGGGAGGGGATGGGAGAAGGAGAGCGATCACGAATTCTTGCCATTATGCGAATTCGTTAACTTTGTGTTGAGGAGCCAACAGGCCGGCGGAGAGTGAGGAGTGTGCTGAGTCGTAGAATACTGTGATAAACGAACGAGTATTGGTATTCGTTGGGCGCTATACAAGTGAGGAGAAAGATTTTGTCAAAGATGACTTTGATTTTTATAATGTTCGGGGGAAATTTGATCGTGACCTTATCCGGGGCGAGACCCTTCTGGCCGCTTATTGGATCCAACTCTTCCTAGACACAACCCAATCACAACTCACCCACTCTCCCACTTCCAAACTATATATACACCCTCTCAACAGTTCAAAAGCTACCAAACGCCCTCTACTTCTCTAGTCTGACTCTTTCAGCTCAAGTACAAGCCACTGTTAGACGCTTACTTAGGTTGTTTGTACTGCCGGAGGCACTGCTCCAAGTCGTTACTAGGCCCAGAATATCTTTTCAGATTCCGCACAGATTCCATCTGTGCCAGCCAGTCACAATTCTGGACCAGTCTATGCCATCGGCTCATTAAAAATTTTGTGTGCGCCCACTGCATGTCGTACATGCGCATCATGGACATGCGTCTTGTGATCTTGCTATCTTTGTTGCAGCCAATCTCACCGTGCTTTTTCAACTTTGTACGACATCATGCATGGGATTTTGTTGCAGCGATTCATGCCTCACACCTATTCCTGTCATAAATTGTCAGGTTCACACTGTTCTGGGTCTCTGGTCTTCAGGTATAATGCGGTCTACACCGTTCAGGACATGTATGTATCTCGGTGTAACCATCCGGTAGGGGCAGTGGGCACCTCGGCCGACTTGTATTTATGAGATGGCCTCCCGGCTCAAGATGCGAGACCTTGTTTTTGATTGGCGCATTGGGCATTTACCTGTTCTGAAATGCAATAGGCTCGATACATGCTCATCAAAGCTCCCGTAATGTTATCTCAAACGTGTTTGCTGTTTGCCTTTTTTCTCGTTTCGAGCAGGAATCTAGGCCCGTCTTTTCTGGTCCTGAGTCTCTCTCTCACCCCTCAAGGACGACATTGGCAAATACAACGATTCCCTTACTTGGGTGAAGGTTAAACGACATGCTATCCACAGCCTCTAGTTTGAATGTATTCTACGACTGCTGGTAGTCTGCTTGAAGTGTTCTGTGGGGACTCACTATGTACATACAAGCTTTCTTACGGCAGCGAGGCCCTACTAAAAAGGCCCATTTGGAAACTTGAAAAGACACATTGCACGCCACCTGCTCGTGGCCTTCACTTGTATCCGTACTATCTACGATAAACAGTCAAAAACTGGCTGGGAGTGAGACAGCGGCGTGCTTCCCGGATCCAGAAAGAAATAACCTCTACTCTACAGCTTCTGCATGCACATGGCTCATGCATCCCAATCCCAAAATTAATTGAATAGCTTGAATGGAAAGAACGAAAGAACTTCGGTCGCGCAACATACAGAAGTCAGCTGAGGGGGCTTTTTAATGACATGGGGTATGGGCCTGGACCGTACCCCACTCCCCCTCCTTTGCCGCAGTCTGAGGTAAGGCTATGACTAGATCGAATGGGGCCGGGCATTTCTATAGTTTTCTTCGACTTTCACGCGGTGGTGTTCTTTTATACCTATATATGTAGATGTTGTAAAATGATAGATCACCGGCGGAGAAGTGGAACAGCCACCAGGGCGCCTATGGAGCGTTGGAGTAGTGCCCGACGTGTGGGGAGTCGATCGATGTGAGAATAAGTTGGGAGAGAAATTTGAAGCCGTCTGTATATTTCACTCCCTTATGTTCAACTACTTTCAAAATAGAGTAAGGAGTGTGAAGGAGTTTGAGATTCAGTGAATGTGTGTTCTCTTAGCACGGGTTTATTCACTAGGCAGCCGTTGTTCTGTTTGGCGCCAGAAAATCGTTCAACAAAATTATTTATCGCTACCGTATTGGTATTGATTGACTCTCACTAATCTTTTCGCCGTTCCTTTATCCACTTAACTGCTATGGCCCACATAGATGAAGAAAATAGAAGCAGATCACGGAAACACGGTCTATTAAAGTCCTGGGCGGCTGGTCTCTGATGCTGCTGTATTATTTCCTGGGTCGAGGCTCATTCTCGGCGAGACCAACATAATAGAAAAATTCACCCTCATCTAAACCCCGACTGCTCGTAGCGCTACACGGAAGAACGTGAAAAGCATTGGAAATCCAGAGAAAGCACCTCGAAAAGTTCATTTCAAATTTATTTCACGTCTGAAGTATTACTATATAACCCCATGAAGTTGATGCATGATTGGCTACCACTGGATCTTCTTGGATAACTGGCAGTAGTAGCTAACAGACCAGATTTTATTTTTGTGCAGACAGATGAACGAGTCCTTCACTCGTTGTTCTATTTTGGACGCATTAATTGGTTTAGGTGGTGTGGCCATCGATAACAAACAATGAAGTCCTATCACAATTTGAATATTCACGGACGCGCTTACAAGTTACGGTCACTGAGCGTTGCGAAGTTGACTCACTCAACTTCACCGCTTTTCATCCTAAATCATGGCCGGCCTTGGCTTGCAAAGGCTCTTTACATTATCAACTAGGAGCTCGACGCGGCTCTTCGCCCAAACTTCCGTCGTGGGCTTGCGGAATGTCAACGCCAACACCACTGGCAGGTACGGTCGTGTTCTAGCAGCGGCGACATACAGCACTGTGCCGCCGTCGAGCACAACACCGTCTGAGGCTGCAACTGGTGCGGCAAATGACACTGTTTCTGTGCTGCCCGACGCGAATGCACCGGACGGGACCACAGATTGGTCGAAGAGTTATTCTGGGCTATCTGTCCAGCCGTTTTCGAAGGAGATTGCAAGTGTGTTGTTGGCGCCTATAGATCCTTTGGATATTGAAATGAAACCAGGTGAGAAAATTATGCTTATGTGCTTAATATCTATATATTCTGATTCGTATTGATAATCTTATCCTATGCCCATTTCAGATGGCTTGATTTATCTCCCTGAAATTAAATATAGGAGGATTCTGAATCTCGCTTTTGGACCGGGGGTGGGGACTTGCCCCGCGGAGTGAGACGAACGTCGGACCAAAAATTGTCAGCAGGGAGTATGCTCTGGTTTGTCTTGGACGGTGCGTTCCCTTCTTTATATATCCGCAATGGGCAACTGACATTGTTGTACGCCAACTCCAGGCTTGTTGGAATAGCCAGAGGCGAGCAGGAATACTTCGACCCTTCGGGCATCGCTACCGCTACAGAGGCGTGTAAAAGCAATGCTCTCATGCGGTGCTGCAAAGACCTGGGAATTGCGAGTGAACTATGGGACCCCCGATTCATCCGCGAGTTCAAGGCAAAGTACTGCGTGGAAGTGTTCGCTGAGCACCTGCCCACCAAAAAGAAGTGCGTTGGCTATGTATGAGCTTGGCTTACGTATTTGCACGTTCTGACTGTTCGTTTGTTCGTTTTGTAGGAAGAAACTCTGGCGTCGCAAGGATCAGCCGAAATTCAGTTATCCTTATCAAGAATAGACTTGACTTTTTATTCTGTTAATATAGTGTATATAATCTATCTTTTTTGGGACCTTTCCATCTCCACTCATTTTATTTAGAGCAATTTTTTCTGGCTTTGCACGCAGGATTAAATAACTTCCTTCGTTCGAATCAATGCCAGTCATTGTCAATGGTATTTCCCGCCGCGTGTGTCACATCATGTGCTTCGTAACATACTTCAGAAGACTTCAAACCGATTGGGCATAAACTTCCTTTTCAGCAAGCTAATTTGAACCCAAAGGCGCGGGCGACCCCGTTCAGCTCTTACACACCCCGATCGACATGCTACCTTCCAGTAGCTCTAACTTATCCGTCAAAAGCCAGCCTAATAGACCACCATCAAGTCTACTATCGAGGCCCTCCTCCAGGAACACGCTTCGCCCGTCTTCCAGTCTCGGGAACCGCCCGCTTTCGAGTGCCTCAACTAGGCCAGGATCCCGTTTCTCACAACGGCCTAATTCGAGACAGGCGCGATCGCGTCTGATCCCACTCGGCCAGATTCTAGTCTCCCAAGTAACAGGGCTCGAGGAGAATGGTACTGAGAACGACGCGGATGGAGAGGAGTTCCGCGAGGCTGTTGAGTATGTTGTGAAGAATCTGGAAACATCCACCATCAACAAGGCCGCGGCAAGCGTGGACATGAGTGTTGTAGATCGTCAGATAAGTGGGTGAGTTGCTTTATTCTGGTTTGCTCAGATGTAGCTTATCGCCTTTTGGTTCCGAAGGCTTGCTTTGAAGGCGCGAATAAACTCGCAGGATGCGTTTGGAGAGGCGTTGCAATTGGCTTATAAGAGGCTGAAAGCTAATATCGAGGAGAGAGAAACTGATTTGGACCAGGAGATTAAAGTCAGTTGGCATTTCTTATTTCGTTAGGCTAATACTTATTGTTATAGAGCTCGCGATTGCCAGACCACCTGCAGTTTTTGGTTCGTGCGTTTTGACTCTTCACTAAGGTTATGTAACTGACATCAGCTTAGTTAACTCTGGGCCAACCACCCTCTCAAGTTACTTTGGATAGAGCTCAAGTCTACCTTCAAGCCATCATTAATCCGCCGCCGCCGCCTCCAACTCTAACATGGGCAGATATTCTGGCTGAAGAACCTTTTGAGGGCGAACATTGGGAGGGGGTATACGGAATGCCGCCTGGAAGCATACGCTCAGCATATCAGAGAGATGGGGTGGACCGAGCGGAGTGGGATAGCACACCTTCACTTTCACCACTCAATTCGGACGATTTGGCCTTGGACGATGAGGACGACTCGTTTTCATCTGCGGAGTACGAGAGATCATCAGAACCTGAATCCAGTCGCCCTTCGTCACCTGAGGCAGTTGCTCCAGTGCACGCCCGTGTAATCCCTTCGTATGAGCACAGGAAGCAATTTGAAGAATTGCAAGCTAGACAGTACTGGAGGGATGATTGGCACACCGATGCTGATATTCACTCTCGATTTACCATCGGTGATCCCTCTACTCTAGGTTAGTCTTAGTCTTCCTTCAGATATACTGGGCAACCCGTGATATTCGACTATTGCAGGTCCCACTCTCAGCCGGGTTCTCGCTCGAGCAAGTGGCTTTCAGGATGCTCATGCCATGCTACAGCCAGAGGTATGTATACATATACACATCCCATTTGACATACATAAATTCAGTTGTATCAGCGCTATATAGACGAGGACGATATGGTGCGCGAGATTCTGATGGTATTGCAGGGAAACAACAATACAGTTCTTGAATGGCATGAAAACGCCTTTCAGGTAGGGCCAATCTGTCTGGATGATACCAATCCTACTGACCATGCACTTTCTGCAGATGACACCAAAAACACCCAGGCTGGTCCATCTAAGCTTGGCCTCCCAAGAGTCTATCATATCGTCTCTCGGAAAGACAGCGACTACGATACAGAACCTAAGGAAATTCGCTGCTGCAGTGTTTTCTCGCTCCATCTCTGGGAAACAATACGCAACCAAGAAGGCGACTTCTACGCGTACATGCGAAGCGTTTGCCGATGCCATCGATGAAGTCGTACGTGGCTTTGATGCGTGGTGCGCGGCCAAAGAAGAAGCCATGTGCCGTGCGTACGCCGGTATAGACGAAGAACCCCTCGTCGTCAGTCTCTTAGGTATTGAAAGAGAGATTCGGGATGAATACGAAGCGACGTTTGAAGTTCTCCTTGAAATCGTGCAGAAGGTGTTTCAAATCAGAGCAGGAGAGGACTTTTCGCTTTTTGATCAGACGACGCAGACTAGACAGCCAGCAGCGTTGACTGCATCGCTACTCGACACGCTATTCTCTAGCGTCCAGCAACATATGGAGAGGTGGGACGCGGTCACTAGTGATGCTCTTATGCGGGTGTTCGTCCGTACTGCAGAACCTGTCTGGAATATGGTGGGGAAATGGCTGAAAGACGGCATGGGTCTAGGATTGGGTGTCGGGACAGGTGGTAAAGCAGACATGGCGGACGAGCTAGATGAAGAATTCTTTATTGAAAGCAGTGGTGTTGGGGTGGGGATGATGGGCCTTGGCTTGCTGGATCCCGAATTCTGGAAGGAGGGGTACGCTCTACGAGAGGGTGTTATTTTCTACGGAGAATCTGGCCCTGTGGATGATGGCCAGAGCTCACAAGCACCTGTTCGAAGAGCTATACCGCTGTTCTTGGAACATGTAGCCGAACTGGTGTTGAGTACCGGAAAGGCCGTGGGACTCATGAGGGCTCTTGGAGGACCCCTTTTCTCCAACGTTTTCAACGACTGGAAAGCATTTGCAGACCTTGTCGGCTCAGAAGCCCATGATTCGGATGGGAATCGGGAGAAGAACGTTGGGCTTTTTTCGGTCTCTATCGACACGCTGTCTCGTCTCATCTACGACGGTCTCTTGCCTCATTGTCAGGCGACGGCCGCCCGCCTTGTGAAAGTTCTGGTTGAAGACTGTACTGTGTGGAAGCATTTGGAGGCGATCGAAGACCTTTTCCTGATGAGGAGAGGAGATGCCATGAGCCATTTCGTCGATGTTTTATTTGCAAAGGTGACTATTTTTTCCAGTCCCTACTTTACTTTTGTAATTGCAATCTCAATGAATCTTTACCTGTCAGATGGACTCAACGCAGCCTTGGGACGATTTCCATTTCCTGAACACCGCCTTCAACGACGTGATAGACGCCAATTTGAACGCTGGTGTTCCAGAATGGGTGAATGCTTCATTAATACGCTTCACATACCGAGGAAGCAAAGAAAAAGATCGGACCATCAAGCGCACAGTCAAGGCCATCGACGGGCTCTCTGTTGAATATGTCGTTCCATTTCCACTGACCTATATTTTCCAACCGACGACGATTCAAGGCTATAGCGATATCTTCGTCTTTTTGTTGCAGATACGGAGAGCTAAGAGTGTTCTGGAAAGAATATTGGTCCGTGACGAACGAGGGAGAGGAAAGAAATTGAGGGAGGAACTCAAGGTTTTCTATGCTATGAGAAGCAGGTTGAGCTGGTTCATCAAGTAAGTTGCTAACACGCATATGTCAGACGATTGGACAGCTGATCTTGTTACAGTACATTGCTGAACTTCCTCACCACATATGTACGTCCTGTGTCTCACTTTTCTGAAAACTCTTTCATTGATGTTCATTTTATAATTTTGCAAGGTCATCCATGCCGAAGTATCACGCTTCCGCGAAGCCTTTCGAAAAGCTCATTCACTTGATGAGATGATCCAATTGCATGATGAACAGTATGACACTTGCTCACATTTTGATAAATACTAATTTAATGACCATCTTTTCAGCCTTGAAAAATACGAGGCCGCTGTCTTCTAAAATCTAATGTTCGTAGACTTCCTCTTCTCTGCAGGCTCTCTTTAATAATCCTTGATCGGTATTATATCATAGACTTCTGCTCTACACAGAGCCATACTCTCCATTTTAGACATGTGCCTTCATTTCAGTGAAGGCTTCGTCACATTCGCAGGAGATACAACTGCCACTCTGGATGTCTCTCGCCAATCAGCCATTATGAAGAGGCACCGTAGCCGACGGCAAAGACGTCAAAAGCGGAACGTCATTGGATTCTCACAGTTTTTACAAGATGAGGACGATAGCTCAGACGAAGAGGAAGATGCCCCTTACGCCCAAGGCGCCCTGCATGATAATGGCCCGCCTGAGACGTCTTTTTCTATGATGGGCGGTACATCTGTGACCACTGAAGAAGACATTTATGCTAGGATGGAACGCATGTCGTCGGAGTTGGATGGCTTGGTGCGCTTCCTGCGCCGCGGTGTGGAAAGCTTGGCAGGAGGGACTGGGGAGGCTGCACCTGCGTTTGGGGTTTTAGCTTTCTCATTGGAGGATTGGGATATATAATCCGGTTCTCTGAACACACACCAGCAGGCAGTGCCAGATGATCGACAGGTTTCTGAAACAACTCGGACACGCTCTTTTCTTTCGCGCAGTTGTGGGTATGTATGGGCATGGTTGAGCGCGCGTGAATAATACGCAGTCATTTGTCCCCCATTGATCTACATTACGAAAGAGTGTAGCATAGCCTTGCCGTGCTCGACTTGATGGAGTTCCTGGTCCATGAAATATACAGTCAGCGTCCAAAGGTTGAAGGTATGGCCAGTACGAACAAAATATGTAGTGGAAAGCATCCCAATAATATTTCTGCAGTCAATAATTAACCTTGCTAGTCTGTAAGTAAAGGAGCAACCTCGGACTCTAAGAAACTGGACAAGTCGACGCTTCGGGATTCGGACACAGCGACACCGCTGCCGATTGCCAAAAATAGATTATCACGATACACGTGACAACCAATGTCCATAGAGACTGAACTGCCATGGCCAAGTTAGCTACTTAAATCTAGAAACCCTGCCTCCGTCACTACGTTCAAACTTGTTTTCTCGACACCTCTAGTGAGATGTCTGCGGGACAGTATCCTCATATAGAACAAGATCCTTTGGAACCACCCAGTGGAAATGAGCTTCCAACTTACGATGATCTTGCTCAGCAGAACGGTCCAAATTCAAGGTATATAAAGATCCTTGGCCATTTATCATTGATGAATTGGGAATCTGACACGGCTTACTTAGATTTGGGAGGTGGAAAGGCTGGATAGAGAAAAGGTACGCCCAAAAGTTTCATTTTGATTGTTTAGTTTATCTCACCGCACCACAGAGCCGCAGAACGCTATGCAGATATTACCCCGGAAGAACGGGAACGACGACGAGAACGCGGGTGGGGAAACGGCACCCAAAATCATGTCAATATCACAACTTACATGTAAATCTGCGAACTACTCTGATATGCTTCTTTTATCAAGGTTGTGCGCGAGCCTAGCCCCTCAACTGCCAATGTCAACCACCCTCCAAGCTCAGGTGGACTTGGTCTGCCTTTGCACGTCCAAACAGCTAGTCTAACTCTATTGGATTCCCCTCCTATCTCCAGAGATGATACACCTACCCACCTACCACTTCCGCTTATCAGTCAAACTATCGAACCTACGCATCTCAAAATCAATCACTTTGGCTCTCGCTTTCTACCTCATACGACATCGCAAATACGCTGTGTGTTACCTCTATTAGCAGATAAAATGTTATTGGTTGGGCATGACGATGGTCTCTCTGTACTTGATATGTTCCCTCATGAATGGACAGAAGACGGAGACATGACTACGAAAGGTCCTGATGAAGCACAGTGTCGTCCAGTGTGGAGGGGAGAAAGGTTAGAAATTCTGCTAGTACTATATCTCTGCTCACAAAGCTTCATCTACTCAGTGTTTACCAAATGACTATACTTGAAGCTGAGGATCATGGAACTGGCACTCCTCAGGGTGTCGTTTTGGCTATAGTCGGTCCTTCGCAAGACGCCATATCGGTGGGCAAAGATGCGGAAGCACTACGGACGGCCCGCATGTACAACCTCGGAAGCCTAGTCAGCCTCGCAAGATGGACAATTGCGCAAAAGGTGAGTAGACGTATGGCCTTATTTCTACGTGGTTATCTTACAAAAATCAAATTGTCTAGGGCTCCAAACCTCTGGATCTGCATTACATGGGAGCTACACAAGCACCTAGCACGCCTTCTAAAAAGCATCGAGCACACGGGAGTATTGCTCGTAACCTGAAGGCCCTTTCCACTAGTAGTTCATCTTTGGAGCCGACCTCGTCATATCAATCATTCTTGTCGCCAAGTGGTTCAACAGGGCCTAGTCTTGCTAGAGGCCCCACTGCCTCGTCTGAACGCTCTATGGCTCGATCAGTCTCCGACGAGTCTAGCTGGGATGTAGTTGATGATCTTCCTCTCCGATGGGCTACAGACTTTGTGCCGCTCGCTTCACCTGGTTCTCGACTGATTGGCGCATCTGTGATAGGATACGCAACCTGGAGTGATGAAAATCGTCGAGGCACAGGTGGCCAACTCCTGGCTATCGCGACAAAGAATAATATTCTTCTTTATGAAACTCCCAAAGGGGAGAGAGCATACAGATTCGTCAAGGTCGAGAAATTACTATTTTGGTCCATTCGTTTGGCTGACGTTTTTTTAAACAGGAATTCTATACTCCTTTACAACCTCGCAGTATAGCATTCATTCAACAGTTCGTATCTGAAGGCCGAAGCTCTTTGGAAGAGAGAAGTGCGGGTCGCTTTCATTCGCACAAAAGATCAGACAGTGGCGGTACTATAAGAGGACTGGTCAATGCTGTTTCACCACCTGTCCCTTTGAATTACGGCACCCACCTCAGCCTCTTTGTCGTCTTTGACAAAAAGGCAGGATGGATTCGTTTGGCTGATTCTGCAGTCGGCGAAGTAGAGCTAGCCGAAGACGGCGGCCCGCAGCCTGCTGCTCTCCTCTACTCTCGAGACACGTTCGCGTCAAACATGAGTGCCACCACTCTGAGACAGAAAGCGAGAGTCTCGTTCGACATCCGCGAGTCGGCGTCGAAATGGCTTTTGCCTATACGATGTAATCTGCCTATTCCGGGTCAAGAGACGAACATGCAGCCTGTGCACATCCTTACCCGAGGAAAACGGACCCATATCTTACCTTGCCCCCTACCCACGCGCTCCTCTTCTGCACCTCCTCTGCACGCTGTCTTTTGGAAAACCCATCCCAAGCACGTATCTGCGCGTCTCCTCCCGGCCGGACGTGATCCCATAACCGAACCTCCGCTATTACAGTTAGTCGCTTTCGGTGAAAATGGCGTTGAGATACAAGAGATAGGTATATCGTTTATGAACACTAAAGGGAAAGAGCGCGCGCACCCGGAAGAAACGTTATGGGCGGAGGAGGATTTGGGAGGCGAAGCCGGCTTCCTGACTGTAGGCGGGAACTGGGACAGGCTGGCCCAGATCTACGGCTCTCAGGCCCTTTTCGAGTGCGTCGTCCATCTTCTCGGTGGATAGCATGGATTCTACAGATATCCACGCGCGCATGAAGAAGGAAGAGGGAATCTATGGCTGGTGTCGGAAAGGTCTGGAGGACTGGAGAGTATTTTGGGTCGGGGGATCAAGTCATCATCTGGATTCCGAAGCGGAAAGTCAAGGTGCTTCACTCAACTATATGAATTCGACGGCAAGCAGTATGTACCTGTGAATTCGTAGGTTACTGGCGGACATTGTTGTATACCAAAAATGTACTCCACATCATGTACAAGAAGCACCTGTTAATTCCCATTGAACAATTTATATCTGAAATGCATGAAGATTAGAGAGTAGTCCTTAAGTGGCGACTAAGTACTAAGCTCGTAACCCTGCCGTTCAGTCGAACATAGTCCTTGTTATTGATTCTACACTTCTGCAGTGATAACAGTGAAAGAGATAGGGATATATGCATAGGAGAAAAACTAATAAGTGATAATAATGTACATGAAACATAGAAGAAGATATCAGAACGGTTCGTGATCCAGTCAATCCATGGCTACAGAGAGGGGTGATCAGAAGTGGGGAGGATGGGATGAGGGGCAGTGTTACGTGTGGTATCGTGCTTGATGATAAGGGGATCCGAAAAAAAGTGAGCTGTTCGTCACAATCAATGCAAAAAGATGTGGTAAAACAAGAAAAAGAGGAAATCAAATCATAATCATTAAATATTGTCAATCAATTCCAGTCGGAACGTTATCTGGTTGGAGGCCGTGAGGAAGCTTTAGGATATGTTCCGCTAGTGTTGGTGCTGCTACTGGTCCCAGTGGCATTCAGACGCCCCATAGATCCAGAGGGCGGTTTTCGAATGACAACAAACGATTTCTGCGGTTGAGGCGTGGTTGCCGTATTGAGTCCTCCCAGCTCCTCGTCTACACCGGCTTTGCCCAAATCCGGCGTCGACGCTTGACCACCCGCCATACTATGCGGTCGATTCCTTCTCAAGCGGTACCAAGGTTTCTTCTTCTTCTGGTTCTGCTCGTCTCCTGAATCGTCGTCGTCACCACCGCTGCCACCACCGAGTATAAACTTGTGGGCAGCTAAGGCGTCAGGCGGACGGAGGAATGTGTCTTCAGAAACGTGTGTCTGCCTTGGACCAGCCGATGATTGCCCTTGCCCTTGCTGGAACACTCTAGACATCGATTGAGAGGATGCGGGTCCGCTGGGCAGATAGTCTTCGACGATGGCCGTCTGCGATTTGGTGCGTGTGTGCATAGGCATCATGGCACCCGAGGGTAGGCCATTAATACCTACCGCCACTTCCACATTCGCTACAGAAAGCGGGATATTGTCGTCGCTGTCCATACCCTGCTCATAAAATAGCGGAGAGCCGCCCAGCGCAGACATGCTCTGGTTTCCAGCCGGTTGCGCTTGGCTTTGTTGTCCAATAGAAGGGAAGGTATGCGTTGAGCCGGAATTTATGGCATATGGAGTGTCGATATGAGCTCGGCCGCCACCGACGCGGGAGAAGCCGCTGGCTGGCGCACCAGAGCCGTTCGAAGATGTCGAGGCCTTCTGCTGCTGCTGCGGTGGTTGGCCCATCTGCACCACATTACCCACAGGCGCATATCCAGAAACTGGTCTAGGGAACGGCTGCCAAGCACCCATAATATACCCTTCATCCTCACTGTCTATGTGCTCCTCTTTATACGGCCTGTTGGCTTGCTCGGGTTTCAACACAGACGGAGGCTGTGAATTCGCAGACCCCTTTCTCGACTCCGCATTCAAGAACCGAGGAGGAGTGGACGTTCCGTCGATAGGGTGTATTCCACCGACGGGCGGCAAATACGACGACAGATCGGAATCTCTGGTTTGGATATGAGATGGGCTGATGGTGTTTGACCTCTGTCTGTTCGAGTGGCGTCGTCGGCTGTTTCTCCTGTTTCTTTTCCTCGGCCCACAGCACCCCAAGAGGCCACATGCCCCCAAAAGACCACTGTCCACCACATGCCTACTGCGATCAAAGCCGATGCCTCCAATAATACGAACGACAGCCTCCACAAGTTTGACCAAAAGCATGATAACAAGAGCCAGGTAAACAAGGGCAAGAATGACCAGAATGCCGTAGGCAACCCAACCTCCTGGACCGGGACCTATCGAAATCTATAGAGACGAGATTTTAGTCCGCTCGTATTTTTCAAAAAGGAGAGGATACATACAGCTTGTGTTAGAATGACCAACAAAACCGCGATCACGATTCTGGCAACACAAAACAAGAAGCTGATCAAGCCCATACTGGCTCCACTGCCCCAGGGTAGCCATATGCTCGTCACCAATGCTGAGATCACCTCAACAACCAAGATGATAATCGCTTGGGCAGTACCGCTTTTCTGGCCAGCTCCAACTGCAACACCAAATGCAATATTTGTTGCAAAGAACAGACTCGCAAACAGCTGTGAACCGTGTCGATAGTGATTATACAACGGTCCTAGAGAGAGCAATGTCTTCGTTTCATCGTAAAGTTTGTTGGTAGTGGTAAACGTCACTCGAATGACAAGATGCGCTGGAATAAGGATGGAAAATATGACGAACGAAAGCGCGGCTAGAACGATCGAAGAAGTCCCGACCAAGGTCTTCGGTAGAGTCATTTGATAGCAAGAAAAGACAGTGACGGGCAGATGAAACAGCACAAGTATTCGAACCAAATTTCCATGAAGCACGCTGCCGTGGAAAGCCCCAAAATCCGAGCGTAGTCGCCACCAGGATCTATGAGAGTTTATACCGCGATCTGAAGAAACACCGGAGCTGGCTAGGGGCAACGAGAACTTTGCGTTTGGGAATTTGCCCGCTGACGACAGTGCAGGAGCTGAGCCAGTCAGCGACTTGCTTTCATCCATCGCTGAAGGCAAAGCTACATCTCCCAATTCTTTACTTCCGAAAGCGGGGCTCCGCGACCTGCCTAGGCGATTCATGTTGCTACCATGCCCCTGTCCGCCGGAACCTCCAAACAAACCGACAGTGTAGTCAATCGCCCAAACAAGAACGGAGAGAACTATAGCAGCTGCAATTATCCCAAGGAAGATAATTAGGCACGTGGGGAAAAGATCTTGGGGACGGATGCCGAGGGTGTATGCAAACGATGAAATTCCGTGTGTAGCATCAGATGGTAAGGAGTAGATGACATTGGGAACTGATGGGTCGATGAAAATGGGGGACGAGGTATCCGACAGTTGGTCAGCGAACCCCTCTGGCGGAGCAAAAACACTCGTATTGAGCGGATTCCAGTGATGTGACCGTGAAGACTGCGTCAAAGAGATATCTACAAGAGGAGAGTGATAAACGTGGGAGAAAATAAAGGGGCAGAGAAGTACTTACTGTAAGAAAGAGTCGACCATGCGGTCTGGGTAAGCAGGGGATCTGAGCATAGATGTCATGAGGACGAAAATAGATATGCGGACTGGGAGTAAACGTACAAACAAATTGAGGCCACTCTACTGCCACCATGGCGAGTACTGCACACCATTGCGTATGGAAAATGACATCTCGCATCGAAGGTGTGCCTATTTTATGTCAGGTATGTGTTTTGTAGAAGATTACGGGAGACTCACAAAATCGCATCAATGCAGGGCTAGTGGCAAGGCGCTCTCCACTGATGGCACTCGCCAAAATGTAACCGGCACTCTGTGCACGAGACCATATTCCTCGGCCAGGACGTGTTATCCCTCGGTTCCAAGCTGAAGCAATTCTCGCAATCCCAACAGCAATCCAATACGCTATTGCGAGCCCAACGGTTGACCAGAATATGATTTTCGCGTTTCCGTACGGCGATTTAGGCCGTGGATTGAGCGGTGTAATTAGCATATCCAGACAGACGAGCTCCTTGCCAAAAGGGTCGACCGCACGCAATCGTGTGATTAGAGTGGTAAGCTCTCTGTCCCTGCCCCAAGGGATAGTAGATGAAAACGCGAATGGTCCAGAGACGATCGGGCAAAATGTGCCATCCAATGGGTTCGGCTCTGGGAGTGGGCTTGCAGGACGCATATTTTGACATAGATACGAGCTGTTCGACCATGCATTAAGGGTAAGAACGGATGAGGTGGTAAATAGAGTAGCTGCAAATGACATCAGAAAGGGAATAACAATATTATATCAACTACATACCCAGACTCGAGCTTGCATTTGTCGAGCCCACAATCTCCTGCGGACTATTCCCAATCACTGTGAGATTGAGATACCTCCCAAATTCTTCATTTTGGAGGACTTGTCCGTAGACCGTGTCGACATTGAACTTTTGAGAAGAGCTCTCGGCGGAATTGTCGAAGCAATCCTGGAAGGGTATAGAGATGGGGTCTGAAACGACAGAAGGTATCAAGATAAGTATAAGAGAGAGTAAGGCTGGGGGCAGGTAGACCCTCATCGTGACAGACGACGACGAGCCCTGCTGGTAGGTCGAAGCAAACTTTGGACCAAGGGCAAGTGACCCCGAAATCAAACTCGTGTGATTACGTCATACAACAAATGTCAGTTCTCGGGCCTCACTAAAATCACGGCATGTTCCTCCGTCGTGTTTACGCCCATTCTCTGAAAAGTCGTGGTTTTCATGATTTGAGGACGTACCAAGATGATCCTCGATGGCCAGGATGGCAAGTAATTGTCGGAATAGAAACTCATGCCCAGATAAAGTCGCGTCGAAAGCTTTTCTCAGGTATTTCTTTACAACCAGTTCTTAGGGTTTTTATCTTCTAAACCCTCATAGGTTCATTTACTTCGGGAGTTGATGACCCTCCTAATACAAACGTCTCGCCATTTGACGCCGCATTTCCTGGAACTCTTCCTGTCAGTTTCCTCGCAGAGAACCAACAAACACAAATGACTAAATTATTTATAGAAAGTCAACTCGAAATGTGTCGACTTGGCCATTCGTACCGCGTTGGCGTTAAAAAGCAGCATATCTCTGCGCTCTTCTTTTGACAGAAAACATTACTTCTACTCAGACCAGCCCCTGGGATATCAAATCACTCAACAGTATTGTGCGTATGTCGTGCTTTTATTCGTTAACATCCCGATGCTCATTGCTGCCAATTTGCCAGCTCCTATTGCTACTAATGGCGTACTGGAAATAGAAACACCCCAAAACTCACCCATTCAAGTCCGAATCAAACAAATTCAACTGGAGCAAGTATGGTCTGACATTTCGTAAGCGTAGCAAATGCTGATCGTCATTGCAGGACACAGCGAAATCGACATTCAACCCACGCATACAGAAGTCGCATATTGACCTCAACAGAGCGGGGACAGGACTCATGGAAATAGTGTCTGAACCCGATCTACGGTATGCTATGTTCTCGTCTCTGGTCAACCTCCGTGTTTACCTTTTTCAGTTCCCCAGAAGAGGCTGGCGCGTATGTTCGTACCCTGCAGTCGGTTCTCCGAGCCGTAGGTTCCAGCGATGGCAACATGGAACAGGTCTGAATTACCTCTTTTTCCGCCTAGTTCATGCCTGAGTTTGTATGTGCAAAGGGATCACTTCGTTGCGACGTAAATGTCTCCGTGAACCGGAAAGGTGATCCTCTGGGTATCCGTTGCGAAATCAAAAACTTGAACAGTGTGAAGTTTATGATGGCAGCTATCAGTACGCCGTCTCTATTCCATTCAATGCCATTCCGTGTTTAATATTGATCTGTGCTGTTCAGTTCATGAAATAAAGCGTCAAACCGAATTTCTCAATGCCAATCCTGGAGCAACCATTCCACAAGAAACTCGTGGATTTGACGAAAACACATTCGAAACCTTCCGACTTCGATCCAAAGAAGACGCGCCGGACTATAGATATATGCCAGATCCAAATTTGGGAGCTCTAGTCCTAAGTCAGGTACTAGCCTCGGGATTTTTCTCTGTCATCCCAGCGGCTGACATATTACCCTCGTACCCTTGTAGGCCCGGATTGCAGAGATTAAAAAAAACTTACCGCCTCTTCCTTGGGAAATTCGTTCTCGATTACTGAATAAATACCCCTCGCTGCGCGCAAAAGGAAAGAGCTTGGACGTGTTACTCAATGTCAATAACGGGCGAGAAGTTGGCTTCGACGGTGAAGATAGTGGCGGGGCTGTGGAATATTTCGAACGGCTATGTCAGACGCCTGTTAGGGACGGAAATAGAGGACCTGAACGAGATCCTGTGGTGCTTTTGAATTGGTGCGAGCCGCTCACCCTAAATAAGCAAAACAACTACTCATTGACAAGGCTTCTAGGCTGACACACGAACTGCTTGGGCAATTGGCGACACGAAAGGAAACATTCACCGATAACCCGCTTTCATCCAGTCAATTCGGGGAACTCGTGGACTTGGTCCAGGACGGCACTATCACCGGTAAAGCTTATCTATCATCGTCATCTTGTATACAGCAATCTCTTACCTTCGCAAAAAATAACTCACAGGTACATCCGGAAAACACCTTTTACGCCACATGCTCAGCAACCCGTCCTCTCGCCGTCCTAGAGAAATTGCCACAGAATTTCAACTAATTGCTCTAACAACGTCTTCTAGTTCACCGTCCACAGCCTCAGCTGACTCCTCTGCGACTTCTGAACTGGAAATCTTATGTCGCTCAGCAATAGCCGACTTGCCGAGTGAGGTGGCGGCACTGCGTGCTGGAAATAAAAATGTGCTTAATAAGATTGTTGGACATGTTATGAAAAAAGCAGAGGTCGGGCAGATGCTACCGCGACTCGGGCGTTGGTGGAGAAGCTGGTTATGCAGGATGAGCAGTGAAGCGTGCCTTTGACAACTCAAGTAACTCCGGGACTGTGTGTTCTTCTGGACATCATGGCAGTTCCGGCCCTATACAATGGCATCATCATCAAGTACGTTACACATTCCTTGGATTTTTCTCTAGACGCTGTAATGACACTACTACAGACAGACCCTTAATATTATTTACCCTTTCAAATGCAATACACAATCTACAACTGGCATTTCATTTTGGAAACTACTTACCCACTTCCGAGCCCCCTTAGAGACCCGTGCGTGCCCATCGGTGCCGTGCATCCCAGTAAAATAAAAGAACACCGCCGCCCGCTAGCCAAAGACGGTTAGCTAGCACGAGTAAGCTTATTATAAACCTCGTTTCTTCCTGTTTCCGCATAGCGTTATGCTCTCTGTAGCCTGCAGGAACCCGCATCTGGAATTTCCAATAGGAGCGATGTTTGGAAATCGTTCTCCCCACCGCCGTTTCATTGGGACGGTTTCGACTGTATCGTACTAATACATTCATTCACCTTACATACAGCTTTACAGTTTACTTTTTAAATTCGGCGGAGATGCCTCCGAATTCAAATCTCCTTTTCTTTTCGTGTGGCGTTTCTTTGGCGTTTGACTCTTGTATACTTTTTCATTCAAAAGATACTGGCCGCTGTGCATTACTTTCACGCGTCTGAATGCGGGGGTGCCCGGGGTAGGACACCACCAAACTCACTAAAGCACCCAATCGTCCGTCTCTACGGCAGAAACCGACTTCTACAATTTGAACGCATGCTCATCTTGAAGAAAAACAAAGAAGTTTCAAAATAGAGCATAGGGGCCGTGCTGTAATCCACCATCAAGTACACGACTTTTCTTTCTTCAAATGGAATATACCTCACTTCTATTGGAAGGACTACTTGGAAGCTCGCCTTTCAAGTTACGGGTGCGGTGCGCGGGTGCTTCCTTCTTCACACATACTACAACTTTAGAGCTTGTAACTCAACAGTTCGCCACGCACCACGCGCACCGCGACGCGGGCGCGGCTAAGAGAAAAATTCTGTGCAGATCTTCTAGATGGCGATCGATGTCAACGGATTGAAGTCTTTAATTTCAATTTTTCGACTTCCTGCCACTACTAGCGAGTCACGACCGTGGATCGTATCTTCGTCCATTGGATTTAATGTTAATGTTAACGCTAATTGAAGGTGTTTAATTAATAATTACCGTGGAGAATTGACTGGCGATTCGAGCGGCTTCCATGCCCTGCGTCTCAATATTTAATACTTAAGTTTCATGAAATGTGGAGCTTCGCAAGTCTGTATGGCGGTGCCGTGCGGTTCCGGTGCGGAAAGTCCTCCAAGAAATTTACTTACGAACACTTTTTAATTGAATGTGTCCAAGACTCCAATACTAACCATTGTCAACTAGCTATATTGTGTAGTAATTTTATGAATTCATATGACCTGGCATTCAGAAACCCATATGTACATGTGAGATAGCAAAACGATGAGAAATGCGATGGGTCGCTAGCGATACAGTCGGAAGGTACGCCGAGATTCAACAGAAGGAAAAGATATAGTTACAATGAATTGAATGAAAAATGGGATGCTTCCGATGGTAAGGTATGAAGATAGATGCAATGTACGGTGTTAACAAGCAAGAAAGAAAGAGTACAAGGAAGGATAGAGAGGATGCGTAAAGCCGTGATGTCCATGTGTCCCAAATGATCGAGGAGGTAACTGATTTAAATGTATTGCTGTCTATGAGAAAGCAAGCCCCGCCCAGGTCGTGACTGCTCCAATTAATGCAGCACCAGCAGCAGTTCTGAGAGAAGAACTGCCTTTACCGCCTTCCTGCGCCATAGCGCTAAGATATGCCTTTCGATTTTCCTTCTCTATCTTTTTGAACAGAGCATCGACGGCACTTTCGTCGCGTCCAAGTATCACGAGAGCCTGCGCGTCGTTTTCGTCTTCGCTCATGCTAATGGCAGTAGAGTACTTGAGCGAAGTGGCTTTAGTCACCACGTCCGTTACATCTGCCTTCGGGATAATGTAAATAGTGGCGGCGGCCTCGTCAGCGAGTTTAGAGACAAATATATCGCGTTCCACTGCACTCATGGTGCGACCGAGTGGTTGGGCGACCCGTGCAGTGTTGTAAGATGGTTGGACGCGCCGTGCAGTGTTTGAGGATCGTAGACTTGACAGGCTCTCAACATTGATCGGGGGTGTAGGATCGGCGGAATAGGAAAGCTGAGCGGAAACAATTTCCTCTTTAGTAGGTAGGTCTTCGCTGGATGCGAAGCTGGAATCAGGGGTAGGTGGGATAAGTGTTCCTGGCATTGGTGATCGAGCAGGGGTTTTGCCTCTGGTTGTTCGGATCGGAGAAGGGGTCGCAATAGTCTCTTGCCATCGTACAATCCGCGATGTGTCGCCACTGTTTGCTTCATCGTCGTCTTCAGCGGAGTCATTAAACACCCCGGGCTCGAGTAAACGCGCTACAATCTCGTTTGAGCTTGTCGACAGGGAAAGGAGGCTTTCGCTCGAGTGCATGGGAGGTTGTGCAGAGAGACGACGGCGATTCCGGATGAAGATTTTGGTATCTTCTTCGCTTTCATGTTCCAGAACACGCCCGGGAGACGCGATGGCCATAGATTCCAAGGCGTCTGATAGATGTCGCTCCAGTGTGTTTCCTCTCTGTTGCTCCTTTTCTTTGGCCGGTGAGTCCATGTATGGACAACCTGAGCGCGGGTGTCCCGCCCTCGGTCGTTTGCATTTTGAACATTGAGGCACCTTCCGTGGCGTTCCAGACGGTGTCGCGACTTCAAGGTCCTCGACGCGCAGCGTGCTACCTTTACTCGCGACTGAAGGTGAGTTTTGCACCGAATGGGAGGCTGATCTTAGAGCGTACGGCATATCGGTTGAGGTACTAGTTTTGTAGGAAGTTGCAGGAGTCCTGAAGCTGATCTGTAAAAATTTTGGTCAAGATGAAGCCTTGAGAACACCACTTTAATTATTAGGGTGGCCTCTTATAACGATTTGAAAACAAAAGGTTCGGGATGGCGACAAGATCAATCGTGTCCTTGTTACTCACGTTCTCTTGAAGTTATCAGGCCAGATCAAGGCCAGGTTCTTTGTGCTCGAAATTAACCCTGGGACCGCCAAAGACGTTGCAAGGGTGGCTAATTAATTATCTGCGCACAATAAATCCAATTCATGAAGAGTCATATTTTAAAGCTCCGGTTTCTCACACAGCTGGTTTGGGACGCGTCTGGTCTTATTGTGAAATCCGATTATGACAGGGGAACTTCATCTTGAGAACAAATAGTCATTTGACGACTTTCAAATAGCAACAATACTCTAAAGAATGGCGTTGGAAAGGTTGGAGGCGGCATAGGGCTGGTCAGGGAAAGAAGTTGTATCACTTCCCAAGCCGATGGCAATCCCTGCTACAGCATCCCTGATTGGGACGCCTCTTCAGTACTCCGTCTTCAAAGTGAGTACTCGCTTTTACCTGAGAGGGATTCATCGCTGACAGGCGTAATATGTATACTCAGCTTCGGGGCACAGCGCTTCTAGGCCATAGCACGCTGGAGACCTCTGCGCGTAAGTGGGTTTTCAATCCGCAGCTTGCAGCTTGCGCGCCCTGAACCATTTCCTAACCCTGTAATCCCTCTCTGGGGCGTCGTTTCTTAAGGCTTCTCTTGTCAAATTTGAGTCCCAAGTCTGGAAAAGGTTTTTGCCAGGTTTTCACCTGGAAATTTATCATCCATAAAGTTGATCATACTACAGGTGCAACCGAGTAACTGAAGGCGCTCTCATAGATGGGTAGGATGGTTTCTGAGCTTGCCGTTGATCAGATTTAGACATCGGACTAGGCCATCTATGAATGACGCGTGCAGAAATTTCAGAAACTCGGAAGCTACAGATGTCCAAGCTTGCATCAATTTCTTCGCAGAAGTCAGTGATATCATTGAATCATTGAAGGCTGGCTTTAATCTACTGGTTCTAAACATGGAATCATTATTAATGGTATTAATAGTAGGAAGTCGTCACCGATGATCAATCCTTCCCTTCCAACTGTAATAAAGAGTCGATGTTCATTGTCTTGAGTGTGGTCACTGATCACTGTGTTGTCGATAATCAAATTTGCGAGCTGCAGAACACCGTTCAAGGTGTGCGACATTTTGCCTCCCAGAAATATTCTTTCCGCCAACAACTTTCATGAGACTGTCGGATCAAGTAGTGTGTCCTAAATAGGCAGGGTCATTACCATTATCGGTAGCCACTGAGTACTGAAGTACTGATGGTCAACCGGCGTGCGGACTTATGGAAGTAAAGTAAACATAACGGATATTTATATGAACGAATAAGCAGGGCCTCGGAATTTAAGAAAAGTTGCAAATAATTTGTAGAATATGGCCAATTATGCTGCGAAATATAAACCACCTGATTCCAGAAGATGTGTCGTGGATTTCCACGCGTAACTTTTGAGGTTACTCCCTACCCTTAAGCCTTGTTTTGTAAGCCGCCAGAGTATAATCTCAGATGACCTTGTTTGGTGTACACGATGCACTAGCTCCTTCCAATTCTGCGAAGTCTGCCACGATTGGGAATTCAAGAGGCACATTGCCATCAGCGGTGGGGAAGTCCAGCGCTATCGGGGTAGCCACCCCGTGGCAGGCACGGTCCCTAGAGTGCAAGAATTGAGAGATCAGTGACTACAAAGTGAATGGTGGGAAGTGTAACCGGCTTACTTGTAGATGTTGCACGTAGCCGACTTGCAGAACACCGTTGTCGCAACAAAATTGTTGTTCGCGTCGCGGACAGGGACGCATTGCCCGTATTTAACAGAGAACGGCATCCCATCGTACCCGTAGCGTACGGCAGCAAACTACGGGGTTGTATCTCAGCATGGTTCTACCATCGACACAGAAGATAGCAAAGTCGCAACGTACTGTCTGGCCATCGTCTGCCTTAGAGGCGGCTTTGCATAATTCATACTGCTCCTGCTCCTTTTCCGGGTTAATTGGATCCACGGTGTGAACAATGTTATCCTGAGCTGCAGCGAGAGCCAGCGATGCCAAAAGACCAATAAATGTAGCAGAGAATTTCATGGTTGATGGGCCTGAGGGAGGATTGTGAGTGAAAGCTTATGAAGGTAGCTCGTTATTGGGCCTCTGAAGTTTTGCTCGCCTTTTTATGCTAGAATGAACCGAATACTGTCAAAATATTTTGTAAGTTATGGAAAAGGAAGTGCACTTTCACTTACGCGTTGGACAGACCATTAAACTTCGAGATAAGCGAGCGATAAATCTAATGATATTCAAATTTTTTCATAGTTCGCTGTTGGATCTTGGTTGGATCACTCTTCCGAATATACTAAAACTAGCCAACTCGCTGTCATTATCTTTCGTAACTTATGGAAGAAGTGCGTATGTACGTACAGTCGAACCCCTCATAACCCATACCCCTCGGTGGACAGCCCAGACTATGGGTTATGAGGGGTTATGGGTTTCGAGAGGTGTACTAAAAATAGACTCGATATTTTGAGAAAAAATTGTCAAAAATTTTCAGGGCTACAAAGCAAACACTACTCATATTTAGTTAGGGACCGTTCGGCTAGCAATGCTCCAGCAAGTATATCTGCCAAAATTGGGACCTAAGCCAGGATAATGCATTTTCGGCCATGTCGGCAATCATCGGAGCCTGAATGTACATTTTTCGGCCATGTCACCTCAGAGTTCTTTGAAGCTTGCTAGCCGAACGGGCCCTAAAAGAGGCTTCAGCGGCACATCACTCAAATGAGCCGTCAGTGAACTAAATATTTTACTACTAAATTAAGGTCCAGGCCAACCTATAGTAGGCAAAACCTATGGGTTTTTCCGGCTGAGGGGTATGGGGTATGGGTTATTGCGGACCTATGGGTTATGGTATGCAATTCCCTGCGAACCAAGTCGGTGGACGGCTGAGGCTATGGGTTATAAGGGGTTATGGGTTTTGAGAGGTATGGGTTAAGAGGGGTCCGACTGTATTGAACTATTTATTAAACTTGTAAATGAGCTTGAAAGTTGACATTTACGCAACGGTTTACCTTTCAAATGATTCCTCGGATGGAACATTGACGAAATTTCAATCTTCCTTCCGCCTTCCTTCCGCCTCATGTCCATTACATCCATACAAAATAAATAGTTATTGTACTTAGGCAATAGGAAATAAAATGTATCTGACAAGTAATCTATGATTTCCTACTCGAATATATAGGCCAATGCCCAATGTTAGTGCTGGAAAATACTCTGAAGTCGCTCGATATCTACCGTATATGTATCCTGAACAAGCCAAATCCTTGTCAAGGTTTTATCGTAATTGGAATGGAAGAGGAAGGCACAGTTGTTGACAGCTGTACTATCTCTTCATATTCGAACAATCTAGCTGGACCGGATTTTTTCCTTGCAAGATCAGCTACCAAGCATTATTTGAGCTATGGTTGCATTCAAGAAAGACGATAAAGTGGAGATATACGCACACTGATCACTTCGGTTTTTAAGCATGACGCGACGAACGCCAAAATTACTGTCGCAAAGGTAGGGCAACCTGAAGCACCTTTTGTGCTAAGTATGCGAGGCGAGTAGAGCGCAGTCGCCAGCATCGTTGGCCTGCATCTTTTCTTCCCAAATACACACTGTGAAGTTCCAAAGTAAGATATCAAGGCGGGCGCAGATATGAGTTTACTACATGCAGATGTAGGCTCCACCTGCCTTGAGCCTGATGCCTGATGACGGGGTTCACTAGGACTGCAGATGGAAATATTTTCGTTAGTCTGGTCTCTTGTATACGTTTCGATGTTGACGCGTTATCATGTTTCGTCAAGCTGTTGGGCCTACTGTTCGTGTCGTGGGTAAAGCACAACCAGAAGGCAGCGCGACTGTGGCAGGTACCCCTTCAGAAATCCAAGTCATCTCGGAGGTCCATTCACCCTTGTGCCATTGACTCCCTTCAAGTTGACGGTAGACGCTGCTAAATGGTCAAGATACAAGTTATTACTCAGACATCTTGTCAACGACCAGGAATGAGGGGGTTCAGTCTTGAAAGTTTCAACAAACTGTTCAGCCAGCGGGCCGAGGCTCAAAAACTCGGCAGTAACCGATTACTTCATAGACGTTTAACGAACGCGTTGAACAAACCACCATTTCTACTTACTACATAATTGTGTTCCCTCATGCCCCATTTACCAGTAGCTAATCTTTCATAGAGGTGAAAGTTAAAGCCATGCCTGGACTCCTTGATAGAGCACTGACTTCCGTTCCTTCTGTAGGGAGACTCAGGAGGCCAACAGACCTTGAACGAAGACCGACCTACTCACACTCTTTTCCTATACTTCTGCCTTTGTACTCCATACACGAATACTTCTTGCGCCCAACTGTGGGATACATACACAGTAACATACTAAAATGGCGAATTTTCTAACTCGGAGAATCTCCCATGCCTTATTGAAACGGTAACTAGTCATCTACTCTCGCATCATTCGTCGGTTCACGAATAATTTCCATAGACATTCGGATGCTCAGATTGCTGGAAGAGCAGACGGAAACTGTGAACCAGCGGACCCCGCGAATACTGTTACAGATAGATTAAACAACCTTCTACAAAACTCAGGCGATGGTTTTGTCCTGAGTTTGTGCCCCAGCCAAACCTACATGATACAAGCGCCCATTCTCTTCGCACATCCCAACCAGGAGATTAGCACTGTAGGATATCCCACCGACGATAAGAGGGCGGTACTGTCTGTTGCGGGTCCCGTCATGAACGGGCAAGGCCATACCACCGCGGTTGATGGAACGTGTGGTACTTGTTCAGGCGTTAAGCTCAGAAATGTCCAGGTACAGTGCTTATTACCAGCTTGTTTTCCAACCTTCGATTTTCTGAACTACGCCTTTTTAGATTGATGGTGCCAGACGAGGGGGCTCTCCAACAGGCGGTGGTGGAAATATTGAAATGGGAGGAGGCAATTCAAACCAGTTGATTGAATTCGTAAGATCTTGGGATCCAAGGAGTTGGTCTTGCCTCCATATTGCAGAAGGACCTTTAAGCTGTAGTGGAACCATTATTCAGAACAACGATATCGGGCCATGTGGCTCGGATGTCTTTCAACAATGGGCCGACGGGATTAGCGTAAGCTGTCGCGATTCTGTTGTCAGAAACAACATGATTCAGGATCCTACCGATGGAGGTATCGTTGTTTTTGGCTCTCCTGGAACCCAGGTTTACAACAACACGATTTGGATACTTAATGTACGTCATGTTCGATGCCGGCTGAGACGATATCTAATTTTTCTAGGCAACATTGCTGGGCGGGATCAACCTCGTTGACTACGACCCCTGGAGTGGTGACTTCACTGACACGGTTGTCCGCAACAATGTCATCCTTGGCGGGTTTGCCACGGACAAGCCGGACAACGACGCCAAGGGGAACAACTTTGAGAATGCTATCATCAAGTGGGTCACTTTTGATATCTCTGCTCCGTCTGTCTACCTTAACCTATGAATTGTTAGGATTGGAATAGCTATTGGGCCAAAAACTTGGTTTGGCGATAGATATGGAAATGATGTTGTCAAAAATGGAGTTGTTCGGGACAACAGGCTGTCTGGTGCTTTTAGCTATGGGATCGCTGCTACCTCTGCCACGAATTTCACTATTCAAGGGAACGTCATGTTCGGAAACACCTCATTTATCGGTGCCCGCGGTCCTCTGTGTACGGATACCGATGTTGTTCCTACACCGGGCCCGTTCATTTTGGACCCAAGTACGACGACAGCTATGTCTGTTCAGTCAGACTTCCAGCTCAGCAACGCGGCTGATGCTTTCACTTGTGTCCTTCCTCCCAATGGAGGCGACTTCTGGCCTTTTGGTCTCAATCCTTCCAATGCTTCCTCGGCCACGATAGGCACTTCTGGGATGAACGGCACCAAGTCCTCTTCCAGCAATACTGCGGGAGTCGCAGTAGGAGTCGTCGTCTCTGTAGTTGCAACTGGCATCATAGCATGGTTTGTCCGCAAAAAATCATTGCTCGTCGTGAAGCCGCTCAGCATTTTAATGCTACGAAACGAGCGGAGTATACCGAAAAGATTTAATCCCCCTCCTTCACTCTCTTGTTCTCGACTTCAACTTCAACCTCATTCTGTTGTTCATCAAAAAACGCTCTATAGATATACTTGACTAAACGACTGCAAAGATGTGTTGTTTGCTACCACTATTGGCCTCAGCTCTTCTCCGTTCTATCGCAAATCCTCTACGGATATACTCACCTTTCATTACTTACCACTTTTTCCACTTGTACCAACCTTGTACACATTTTACCATAAAACGTCTTCGCTGGCATCTCCGCTTTAAACATATATATTCGATAATTTATTGGAAGTTGACTGGGACTATAATGCGACCGGGTGGTGATTCGTGAATCAATGTGCATTGTGTCGGATGTCCCGCATTACAGCAATTTTTGCCATAAGAAAGGCATCACGTGATAGATACTACCCCTTGGATTCTCACATTGACCGACGCAGTGACAGTGGCAATTTCAATCAGAACCATTGCGCTTGTCTTCTTCTTAGTTCTAAGCCTTTATACCGCCGAGTTTTAATAAGGCTTCACACCACCTCAGATTGGGACCACACTCATACTCGTTCGAAGTTCTACCATGCAAAGTCAAAATAGCAACAGGTATGCACCCATCTGGTTTCGACGTTTCATCGAGAAACCAACCCGATGTCTTCAGTTATCTGGGTGTGACGCCGCCCATCTCTGTGCTTGAATCGAATGCGAGGGAAAAGAGGTTACAATGACATTGATGGAGGAACTGAGAAGACAGAATACATTCGAGTCGGAAGAGGAAGCAAAAACAAGGTAAGTTCTATCAGCTACGTCAAGGAAATTGTTCGGAGGAAGTGGGATGTATCGAGACTGTCTGGGTCCTTTATGATGTTTTTTCAAAGGGTTCACGCCATCCATTGAAGTTCAGAAGAGTTCAAAAGATTTCAAACTCGCGCAATGATACATTTTTATTTCCTCTGCGAACCTCGGTCAACTTCGGATAAGGATGCTTGGCCGTATCGTCCAAGTTACAGAACTGTCATGCTGACAGTTATCTGGATTTCTCGTAACAGGGAGATTGTTCTTGGCCGTGTGGCGGCTTTGGTGAAGAAGTTCGTTAAGAAAGTATCGATGGATCGAGGTTTATCAGAAAGTGCTGCCAATGCAGCTGGAGGCAAGATTTTTACTTTCGGATCTTATCGACTGGGTGTACATGCACCAGGCTCTGATATTGATACCCTATGTGTGGTTCCCAAACATGTTTCGCGGGAGGATTTCTTTGACGTTTTCGAGCCGATGTTAAAAGAGTTGGAAGGAGCCACTGATGTTTCGGTGAGTTTTATGGACCTTAACTTTTGCAGACGTATATATCCCACTTCTAGGGAGTTCCGGAAGCGTTCGTACCCATTATCAAGGCCGAGATCTCTGGGATCCCCCTTGACTTTCTCATGGCTCGCCTCGCTCTATCATCAGTACCAGACAATCTAACATTAAAAGATGACAATCTTCTACGGAGTTTGGACGAAAGATGCGTTAGAAGTTTAAACGGTGCGTTCTGTTTGTACTAGTCCTGTGTTAGCCAGATTCATGCAATGCAATTAGGTTCTCGTGTAATTGACGAAATTCTACGATTGGTGCCGAATGTCCAAGTTTTTCGCGACGCCTTACGATGTATCAAGTTATGGGCACAACGTATGTTGAAATCCTCTAATTCCAATTTTCGTTACCTGATAGTTTTTAGGGAGAGCCATCTATTCTAATGTTAATGGCTTTCTTGGTGGAGTGGCCTGGGCGCTGCTAGTCGCTAGAATATGTCAACTATATCCGAATGCTATTGCTGGTGCCATTGTCAGCCGTTTCTTTATCATTATGTATCAATGGTGCGTGCTATCTCCATTTTCATAACAAAGCGTTCTTATAAGGTGGATTTATGAAGGTCATGGCCACAACCTGTACTTCTCAAACAAATAGAAGAAGGTCCTCTACAAGTCAGAGTCTGGAATCCAAAGGCAAGTCCTCCGGGAATATCAAATTCATTTAAATGCTAAAACGTTCTTTGTCTGCCAGCTATATCCCGCCGACCGAGCACATCGTATGCCAATTATTACACCAGCTTATCCTGCCATGTGTTCCACACACAATGTCACTCAGTCAACTCAAATGATTATCACAGAGGAGTTCAAGAGAGGTACGTTGGTGATTATTTTCATATTAGCAGTGTCGTCAAACCAAAGTTGACCTAGGCGCCGAGATTGTGGATCGGGTCATCGTTGGTACTGCTGAATGGTCGGAGTTGTTTGCCAAGCACGATTTCTTTCATAAATATCGATATTATCTGCAAGTTATCGCATCGACAGCTAACCAAGATCTACAAACAAAATGGTACGTCTCGGTTGGTTCTGTTCCACTAGCTCAAAGCCTATCTTTTCCACAGGGCGGGAACTGTTGAATCACGGCTTCGTCAGCTAGTCATGAAACTGGAATATGTTGATTCTTTGATTCTTGCTCACCCGTTTATTAAAGGCTTCGATCAAGTATCGTATTGCTTATCAGAAGATGAAATCCGTGCTGTTGCTCAAGGTGAAATCTCCGACGTGGTCGCCAGCCGAAAAAAAGAAGACATAGAAGGAAAGGAAGGTGCAAGCCCTGTTTATTCGACAACTTTCTACATTGGCCTTGCCATTGAACCTAAACCAGGTACTTTGTTACCCCCTTTCGATAGATACAGATGTGTGCTGATCTTTTCACCTCTACAGCTGGTGCTGTTGGTCCCCGAAAACTTGACATTTCATATCCAACAACGGAGTTCACCAAGCTAGTGAAGATGTGGGATAAATTCGATGAATCCACCATGGGCATCATTGTCCGACATATTAGGAGGTCTGATCTTTCCGACCCTTTGTCTGCCAGCCTAGTTTATTCTTTTCTTTAGCTCGGGTTTACCTGACAATGTGTTCGACCCAGGAGAGCGCCCTGCTAAGCTCGTCCAAAAACGCGTAAAGGTGGGTTTTGACAGGTAAACTTCTCTATTAACCCTATATTGAGCCTTTGAAACACAAGGGAGCTGGCAAATCAAGTAACACCTCACCAGATATGCCGAATAAACGCCAACGGTTGGTCTTTGCGCAAATGGACATTAAGCTCAGACTCATCTATTTGTCATACTTACCCCCTTCCCTCCAGCTCTTCTCAATCAACGTCAGACTTGCCCCTCAAACCCTCTGAAAATGGATCTACCGGAAGTGCTCCAAGTTTGCCTCCTGTTGCTGAAACATTTACTCCAAAGGATGCTAAGCCCCGCAGCTGCCTTTCGGGGAGAATGTGGCTGTTGCAACAGGAGCGGTCACTGCTCAATAGTGAAGACAAAAAATCCGCAAGACATGTCTCTTCTTTTCTTTTTCCAAAGGAGTTAGTGCGCGTCCGCGAATAATGGACAACGTCTTGCCCAAGTTTTCCCGTCTTCTTTGCCGTGGTACTTGGTTTATTTTTATAGGGACCCTTGCCTTACCAACCTGACTGGGGATTTGTGCTTTAAACTTCATCGAGCTTGCTTGGTATGCGCAAGGAGATGATTCCCCCTCACACCCCCATTTTCGTGATATCTTTTTGGTTTCGTACAATAACTTCAACGTCATATTACTCCTTGTATCCTTCTGTTCTCGTATATACCGAGAAAGCAAACTGTATACTATCATAGAGTATTATTTTATAACCAGTCTTACGCGACAAGACTATTCTAATAAGGTGAACAGACATATTTCTCTGATGTCTTCACTTAGTCTTCACCTCGTTCCGGGAACCATTAGAATATCCTTTCTTGAGCCTCTTGGCGGCTCAAGACTAATACGTTATTATGAAAAACCAGTGAACCTGTTTGAGGCCCCGGACATTCGACTCCGAGTAAAAGCGTAACTCTAAAAGTATGGGATTCTTCCACCGGGCAGCCTGCTAGATTACTGTGAAAGAGCTGACTAAACACTTTGTAAATGCCATCCATCCGAGTCGACCTGTGTATCGTACTAGTACCGACCTCATTGAATGAGCTGGGCTTGGAAATATGTACGTAGTTACGAACTCTCCTTCAGGTGTCACGTAGTATGTATGTCAAACTGAACTCGCCATTCATCTTAAAGGACAAACAAAGGATACACAGCTCGAGAGAGATGGTGTCTTATTCAAGGTTCATTCGGGGAGTTGGCGTGGAATCATGGCTCGGACAGGGTTGTGTTTCACCAAGGAGTGCAGACGCCATCCTTCATGCTGGACGGGGGTGATAGGACGCTTAAGTGGATACCTTCCACAAAGGAACATTCCGAACCCTTGAACATGAGGACACAAAAACGTTATGGGTCTGGACTCCTATAACTTGACTAGGAATCAGAACGCTTGAGAACTGACGCCTAAAAACAATAATGATAGTGAATCAGAGAAGGCCTGTTTGGTGGACTAAAGTTTGACGAATATGTCAGACTGTACGACAAAATTACAACCGTCATTTCAAAGGAGGGCTGCGGCTCTCGGCCACATATGCCATTCATTCAACTTTAATAATAACCAACGCAGTCGCGTATGGCGCCTGAAACAATCAAAGTCGCACTTATCGGTCAAAGGATAGAACGTAATCGATGACAGCACGTCATGAGCCTGTTTATGATTCAATTTGTGTATACATATCAATATCTTCAATACATAGAGGTCCACTGGCAGGAAGCCTCAAGAATAGATCACCTAGGTCACACGCCAGAAGTATAGGGTATAGCTATTAGAGTCTCCAGTTCTGCCGAAGAAATGGACAAAAGAAACGTTGACTACACCAGGTAAGCGACAGTTCGTCGAGTAATTTTATCTGCTATTCGAATCCCACATTCCCTCTTGGAAGGAACTGCGCAATAATGAATCTTTAGTGTCTCGATGAGAAAAATTTGGGACGTGAAGACCTATTTTTCACTTGCCCGGAAAATATCTCACAGGTGAATAAGCCCAATATCGAATTTTCAATCCCTCGAACTTCTTCTGCGTGAATGATGGTCGTATGAATAGTTTTCTTCTTCGTCCAAATATCTCGAACGCCTGGGAGGGTAGCTTTCGTTTCCATGAGGACTGTGGCGCGAATGACCCCGTGCTGGAGATCTACTCCTTTCTCTGCTCGGCGAGCGTCGTCTGCTCCTCCCATCTCCTTGATTAATGGGAGGCAGATTACTGGCAGGCCTTCCTAAGCTGCTTAACAGGTCCTCCACGCCCTTCATGGCAGCTGACTTGGCTTTCTTGGCTTTCTTTTCTTTATTCTTAGCTTTTCTCGCCCGCCTCTCCTCAGGTGTCTCGTCCTTGTGTTTTCCTTTCCCTTTGGACTTCTTCTCCTTTTTGAGAGCTTTCTTCTCTTTCCTCTGGGCGATCAAATAATCTCTCATGGGATCCTCGGGATCGATCGATGCCCCTGTAGAAGCAGATGAATCTGAATCTGCTCCAGCATCTGAGAATATGACTGTCAGATCCATATGGGAAAGAAATATACGATAACTCGAACCGTCAATTAACTGAGGTTTGGCATTTA
Source organism: Psilocybe azurescens (assembly GCA_023853785.1). NCBI lineage: Eukaryota > Fungi > Basidiomycota > Agaricomycetes > Agaricales > Agrocybaceae > Psilocybe > Psilocybe azurescens. The sequence goes on along the minus strand of JAJIRX010000557.1, from coordinate 973,532 downwards.
GACTTTGTTCCTCTGGATCTACCAATTCTCCGTCTTCGTTTTTGAGCTTAGGTTGCTTGTAGTTCTTAACGTGATCAACTCTAAGGGTTTTCTCAAGGACTTTCGCGCCGTTGAGGTTGTCAACAGCAAGAATGGTTGACCTCTGATCTTCATACATGAGGAAAGCAAAGCCCTTTCGAGCGCCAGTGTCTTTATCTCGCGGCATATTCACATCCAGAACTTCACCAAACCTAATAGTAATGATCAATTTCCTGACTTAACATATAAGTGGATAGACGTACTGCGAGAATATTGTAATGACATCGCCTTCTGTAAGGTCATAGTGGAGACCTCCGACGAAGATATAGGCAGAATCTTTGTATTCGTCGTGCCATGACGCGCCGCTGATACCTAGATCTAGTTCAGCCTGGTTGATTTTGTTGATTTCTTTGACTACACTGAGTCAAATGAATAGGATTTCTACGGAGAGACAAAGAAGGAGGACGTACTTCATTGTGAATAAGCTAATACCAAGGTGCACTTTCCCACGCTTACTTGAAAGTCTCTTGAAGACCTAAAATTTTTGAAGTCAACTACCTCTTGACATAATGTCTTCATTCTCATTGCCACCTATACACGACAACCCCGACGGTGGATGGGGTCCTTCAACCTCCAACTTTCCAGACCAATTCAAGTTCAAGGATATCCCTTATGCCCCTTACTCAAAAAGCGACAAGCTTGGCCGCTTCGCCGATTGGAATGATCTCTCATCCGATAATCGTCAAAATGTAGCAGGCTTGCCACCCACTCAAAATGCTCGTGGTGGGGGTCCAGGTGGTCGCCGCGGTGACAGAAACCAGGCCTTTGGAAGCGGCACAGCTAGTGCCTTTGCTTACTTCCACGTCGAAGATGAATCTTCATTCTCACTTGTGGACAACAAGGCTGCCCCCGCTCGTCGTGGCGCTGGTTTCAGTCGTGGGCGCGGAGGTATGCGCGGCACGGGTGGTTATAACAATACCAGGGGAAATGCTAGAGGCGGACGCGGTGGAGCTTCCTTCCGTGGTGGTGCAAACCAACGAGGTGGCGCAAACCAGAGGCGAGGATGGAGAGATTGGGAAAAGGTGTGTTCATTGCTGTCTCTCCCAAGAATCTCTCTAACAAAACCACTGCTTTAGAACAACCGTGCGAGAGAATCTTCGGTTGTTATCTCTCCCTCAGTGGAATATGCTGGAGGAAGTTGAATTCCATCGTCTCGCCAAGTTGCGTCTAGAAGTTGACGAACCCGAAGAACTGTAAGTATAGCATTAATTTTCGATTGATGGCAGACCTGACAATATTTTGCAGGGATTCATACGGTCGTCTCTTTGCATACGATAAGTCCTACGACCGCGTGACCACAAAGACTGAGAAACCCCTTCAATTGGTGGATCGTATTAAATACAACACCACTACTTCTGATGATCCTGTTATCCAACAAGTATGTATTTTTGTATCCTCCTCTTTAAATTTCGTTATCTGATGTTTAGTGCAGCTTGCAAGCTCCGGTGTTGCCAAAGTGTATACTACCGATGCTATTTTGAGCGTGTTGATGTGCGCCCCAAGATCTGTGTATCCATGGGATATCGTTATCGTTCGTGAGGGTGATAGCTTGTTCCTGGACAAGCGTGATGGGGGAACCATTCGACACAGTCACCGTTAATGAAAATGCTGCAGATCCTCCCCAAGATCCTACCCCGCCCAACCCCAACAATCCTACCGAAAAGGCTGCGATTCCTGAAACAGCCGCCATAAACACTGCGACTTCGTTATCTCTCGAAGCTACATACATTAACCAAAATTTCGGATTCCAATCTGTTATCGAAACGGCTCCCCCACCTCCTGTGGACTTCGCCAACCCGAATCCCTTCTATGGCCCCGACGAGACTGAACCTCTTGCCTCATGCGGATATCGATACAGGCTTTTCGATCTTGGTATCACCGAGGACGAAGATATCAAAATCTGTATTCGCACAGAGGTCGATGCTTACACCCCTGGCCAAGGAAACCCTCGCGATGGACAGGGCTTGGTCACTATTCGCGCTCTCAATGAATTTGATCCTCGAGCTCAAGGAGCCGGTGGCGCTCCAGACTGGCGCTCGAAGCTGGACTCCCAGCGTGGTGCCGTAGTTGCAACCGAGATGAAGAACAACAGCTGCAAACTCGCCAAATGGACGGTTCAGAGTGTCCTTGCCGGAGCCGAACTCATGAAGATCGGGTATGTCAACTTAATATTCATTTCATTAATTACTGTCTCCTTCCTCTTTCCGGAATTTTCTGGAAGTGATATTTCTCACGTATTGATGATTCGCCACCAACTCTCGTTTCAACATCAAATGTCTCGACTGGTACAGGATTTCACTGACCTGACATCTTTTTTTTTTTCTAATCTAGATACATTTCTCGAGCAAACCCCGTGACAACACTCGACATGTTATTTTGAGTACCGCCTCGATGCGACCAACTGATTTCGCTGCTCAACTCAATGTATCCTTGGCCAATGGTTGGGGTATCGTCCGGACCGTCACTGACATGTGTATGAAGATGCCCGAAGGAAAATACGTCTTGGTGAAAGACCCCAACAAGGTTTGTACCTCTGATATTCCAGCAGTCATTTATTATAGGTGCTCATCAAAAACATTTTTGTCATACAGCCCGTAATCCGTTTGTATGCCGTGCCCATGTCGACTTTCACTGGCGATGACGAAGAGGGTGTTGAGGGTTCAGAAGAAGAGTAGATTTGATGCATTCGATAGGGAGATATTGTTGTGTTATTTTTCCTTTGATATGCATCGGTATACTGGTCAATTCTGTGACGCTAGCAACGTTTCAACCGCTGCTTCGATGTTGGGGCTAAATAGAATAGACAGTTAGTTGAAGCGCATCTTGACCGAGACACATTGATTGCTATGATATAAGTACCTTCGCTGGAGCGCGCCAACCACCAATTCTCGTTCTATTGTAGGAAACATGCCTGTCAATGTGGATATCTCGGATTCGCTAGGCACACGCAGGCCGACACTGGCAGTATCGGCTTGCCCAGTCAAGCCGTCAACCCATTCACGCATGACAGACGGTGCAATGGTCCCTCCTGGATTTGGGATATCCCGCGGTGCCCTCGACGTGGCACCTGTAGGCCTTGGGCTTCTGGCAGTCGTTATCACTTCTTCATTTAGCCGAACACCTTCATTGTTTCGTGTTCCTGCATTTCGAGGCTCATCTGGAAGTGCGCGGTTTGATCTTCGAGGGGGGCGCAGGGAGCCAATAAGAGGAGATAAAAATCTCGTGGAAAACTGGACAACTGATGGGGGCAATCGGTAGGTATTGAAGCTTGCCAAATCTGACCGATATATTTGACCGGACATAATCCCAATGATTGCTACCACGGCTGAGCTGGGTAGTCTGCTTATTGCAATCTAAAAACCATGTTTCATGATGAGATCTCCCTTGACTTAGAATTGATACACATATATACCTGCAAGGCTAGCAAATAGTTGAAGCTTTTGTTACTGAGTGACATGCCGAAAATCTTGAAGGTATAGCTCGGAGGAACTATCCTGGAATATTGGTATATGATACTGAAGATGAGCGCAGATGATCCCATCGTAAATTGATTTATCCCGACTCTGTGGAAGAGTATGAGAGTCACGAATTCGAACAATGTTGCCAGCAGAAGAGTGATGAACGCGAATGACTGAAACACTGAGTACATTTGGCAAAGGAAATCAATGGCCACTCACTGCATATTTGATACTCCCAAATTGACGTTCAATATGTACGCCGACATTATAGAGCAGCAGAACCGCCAGGAAAAGGTCACTCGAGTTCGAAAAGGCGAGATGGTGGCTAATTAAGCGCCAATACTACAATATCTGGATCAAACTCGCTGTGGTTCTCTGGGCAGCGTGAAGGCGGTATTACCTGATGATACTTCGATATATGCGGCACAAACTAGACATATTCTATAAGTTACGAGATATAAGCGAGGGAGAAGTCAGAAAGAGACTAACCTGAAGATGAACATAGTGCTTCACGTCAAATATTCCTACAAATATCGATGAGATAGCAGAGTAGATGATGAGACCTGGGCATGCAACATATAAGCATGAAGCTATATTCAGGCAAGGAAAGAAAAAACCTTTGGTCACTGACGCGTTCTCGAAAGACATCGTCGGGTATTCCACGAATTTACTTATGAACAGTGTGACGAGTGTTGGAAATATTGCCTACAGACCGAAGTCCCGGAGTTTGGACTGCGTATTCTGAACTGATGTCTTGGATCACAGCTAAAGTGAACTCGTGGAGAGGTTTGAAATCAGGAGTCTGTATGCATGTAATTTGATGATGACCGTAGTCCTTCATCGACTTGAAGAGATCATGCGCTATGCGGCGTCGCTGGTCATCGCGATCACGTGCTTGGCTCAAATCGAACTCCGACGACAGTTCTTTGATCAACTAAACCAAGACAAAACCATAGATATCCCTAATAACCTGATGGGCACCATACTCTCGTGGAAACTTGGTACTAGGTCAAATTATACCACTGGAGACTGGATTTAACAAGGATTTAAAGTCGACCGGAATTCCGTCATACTCGGTTTCCGAGTAGATTCCAGTATTGAGTCTAGTGACTGACTTGGTCACACAGAGAGTCGCAGCAATATAATAATCAATGTATCGGTGGTACTTGCGTCGCCGCGGGAGCCTAGAGTAAGAAAAACCCCTCGATCGGTATGCATACCATTCGCGAGGCAACTGAGCAGCTTGATTTTCCGACGCATCCCAGAGCCACTGGAGCAGACAAGGCGCGACATTTAGATGCTTCCAATGTCTTCGACACCCAAATTTGACCATTCTTCTCAAGCTTCTTTCGTATGTGGGTCTGTGGGTAAGCACATTTGTCATTCTGCCGCACTGCACGTTCTTAAATTTCGGTGGATGTACTTACTGTATATAAACATCGAGATTCGCTTAAATTCTAGTGAATTCTTTCTCATTTGGCCTCTTTGCCCCATTGAAGGGGTACCTTGTACTTCGAATTCAATCTTCTCGCATTCGTCTTGACTTTCTGTGCAATTATCAGTGCCGAATATTTTCGTTGCCAGCCGATCTCTTGCCATATTCCTTGATTGGGGTCCACCAGAGATCTAGAACTCGGTTCATATCTTGCTGGATTGACGGTAAAATCGGACTTTCGACGTCTAGCCAATCCGAGTTCTGGCGCAAGTATCTCATGTGGGCGTCATCATGGAAAGAGCAGACCTTTCTCAGCAGAACTGTGTTGTAAATTCAATTTTGACCACATACTGGTATCTTACTAAACCTAAACACCGTTGCAGTTTGTGCTGCTCTGATCGGGTCTCGTCTGTTTGTCCCGAGCAAAGCACCGCTGGCGTGTCCATGCTTCTGCCCAGGAGAAACTTCGCAGAAGTCTGACATGTGTTCCTGGTGCTACTCGCTGAAGAATTTTCGCTTGGTCAGGGCCGCAAGATGCCTGAAAGCTGGCATACTCTAGAACAAACGAAGCCTTCGACCCTCTACATATTTGGCTGGCTATGTTATCCAATAGCGACCGATGTCCAAGTCTAAATACTCCACTCCACTAAGGACGTTCTATACGTTCTATCATGTTTGGGCCCAAGATTAATATTAGCGAACACGTCTGAGAATAATCCAATCAGGAACAAAACATTGGCTTCGTTCCGTTTGACATAAAAGAAGCATAAGAGACAAGAACCCGGCACATATCGCTTAAGGGGTCTCTGACGTTGCGTGAGTATACCATTTAGTGTTGTTTTGCAAGATCGTTGTGTTTGTCACGACATGACAGGAATCGGGTAAGGCGAACGTTCCGCCAGAAAGCAAGTGCGAAGCGAATGCTTCATCCCAATAAACGGCGGAATGGTGCATGTAATTAGCAAAAACCAAGGAGTGCTATATATGCATGGCGCAATTTGCCGGCGTAGAGAAAGTCCCACCTTTGGGGGAGTGACGGAGACAGTTTAGATATCTAAAGCTAACCCTCACAAGGAATAGCCACTAATTTGAATTGATCACCAGGCTTATATTCAACAATAATGAAGATCGATGTTAATTAGCGTTACAGGTCGTTTACAAGCTACCTTCTGGCACTTTGGAATTGCTTTGACTTGAATAAATACGTGCAAATAATGTGTGAGAAAATTTCCAGCTCCGCCGTGAAAGATCACAAGCCGGACGGCCCGATCCGAATGTTCTCCACGCTCCAAAATAAACCATCGTGCATTACACGCCCACCACCCTTCCTTGACGCGACCAGGTTTCCCGCGTATTCTAAAAGCCCCATCTTTTGCCCTTTGACCAGATCTCAAATAACGAACGGTCTATTTGTCTCTCCAGACAATCCGTCCATCAGATTTTGTGTTGACGGTGACCTTTTCCGAAACATTCGGCGTCTTGGTAGAATCTGACGAATCTGTATCTATCAACGCTCTAGACAAATAATATCAAGATGAGCCTTACAACTCAATCTGTCCCCAACTTCGAGGAAGCGGCAGCAGTTGCCTCTGAGTTCATAACTAGTAAGTATCCACGCCTAGACGCTTTATCTGAGACACCCCTTTCGGGGGTTGTAAACTGTGTGGATCTTTGTGTACGACTGCTTGATGGAATAATTCATCAGCAACACACTCTTGTTGATCAGTGCCCACAATGGTTACAATGGCACAGAATTGTTACCTCATCATCCCGATCATTGTTTCCCTCGTCCCTATCGGGTATTAATTTCTATTTTCAATCAGGCTTGGATAACCTTCCCAAGAAGTTCAGCATCTCTTGCATGAAATTAAACTCAAGGAGCAACGGTGTCAAGGTTTGTCCTTCTTTCATTCGACGATCTGCGAATGAACAATTATGTTCACTATTATGCACTAGAACTACTGCAGGACATTGCTAAGGACCAGTCGAAATACATCAAAGCGGCGTTGAAGCAAAGCTCGGCGCCTTCGACTCCATCCTCTGCCGTTAATGCGTCAAGTAAAAGCCGCACTGCATCCCCAATAACTTCAACACCAACGAATTCTCATTCAAAAGCCCACTTACCTGCTCGGATTGCTGCCGCTTATACTGAAATAGATGTCCTTACGAACGAAAAAGTGGAGCTTGCGCAACGCATCATGAATCTCCTAACGCGCACTCGTGCTCGCCTTGATTCTGATTTGGCTAAAGTGCGTACGCTCCAAGGCGAACCTGCAGTAGACATTCGTTCGTCCTATATCAACTCAACAAACCAACTTCGCTCTGCTTCGCCTTATGGTGTAAAGCGACAAGACGCGTCGATTGGTCTTAGCCCTGTTATTCAAATTGGAGACAACCTGCGCAATGCAGTGAACGCTGCTCAACCTGACAATGTTATATCCATATCGTCTGCCTCCGGTCCTTCTTATACGAAGAGTAAGTACATTTTAAACTCGTACTATTTTGGGGGCAAGCGTTGAGCCGATTTTTGATTTTCTGATTTTGCTTCCAGAACGCCGCCTCAACACCAACACATCCATCAAATTACCCAGTCCAGCCCCCGTTACCATACCACAACACTCAACAACTACATCTCGCTCTCGGCTCTCGCGCCAGACCCAAGCTGCCCGAGTTCAACAGCAAGAGGAAGAAGACCCGGATGCGGATGCCGAGGGAGAGGAAGACCTCGAAGGTGACGCCGATGAAGAAGACTTGACACTCTATTGCTTCTGCCACAAACAGAGTTACGGTGATGTAAGTCATCTGAATAGACCCTATGTTGTCGCGCACAGCGCTATTGCAGAAGCGGCTTTGTGTTTTTCTCATTTACAAGAACTTTTACTGACTCCAACCCAAACAGATGATCGGATGTGACAATCCAGATTGCCCGTACCAATGGGTAAGTAATTTACTTGGTTGTCTATTAATACTTCTCGTTGGGACCATACACACTGCTTGAATGGTGGATTCTAAGCTCAGATTTTGTGTGTTTGAGAGACCTTCCCACCAATTGTCATGATCCATGATATCGGCCTTCGAGGGATAGGTCCAATAGCGTAACTTGCTTGGACGCACGAGCTACATGAACCGTTTCCGCCTTTCACGCCCTTTCATTCTATGATCTAGATAGGAAGCTGATATTCACATGCCCCTAGTTTCATATAACCTGTGTAGGCGTCAAGACACCACTTCCAGACAAGTGGTATTGTCCGGAGTGCATCAAGAATAAAGGAATGGGTACGGAGAAGCGTAAGGGTCGTAAAAATAGACAACTCTCCGAGAGCTATAAGGCACATCGAGGGGATATTTCATATTCCGTCGCTTTTCTTGCTACGGGAAACGCCAAATTAGACTTCCATACTGCCATGGCATAGTGTGATATAATGGATCGGTGGTGCCGCATTCCGAGATCCTCCTTTTGTGTACAATGTACGAGATACATCATATAAAGTACCAATAGTTTCTCCGAGTCAAGAAATGAGACCGGCGCGTGAATATCATCCAAAAGCTCCTTAGACCAATGCGCGACTTCCATATGATGCACGTACAGTTAGCGATGTAATTTTAGAGTATATGTAGCAATATCAGTTGGCATTACTCTTATCGAATGAGTCATGGCGCGGCTAATGCTCCAGTGAGCTAGGCTAACCTTGTCTGAAGGCTGAATGTAATACGAATTATCATACGGTTAGCTAAGAGATAATGAGAGCAGTGCCTTCGATAGCATCATATGATTGACCGGAAAGAAGATGAGACCGTATACAAGCGGATCCTTGATGGTCGTGAAAAAGGCCATAGACATTCGCCATTCTATAAAGCTGTTCTCCCGAATGAACAATGTATGCACATAGATTTGAGGGGGGCAGGTGTCGTTACAGCCACTTTCTAAAGACTTCTTCTGACCATGTTTTTGACATTGCTTCTGGTCCATAGCACAGGATGCCTGCAATTCAAGATCAAAGCCGCCTTGAAACCGCGACACATCGCTAATAATGGATAATGCCTGGTTTAGTGCTATTTTTGGAATATCTAAAAATATCCGCAGCGCCTTTAAGAGTCGCCGTGCCTGTCCGTTGAAACTCTAAGTCAATAGGAAACTACCTGTCGAATATTTCGAAGTGGAAACATTCTTGATAAGTTATTGGAGCCTTCCAAAAAGGGCATACTGCTTGACATACACATATTCTGAGTGACTCGACTTCGTTTATTTTGCATTTACTTGCTGATCCGTCGCCTCGCCTTACGTGCAGTATTGCATTGTCCAAAATTCTACACAAACTCGACTACTTTATTGGGTCGCATTTGAAGGTTCCCAGTAGATTTCATGAATTATTTCTTAAATGTGGTGACTGAATAATAATAACGAATGTCTGCTTCGGGTAGATACATGCGTAGAAATCAGGCAGATCCAAAAGACCATGGGCGCTACCTCCCATAGTTATGAGTGCCATTGATTATCTCCAGTGCCCCTCTACTATATCTGGAGACTATTGTGGCTGTATTTGACACTAGAAGGTCTTTAATTTCAAAGTGACACTGAGTCTTCCTTCGCCTTATAAGGACTCTGTGGGAACCGCGCACTTGATATGGATGAATAGAGATATGAAATATAAGATAAAAACTCGGGGTAGGTGAAAGTAGCCTAACGATCCACATATAATTGATTCATGCTTGTTGTAGATCAAAAACGTTACCAACGACAGCAGTAGTGTGGCATTTGGTAATCCACAGTGCATTGCATACCAGTTGTCACTCAGATGAGGAGCTGTGCATATCGTTGTCAACGCCATACTCAGTCGGCACTTAGACGCCGAAATGGAGATGGGCATAAAGGTTGTAAAAAGGAGCAGAGATTGACATGGGATGACCAAAAAGTGGTGGACTCCTAGCAGATAGTTAACGCCAGTTACCGTTCTGCTTTCAGGCAGTCACTGAATCGGCCTTGAGCGCTTAAAAGCCCTTGTACGCCTGGAGGCTTAGAAATGAAATCATCAATAAGCTAGAACATTACCCTTAGTCAAATGATTTAGCAACAACCATATAACGGATCCCCTTGTGGCGTTGAAAACTGGGTACCGCGGGCGGATAAGCTCGAGCTGTATTTCTAGTACACTAAATCGAAATCTATTGCGAGAATAGATCGTGTTATCAATTATATATAACATATAACGATGATAGAAAGAATTAGAAGACAAAGGCCAGGCCTGTGAAACGACTTCGCATTGGACAGCTGTCATACGCAAAACCGTCCTGTCCGAGACATGCAACCGATAAACTTGCCAAAGACAACGACGAATTAGAAGTATTCTACATATATCTGTAAGCGACATCGCTATTTTCAACTATGAGATGAGGACATGACTGCAAGTCAATAGCTCTCCGACTGAACAAAATCCTGAGAAGGTCGGGGGCGGTAATGCTGCGACCACCTGTCCAGAATTCAGACCCTTTGACTTAGTATGTAATACCTATATCGTCGTGCGCCTTGCAATAAGCGAAAGGATCTGTCAAAGTGCCCATACTACCTATTTGCATAACACATTTAGTACGCCATCAGCTTCCGTGCCGCGATACGAAAATAAATACGCAGAAGTCACTTCCTTTGACTTGAACCAGTGATATGGGCCTGTCCTCACCAGTGAGCGCGCTTGTATGGATATCTGGCGGGGTGATACGTAGAATTACCTAAAGAAAATACCGCAGGGGCCAACGGCCTGTCAAGTGCGGGTCACAAGTGCAACTCGAGCGACGATAACCATGAATTGCCCAAAGAGGTAATCAACCGAATGAGGACAGACAGATGTTCGTTGAGAGAGAGGGGTCCATAAGACGGTACGCTACCAACAGCTACCAACATCCAGTAGGCATCAAAAAGCTAGTTGTTATGCCGTCATTTAAAGATAAGTACGACCATTGGATAAGGAGGAATTATGTCTGCCTGGTCTGTCCGAGTTCTTTCATTTTATTAAACCGATGTCATGCTCAAACAATAGTCCTTCGTATCACGAAGTCGAAAGAATATTAAACGGAAGCGGCGGGCGTTCAAAAGCCAACACGATGACATGTTTGTGGGTGACATACCTCCTTGCTTTTCTCACCGTTATGCCCGTTCAATGTTACTCAAGGCAGTGAGGGATTGGTTGATGCGAGCCTTTTAGATGTGCCCTGAGGTTGTAGGCTTTAAGTATACGATAGACGTATCGATTAGTCGACACCTATAACGACAGGTGGTCCTTGTTTCCTGGCTTACATCAAAGTTTCGGCGTCACTATCTTTCCGGCCGATGGATAGATCCGGCGAGAGGCAGATGTCTGACGAAATTCGGACCAATTTTTTTTGCCTTCAGCAAGAAGCTTATGCATCATCATCATATGTACCATTGAGTTTTTGAAGAAATTATATGTAAGTTTCCTGTCGGTCAAATGGTCACCCGGGATGTCGCAACTTGCAAGTTTTACTCATGCACTCCCGAGATCAAGGGAGCTTTTGATATTCTAACATAGTAGTTAATGCTACTCTTCCGCCCATCTGGACGCTTATAGTCGTTATACTCAAAAAGGAGATAGTGACCAAGTGTGCCCAAAGTTCAGCTTGCCTATGGGGTTTTGATCGGACTCGCCAAGCTGAAGGTTCGCTCGTTCATCACCGTCATTCAACCAACGTGCACACTAGAATCGTCGTTCTCGGTAAAAACTTTGGATGAGTCGACAATGAAAGTGGTTTACATATTCTCAAGATCCTTCAGAATGTTCCATCTGTGAAATTCCTGGACCATGTGTCTAGAGAGATCAGTGTTGAAGGCAAGTAGAAGGGATGATGCCTGGAGCTCCACAAGCGCAGGTTGAGGTAAGTACCATGGTGCTTTTCAAAGTTATGGACCAAGTCTTTGAAAGCGCTTGTAAAGCGCACGACATAATTAACTTCACCGTGTACACTGTTAGTGCCGCAGAAGTGTGGGCTATGTCCGCGAAGTAGTCAGTGACTGCGCATTTGGAGAGAACAAGAACTGTAAAAGAGCGCCAAAAAATTGGACTATAAGTGAAGTTAAATGAATTACTGGTCACAACAGACAAGAGGGTCGCTGCTAACACTTTTACCTGGCACTCAATTTGAACAGAATCCCCCTTCGTATGAAAACATGCTCGAGAATGCAGATGTTCTGACACGAGACCAATCAGGATTCATAAATAATCGCTCCATTTAGCCGCGTATGCTCTTCGCCTACTCACCCCTTGGTCGTAAGTGGTTTTACGTATCATGGCTCAGGCAGTATTACTGCCAGTGTTATCCAACCGTTGTTGACTCATAGAGAGTAGCGTCATAGGTTGAGCTTTAGAAACCTTATGGAAGTTGAATGGGTCCAACTACTACCATTGTGGCCAGAGAATGATTCTCAATTCCGATGAACAATCGAGAAGTAGAATATGCGAAGAAAAGCAAGGGCGAGATTTTGGAAGACATCGTGGATTCGTCTAAATTGAATTCGTAGCGACGCATCTGGCTCCTACCCACGACCTCGCCAGAGAAAGCCTTCCCGATGCCCACTGTGCCCCACACAACCACGTACAGCAGAGGCTAACTTGCTACGCCGAACGATTACTCCGGTGCGTTATGTAGTATGTACTTTGCTTGGCGGTCTTATGATCTATGTACGCATTGGAGTCTTTTAGAGTCTTTTGCAGTATCCGCATAATTTCTCCAAATTAGACGCACCAAGCAGATGGTCAGATGTCCCCGATCTCATTAGACTTCTAGGTCTTGTCATTATGTCCATATCGCAACCTCCCGCGATGCCGCCATGTAGCTAAGGCACCATATTATACCCATGTCCAGAACTGTCTAGAACCAGAAATAGATATACGCATCAAGAAGCATTTTGGACTGGGAACAGAAATTAGTTGTGCGATCCTTTCTCACTTCGGCAAAGGGGCGCATGGTCCGCCAGGCAGGCGCAACACATGCTTACGAGAAATCGGCACATACGCAAGCGCACCCTGTAATGACAGTGTCACTCTTATTTCTGCCCTCTCACGCCAGTAGCCACAATGGCGGTCTCACAATGAAACAAAGAAGCAATGGCTCATATCCGGTGCTACACCGTTGCGTTTCTTCAGAAAGGACCACTGCTGTCGAGCATTTACCTCATACTTGGTAAGAGATCTCAAAGCCGAAGCTTAACGGTTTCCCTGAACGTTATAATAAGACAGTAGGTAAAGGTTAGGTTCCAGAAGGTCGGCTTGTACAGGCTTGTACCTCATGGAATTGCCAAGGCGGTCAAGTGAAGAATTACTCGCTAATTTATCGGATCCTGTAAATCAGGGTAAGCCCCGTATTCAAGGTGTAGCAGGATGTAGCCTCGTGGGTGAGCTTCTGGTGCAAAATGGCAGATAACAACGTTCCAAGACGAGTCTGGAGAAAAACATGGAGAGGACAATAAGAGGAGCGGGCAGGGAGAGGGCCGAGAGCTGCGGCGAGCCACCAAGAGCCGCCCGACGTGATAGGTCAGCAGTTCCAACGGTCTCGACCCTTTAGCATGAGGGCCCGCCATTTGACGCTGAGGCTCTGTTTCTGGTTTCAAGTTTGGCAAATAGGGTCCAAAGAAACTCAAAAGTTTTGAGTTGAACTCGGTGGATGTAGAAAGGTGAATTTGTCTTTGATAAGAAACCAGTTGTATCTACTATCAGAGAGAAGTTGTATTCGTTGCTCGTGAAAGGCATTACAACTGTATTGAAGTTGACTAGAATCACTTGGCCGACCTCAGGACCATAAGTAGGCTCCCCAAAGTGACGGTATGACGCGTCAAAGCTCGCTTGATTTTTGCCTCATAATGCGCCTAAGTCCGTCATGATGCGCGTCACAGTAGTACATAACTAGTCTATTAGTTTGCCGGTATCGATATCCTCAGCTGTTTTATTAAAGAATTCCATCAAACTATCATTACTGAGTATCGGCAATAAGTAATTCCATAAATATATGTAGCTCTTCAGTTGAGATCAGTCCGCCATGAATTTGCGTTGTTAAGCGTGCGGAGTTGAAGTGAATAGGAATACCGACTGATTAGATTGCGTTATCTGGAAAGATTGGCGCAGCAGGTGCAGTAGAATCTATATTCTGCATATCTTGCCATTTGATCATTCTACACGGAACTGAGAATTATTTAACGAGGGGTCGATGTTGGCAGTGAGCGGCCTTGAAGGAGAAGCTAGCGTAACAAGGCCAACCGTCATTGTATTTATTCTGTTCGTTGCTCAGTGAAGTTGCGAAATTTACGGTTGCGAATAATCAGGCTCTATAATTGAAAGAGGTATACTGAATCAGAATTATATCAGTGACAGCAGTGAGCCACAGAGGCGCCACTGTGTAGCCCAACTGATATCCGACTGCTCCTCGACCGACTGCTCAATCAGACATGGCTATGACTATAGGTGCACTCTCGGACGGATCCATATCTTCGAAAGGACGCTCGCTGTAAGTAGTTATCTGATCAAGAGCAAACCTAAAGAACAGAGTAACGGATGGATGGATGGATGATCGCATCGCATTTTCCTTTAGTTCCTTAGAGACTCCAGCTTCGAGAGGCTATGACTTTCTGATCCAAGAAAGGATACTGAATAGAAAAACTTGCACTCAGCTTCCCATTATCCATCAGCTTCGGAAAATGTATGATTCAGACAAGAATCGGTGTTGTATTAGTCACTTGTGATATGCAATGCACGATAGGCTTAAGCTCGTCACCCCGTCCGGCGTCTATTTCACAACGATGTCCGTTCATCCGAGCCAAGGTGTCATAATAGTCCGTAAGGATCACCAACACGGCCAATGTTATCGAACGCATAGTAGCACAATGCTATCTGAGGTTATGAACGCTCCTATTGACATGTATGATATAACGTTGAGGTGGTACAACTTCGTTACCCGAGAAACTCAGCCTGCAAGTTGGAACACTAGTATGAGAAAGATGTTCAGTGACTTTCTTTCTTGAACTCCGTCTGCATCCCGAGAGCCAGCGCAGGGTAAACTACCCACAATATCAAATAGAAAATGTCAAACATAATGTCTGACAAAAGAAGCACAAAAGGTCAACGTTAAACCCGTTGAGTATGGCAATGCGAGAATGTGAGAGAAAACAGGTCAACGTATGGGACCGCTATCTCTGGGATAACAAATGATACTATCCGGCTCGGATGGCTCAAGAGTCAACAGTAGTATCTTGTGTCTTGATTTCGCTCCGGGAAAAGATGCGATCCGGTATCCACAGCTGATGAAAGGATTCGCAAGGAAAGCTGAGCGCCCCGATTGAACCCGTTTAAAAATAATGTCAATATTTGATTCCGTCGTCCAAACGGAAAATCTCATTCAGGTTCGTGTGGGGGCCTGGCTAGGGTAGGGCTCGTGGTTGTGGGACTGATTTGCATAGATATGTTTGGTGTTCGGAGAAAAGCATTGTCGACTTGATCAAGTATCAGCCTCTGGTCTAATCAAACTTGCCCAGCTTTGTTTTAATATAAAAGAGGTCGAACGTGCTGCTTAAGACCGCGATGAGCTGTGATGGGAGAGCGTGACCCATCATGATGAACGCGTTGAGGCGATTCTCGTTACCTCCGGAGAGAATGAGAGAGAATCCAGCGAACTTTGCTTAGAAATGCCATAGATATCACTGGCATCCTGTCGTTCCTATAGGATCGTAATTATGACTCCTAGTAGACATTGGAAACAGTTGCGGTAAGTGGATATCGCTGTAGAACTCTGTAAAGCTTCTCGACAGAACGCTGCTTATTTTGCACCCATAGACTTTGCTCGGCAGAAAAGGGGAGAGAGCGGACTGTTACTTAACAGCCTTGATCTTCACTGTTCGGAGTAGTGAAAAGAGTGAATTGCTACTTAACAGCCTTGATCTTCACTGTTCGGAGTAGCGATGACAATTAAGTGATATACATTGCTTGGTGTTCGATATCAGTAGAATAGTCGAATGAGAATCCCGGAAATAACATGGATTTTATGTTGGTTGTGTGCCAATGCGAGGCTGTACCCCATGGTTGACTACCACAGAGATGTAAGGGAAAGACGATAATTAGTAAGGCAGAAATTTCTTCACTAAGTGCGATAGTAATCCTTCACACTGGATGCCAGTGGCGGAATCCATCCAGCCAGAAACTTGGGATGTGATTGAGATAAGCCAAAGTTCTGACGACCACACGGGGCACTTTCGTATGTGTTTCAGGTGTTCCAATGCTAAAAGTATCGATATCCACTAAGCTGATGATCATCTCCTGCTTGCCCTCTGTCTCCCCGTGCCATTATTCTTAGAGTGGTGTATCAATTAGCGTGAGTGTGAGCATGGAATGGCAGAAAATAGATATTGAAGAACCAAAACAAGAAAGCTAAGATTGACGCACCAAGAGGCTTGACCAAGATCTTAAGAGGCATTTCTGGCCAGGTCGTTGGCAGTGACGTGATTGAAATGTGTGAGAACCGGCAATGTTGTATATATTTTTATTCTCTCAATTCTTGGTTCCTGTGTACGGGAAGGGGTCCTGGGAATCTTTGGTACCAGAATACCAGGCGGCGAAGGAAAAAGGCGAAGGAAAAAAGTGTCGAAACACGGCGGGCATTGCAATACTATAAAATTGGCCCACCGAACTGCCACTACTTCATTTGGGTTCGAAAGAATGTCAGAGTGACATGGAGTAAAGTACTCGGATTCGCTAGGCTTCAAATTCAAACGCATGGGTCGCATGCGCAGAAGGAACGACCAACAACCTTAAGGACAGAATTAAGTACGATGAATGAATGATAAATGGATAGATATGCCATGCTTGCTTATCGTCAAGCAAAGAGGCTGTAGCATTCGCGAAACCCAATGGTGCGAGCGCTAAATACGGTCCCAAGTACACCCTGTCCAGCAAAGGCAGGAGAGGTCAGGACTCAGCGACTTACGACCGAAGTTGACAATGACATGTGCATAAGTATTATCTTTTGAAATGAACCGATAATAGTATTTGAAATTATTTTTCTTTGGATCTGCGTTTCAGAGTTGAAGGGGAGGACCCCCAAGTTGGGTTGAACGGTTCCCCTGCTTTACTTCCTGTGACCCGGTGCCTCCTGAGTCGGATATGTACGATGACGATAGTACGCAGATAACGATTAGGTAGAGCGCCCAGGGCAGGCTTAGATGGAAGGCCTGTGGCTGCTGGCATGGACAGTGGCAGTCGACGGGAGAGCACAGGTTAAGGAGGGGGTTGGGGGTGTTATCGACAGAGAGCCGCGGTGATTGGTGGACCCAGAAGAATGGCATTATTTAGTTGTGTTTGGAACGGTTGCTGAGGAGGTACTGGTGGCTGGGGGTGGCGATTCGGGGGCCGTGGCAATAGCCCCTTTGAGAATCTAGATGAGATCTGATCGAGTACAGTAGATTTGAGTTCACTTCCTAATTAGGGTCATGAACCCTGGCCGTTCACATCCTGCGCGCATTGAAAACGACAAACGGAAATTGCAAACAAGAAGCACTCTCTTGGCTCCAGCATGGATTCCCTCTCCTTTGACGGTTATACGTCCTACTCAGACGCCTCTACTCCCCGCACCCCCTCGCCTTCTGACATGCACTTTTCTCCTGATTTCAAGCAGGACATCGACCACCAGTCCAAAATATATTCCCTAGCCCAGACGATGATAATGGAGGCGCCGTTGTCGTTCCTGCTAACACCAATCAATACTGGTCCCAAAATACCTCCCCAAACACTCATCCGTACGCCTTTAACAATACTAGCAACAACAGTTCTCGTGGCTCCCTTCTCCAGGAGCTCTACGATCACGACCTGCCCGAGCAGCAATCGCTCTCGCCAAATTTCAACCAACAATCCGACAGCTGGACACAACAACAACAGCACCAGCAGCACCAGCAGAGGCCTTCAGAGTATTCAATGATGCGTCGGGCCACATTCCCATATGTCCGACACGATCGTGAAGACGCGATGGCGATGCAGCAGTACCCTTCGGTGCAGCAGCAGCAGCAGCACCATTTGCAGATCTTGCAAATGCAGCAAATGCAGCAGCAGCAACATCAGAATCACCACATCCACTACTCATCTCGCCAGGAATCCCTTTACAGTGAGCCCCATTCCATGGATGGTGCTCACGGCGAGACTTTCATTCCCTCCATGTCCAACTCACCCCACTCCTCATACAACGATTTCGATGACGGAGCTAACATTAAGCTCGAAGATAGCGCACCTCTCATGGTTCCATCGCAAACCTCTTTCTACCGCTCCAACTCTGGTGGCATCTGCGGTTCGATGTCACTATCATATCTTTCACCTCACACAGGTCTGCCCGTCCAACACACCGATGATGCCGCGTCAAAAGAAACCCAATACCTCCGTCGTCGATGCTTCAACTGCCACACAACTGAGCCACCTTCGTGGCGCAGGAGTACCCTCAACCCGGGTAAGATCGTATGCAACAAGTGCGGCTTGTACGAGCGAACACATCTCCGACCACGCCCACTTCGCTTTGACGAACTTCGCGCTGGAAACAAAGCCCGCAAGCAGAACAAAGCCAACGCTGGGCCTAGTGCGAGCGTCAGCCCGAAACAAGCAAAGATGGTGAAGAAGGAGCCCCGCGAGTACGGCGCCGGTGCTCTACTGCGGCGCAGCTCCGTGTCTTCGTCGAGCTCTGTCCATTCAGGCAGTGGCGCGAGTGACTGGGATGACAATGGTGTGTTTTCAAGAAAACCCCTTTTCAGATATTGTTTTCTGACCTAGTTCTTTTTCTTTCCCTCGCAGTTTCGATATACTCCTCTGGATCTGCACCCCCTACCTCATTTAACTCCCCCATCCAACAAAACTATCCATTGTCACGGAGCGTTTCACAGTCGCCGCCACGCGACGGCGGGATCCGCCTCCCCAACAACCCTCTCTCCGACATCGCGTCAATGCATGTCGCACATGGCCCACAGAGCCAACTTCCTACCCCCGAAAATCTCATACGTCACCTGGAGCATACTTCGCTCCCTCTCCCGCCCTTTCGCAGAGTCAGGCGCTACCTAGTAGCCGAAGCGGAAGCGTGCACGGCAGTCCCGCTGTCGGCCATTCGCAGCTGCAGCAACAGCAGGAGTTTTTCTCGCCTCAAGAAAACGCGTCGGCGCAGTCGAGTCCCGCCGCAGTTGCTGCTACTGTCTCGGTTTTGTCGTCATGAGGTGTCGGAGACGGGAGACGGTGATGGTTGGCTGAGAAGAAAGAGCTACGGGCGGCGGGGGCGGCTGCTGCAGTGGTTTTCTTGATTTGATCGGTGTCTTGCATTTTGGGGCATTCATCACGTATTAGGTCAGCGACACCGCTCAACCCTGCCGCCATTGTGTTCGTCGTCTTATTTATTGCTACACATTTCACTCCCCCTCCAAAATCTGCCGACGACTGGGCTCTCCCTTCTCTGGGCTCCCCCCTTTTTTATCTATCTATTTATTCGCGTCAATACCCAAACCTTGTACACAAGCACAGAACACGATTTTGTATCCATCTTCCTGTTTTTTGTTATCACCACCTCTTTCTTGTTGTCTTCTCTTGCGACGTCCCTTTCACGGAAACTGGCAGCCAGACTGTATCCCGAATTGACACTTACTTTGTATTTATTCGGTTCCTCATTTCTCTACCAGCCGACATTGTCTTGAACTTTCTTGCGACGGACTGTCCCTTCTTTCCTTCGTTCTGTTTACCCTTCTTTATTCTCTGGCTGCCCCCATTCGATATTCTTACTTGCACGCTTCTTCGGTCTGTCAAAACTTATTCTCTCACTTTCATTGCGCATTTTGGTTCGCATTGATCTGTTGTAACAATAAAAGAAAAATTCGTAGACATCTATATACCGTCATGAACTAGTATCACCCATCGTCTATGTACAAGCTCACGCAATCCGCCCCGTAGTCCCTTATATATACCTACAGCACATGCAAGCATGCAATTCTGGCTCGTCCACTTGTTCCTATCTATTCATTATTTCTATTCACCTTCACTGCTTGCAATTCAACGGATCATAACTTTTCTTTGGTGCATAAGCAACTACCGGGATACTTGAGAAACTGGGATCACCAAGCGCCGGTGCGTGGAAGAGTCTCACACTGGCCTCGGCTAGGTTTGTCGCCGTTCCCAACCCATTTAACCTCCCATGTATCGAGTGTTGGTTTTTAGCGACAACTAAGCCGGAAGTATGTTTTTGCTTTTTGCTCCGCTGTCTATTATTTAATTAGTCACGGATATAAGCAACCACATGGTCGAGATTGAATAGAGTAAGGGCCTGGACAAGATGTGGAGAGAAATTTTAGCTTCCTCATATTTTCCTTCCAAGGATACCCTACTACCGAACGTGTAACTCCAATGGTGTGTGTGCGTGCGAGCGTGTGTAGTCGTCACCAGCTACTTAAGCCTAAAAAGAGCACTTCTCTTTCAGAAGAATGTAAAAATTACCGAAATACAACTGTTCATTCAACCATCCATTCCAAAGCATTCCTTTGTTGACTTGTGTACCACCGAACCTTCGCCGACGTATTGTTCTATTTTCATGTTCCTTCAGGGAACGAGCGCAGGGTTGGTCCCTTCGGGTTTCCTTCACCATTACGTATATTGCCTTATCTGCATTTCCCCCTGTTCTACTAAAGAACACTTGCACGCAAGCACTTGCCCCTTGACCCTTTCTTAGCTACCTGCGCTTAGCCGTGCAGCTCAAAGTAAATTTACTAAGCGTTCCCGTCAGGGTTCGCGTTTTGACTACCAACCAACCCCACCTTACCAAGTGGCAGGAAAGCAACAGCAAGGAGTATCTTTCAGCCATTAGAATGCATCGGAAAACGTGAATTTCCACCGACGCAGACAGCATGCTTTTTTTCTTTGCTTTGCACACATCTAGCTTGACAAACGAACAGGCCCACCAGGTCCCCAAGTTTATATTGCCGGTCCGGGATCCCGACCCAGAGCACAGTCGATTGGCGCGTCCTGGTTCGCTAGAGGCTGGGGTTGATCGTTGAAGCTTGAAGAGTTGTCAAAGAGCATGCAAGTGCTCCCCCAGATAAACATTAAAGCAATTCAGCAGCCCCTCTGGCCGAATGAGAGATAAAATGGGCAATAGAGATAAAAACACGCTCCAACCATTACTAACGGGGTCTACCTTTGCCTCTATAAGTATGTAGAACTTGTAGCCGCTGCAGGCCGATTCCAAGAAAGATACTGAAGGATACGATCGAGAACGGATCGAAGAATGAGATCGACGGATCCAACTTGAGTGCTGTCTCGAAGGGGAAAGGGGCAGCTGGCGTGAAGAGAGAAAAACGGCGGCAAATTCTAAGTATGCGCGCGCCATTTCGGGCGAACGCATGCCGATGTTGCGATGCGTGGCCCGGTGGTCCCGCCGCTCACCTTTCCCCCCTCATTGTGGCACACGATTCGCATCACACAATATCAGTCTCCATAAGGTAGGCGCCCTCAACGCCGCCATGGTTATTCTGGCGCGCCTGTACATATATAAGATTTGCTGCTTTCAGTCGTCTGGGATTTGGATAAACTTCATGCCTACCGTCTATGCCGTCGGTATCGCACGGGATGACGAGCTCATTTTGAATTCCTTTATCTGTTCTCCCTTTTGAAAACCCCACTGACTTGGCGGGCTTCGTCGGTAGGCTAGACGGATTATAGACTCCAATGAACAAAATAAAAACACGCCATTTTGTCACTTGTGCGTGAATTCAGATGAATTCGCTCTCGGCAACACCCACACTCACCCACACGGATTTTAGAGTTTGAACCTGCTTGAATTGAGACATAACATAAAACATTAAATAAAAAGTAGATTAAAATAGAAAGAATCCAGCCTTTTCAGTTACATAAGACCCATGGGAATGTGGTCCCTGAGAGCGTCGGAATTCAGGTGATTAAACATTACAGGATCCCTGTGCGCATATGTAGCGCTAAGACTACGATTAGGCAATGGGAAAGTTTGAGACCTGAAAAACATATAGTCATCTTCGTTGACAAACAATCCATTTTCGTGCTGAATCTGGAACTTTTAAAGCCCCTATTCATATGCGTTATCTCTGTGGAGGCTAGTGCGCACTCAGATTCGAGAAGTAAGAGGGAAATAAATGGCAGATATAATTTTATTTTACTAGCTCGTGCCGAAAATGGGAACGCGCGTGCTGTTAAACGAACTTCCAAGCGATGACATTGAGAATACAGACACATTTATGTCATTGAATGCCACGAGAGGTGACGCTATACAAACTCTGGTAATTGGCTCTCTGCCGCAAGTCGGCACCTCAACAACGCGCGTTAGAAAGACTGATGCCCCGGCCCCTATCAACCTGCGCACTCACGTACTTATTAGCTTAACTGCGTCTCGAAGACTGAAGCACACGCACACGCCAAGGTAGCGTCTGCTCATGAAACTCTGGAGATAAATTTGAAAGCAAGTTTTCACATGAGAAGTTCGGACTATTTATATAAACGCGTTTTGCAAACCTATAGTACGTAACTAGAATAGGTTCTTGCGCTTGCGGGCGCGTGGCAAAATTTCAAAGGAGACCGCCGTTACTTATCGCACGACGGGCAATGCGCACTCAGATATCATGAACCTTTCAAGTTCAACTACCGAAATAAGTAAACTGAAAGCAAGTAGCGTGACTGCGCCAACCAGGGGATGAAGCCCGATGCCGCTCGACATGGGACTCTGTCATGAGTGCACGCGTGCTTTTTGAAATATTTAGTCGGCGAAATGTCACAGTCGAACTCACTTGTGGTCCTCTAGACTCTTCGGCTCCCCGGATCCATAATTAATTGTCAGTGCTCAGCGCTATACTGACGATCTTCTGTTTTAGACCACGACTTCACATGGGATGAGTCCTGACAGGAGGAATGGAGGACCACGGAGAACATCAGAGGTGCGGCAATCCGACTTACGCTAACTTAACCTTATCACTGTATGTACCTCTAATAGATGGCCAAAGCCCACGATTGTATAAATGCAAGCCAAGATTGAGCTTAACTTACTGTACGCGCCGGAGACGGAACCTTGTAGCGTACGTACTTGAGTACACTTACTTGTTTACCACTGAGGCAATCGGCCAGATGATTTAAATAGCCATAGCGGCGACGTCTAGTAGCAGTAGAGTGGGGCGGATCCGGATCCTATGCGCTCGGAACCTTGAAATGCAGATCCTCATCGACATTGCCCGTCAAAGTGACGCGTTCAAATCGTGTCCCATGGACCATCGGACTTTCCGATTGCTTGTAAATACCCCACCACGATTCAAAGGGAACTGTGCTGGTGGGATCGAATTCGTATTTCCATGCACGCTTCTCAAGGCTGACCGTCAACTCCAGCGCCACAGCTAGACATGGCGCTCACACGCGCTCATTCGAAAGGCGATTCAATCGGTTATCATAATCACGAGCGTTAGAACATGAACACAGGATAATCGTCCCACTGTCATGAAAGTGCCATTCTACTACAGTGGCGTTTGTTTGCCAAAGACGACCTTGAGAGCGTTAATTGCCGCCCTTCGCCTCCAACTATGCCCTTTATCTCACTCTGGGTGGTTGATTATCGGAGTGTATCAGGCACTATTTCGAATGTCAGATAATGAACTATCATAGAGGTGGCGCCTTAAAAATATAAATATAAGTGGACTTGCTCGCCTCCGGATCTCTGCCGAGATTCAACTGAAGCGCCAAAGCTAATTGTCCTTCATTCAGTTAAGTGCTGTGGGTATAGAAAGCACAAAATTTAGTTACTGGGCACCAGCACCGCGGATCGTTGACATTTAAGGGGTATTTTCTCTATGGAAGACAACATCTCAGCTTACTCCGGGTTGTTGGGAGGCTTCAGGAGGAGAATGGAACTTGAAATAACAAGTTAGCTCAGTGCCAATATGTAAAGGCACTTCTACAAATAATCGCAACTTCAGGCGTCCTTTGTATGAGGTATATGGCAATGACCAGTGGATGACCGCGTATCTCGGGGATCTAACCTCGAAAATGAGCCTTTGCCTTCTGAGATCTCAACTGCAACTCTCTCTTCTCGTTCTTTTCTTCTCTTTTGCTTCTGCAATGTAGATAAATAGCTACTTTATAGCAATGTCACCTTCTATAGCCAACCGTTACGTGGATTGCTTTATTATCCGTTTTTTAGAAGCCAGATTCACGTCGGATGGGAAACGACCTGCGATCGAGCGGCAAATTGGTTAACGAAGAGCGAAGGCCTTGCACGGACATACGCATGAAACTTCACTACTCTTCAAATTAGACAAACACCTCTCATCGCATGAGATCCTCACCCTCATATTATGGTTGGCGGGAGCTCCACGGCCGGATTTTGACTTTTGACGTTGGAACTTTCGAACTTCGAACTTCGAGAATCGATTTTTGAGAGCGCTACAAATTCACACGGTCATTACAAAGCAACTCACGATTGGTCTGCGGCATTCACACAGCCCAATGAGTGATCATTTCCATAGTAAAGTCTACATCGTCACTGAAATCGCTGGTCAGGCCGTTTGCGATCTGTACTGAACTGTACATCACACTTAGCTGAGCCTTCCTGTTCGGTCGAGTTCATATGTAAGCTATGTAAGTCAAAAATGCTGATTTGCATACCTCCGAATATGTGTTTCTTTTGAGCCAACTATTCTTCCGATGTATGTGGCATATATAAGCTGTATACAATGTGGTTCTGAGGTATACAATCATTTGTGCAGTTAGTGCACCAATTCGTGTCTCCAACACTCAACTATGAACAGTGTCACATGATTACATTATATAACAAGAAACTCAAACACTCGATGTATGTGCGGTCCGTTGCACGGGCATGAGCGACTAACATATAAAATACATGTCAACAAAAAGCTATTTAAAATATCTACGCAATGGTATTCTTTACTACAGTTGCCGTACACTGAGCAAGAAATACGAGTGTGATCAATCATAAAGTCCGGTAGACACTGCATCTGATAAACAAGACCAAGCAACGCAACTGTGGCTGATCCTCGAGGCGCTCGACCTTGGTCCGGTCGGCTTACACTTGGTAAATCTCTCTCTCATGCAGGTCACAGCTTACAGCTCGCTACATTCTGGAAGACACAAGCTGTATCGTACGACATATTTATTGACTTTTCTTCTAATACGTAGCAGTAGCAATTGAGCTGTAGCATGTACTATACAGAATTCTAACTTATGACTTCGGAAAGGTCATAAAACACGCTGCAGACTGCGTCACCATGTTCCGGCATATTCTCGAAGTATTCAACAGAAGAGAACTGGGTCCCCTGCAGCTATTGGACTAATGTACCGCTGATAAAGATCCTGTTCCAGATTTCTAGAAGTTTCGCATATAAATAGAAGGTCACCTGGCCTTCTCAACTCACAAAACTTGATGGTACACGATGTCCCAAGTTCTATCAATAGCTAAACAAATAATGGACAAGCTTTGGCAGCTTGAGGCTCTGTTTAGAACAACATATCTCGCCAATTCCCAGGAAATTAGCAATATATAGTCAGGAGCACCCTCCACTGAGTTATACTATTGAAGTTGTATAGAAATTTATTCCAAGAACCATAGTCCGTAGAGTCCAGGCCTTTCAACCTGCATCTGTGTTTTAATATTGAATCGTGAATGGTGATCCTCCAGGCCTAGAGCCTCGTGAGGGGATTCACATTATTTGTCTTCCACAGAATGTTTTTGGGCCATATCTTTCCACACACTGTTCTTGAAGTCGTGAGCCATCACAGCTGCAAAGCTTCTAGATTGCTTAGAATATTGACTTGTTCCAAGTGCAGCATTGGTATTTTATTTTTTAGAATTCTATTCGCAATTCTAAAGCGGTGGGTAAAAAGTATTTAAAGGAAAGAAATTGTGTGGATGATTAAATCTCAACTCAACACATTTCTCTCGCTATACTCTTGTGTCTTGGGTTCTACTTTGCTTGTTGCTTTAATCAACTGGATTTCCTGCTGTCTGATATGGATATCTGCGACTCTGGGGCTGATGATGGACTTGGCTGTGGCCTTTCTTTTTCTAATAAAACAATGCACGGTCTATGTGCAAAATGCACAAAGCTTGCAGCCTTGGAAGATGGCTCAGTGGAGTATGTTAACTGGCAGGTATGTCTTTCGCTTTTTTAATTTCTTGCATTACTGCTGGTCACACTAACCTTTTTGATTCTATCCATAGAACTACAAGCAGTGTAGCTTGTGTGGTATTGCCTGGAAGAATCTTTCTGGTACGATGTGTGGGCGATGTGTTCAGAAACCTGGACAGGATCCTGAAAGTAAGCGCCCATTTCATTTGAGGGTGCTAAAAAATTAACTTTGTACATTTTCCCTTAGATTCTCAGGCTCTTATACGCACTGCACTTGAAACCTCTCGTGCTGCTCGTTCTCATTCCATGGAGGCTCGGTTGACAAAGCAGCCAGTTAACCCACCTGTAGTTCCTCTCCACACAACTGCAGGGTTGATAGCTGCTAAAAATAATGTTGCGACTGGTGAGAACAAGATATTTATTAAAGCAGAATGCCGAATCAAGAGCTCATCCAAAAAAGACCAGAAATCTACTGACTATGACTCTGGTCAATGGGGCAAGCCCTGGAGTAAAGAGGCATTTCTCTCAGGTTTGATTCTTTACTTGCTTAAAATATCTTGGTTGATCATAAATTTTGAATGTGTCCTGTCTATTAGAGGTTCTTGATGACTACTTAGCAACAGTTAATACTCGCTGGGCAACACAAGAGGGAAGGGAACTTGTACGGTAACTTTATTTCCACTTTACTCCACTTAACTGTTTTATTTATTCCTTATCAACAGCGATGAAGTTGAGCTTCGCTGGTCTGGTAACAAAAGGTTTCTCCCAGGCACAATGAATAACACCGTTAGGGAAGCTTATAGCCAATATCAAACTGGTGAAATGGCTATTTTTTATGGCCCGGAAGGACGCCCACCAAAGAAGGCTTCAGGTGCACGACATCAGTATGAGATGTCAGTTGAGCTTTACATTGATAAGCCAGCTGTAAGTCTATTGATTTAAACATAATTCTCTGGCGTCTAACTTACATGTAATAAATCTCTAGTTTATCCTTCGAAAGAATGGGATAACCACTTCTCAATCAGTTCCAGGAAGGAAACGTAGCGCCACTCGTACCAGTTATCATGAAAACCCACCCCACTCAAAACGCCAAGCAAGTGACTTCGCAAGTAAGTTTGTGCTGACTTCAGTGATATTGAGTTATTAAATATGCCTTTGATTTATTAGGTGCAATTCCGCCATCTACATTCATCCGAACGAGGCATGCTAGCAGTACTGGAATTGATACTACCTCAATTGTTCGTGTGAAAAAGCCCATACAACCTGTGACAAAGAAACCGGTGAAGTTGATATTGGATGGCCAGAGAATGGCCGAATCGACGATGGCTTCATAGACAAGAACATTTTTGCTAGTGGTGCCACAAAACATGTGTATAAGGTACTTAAAAGAATTGCTTACCCATGCCAACGTAAAATACTGACATCTTATTACAGCTTTCTATTGGGTCTGACCACTATGTAGCAAAGCGGTTCTTTGAAATAGGTTCAGATGCAGAGGTTTCTGCTTCTGAGAATAAAGATTACCTCGAGAGAGAGCTTATTCGCTTAAGGACAGCAGGCTGGTTTCTAGCCAAGTTTCAAACTCTGGCTAAGGAAAGAAGGATTGAGTTTGCAGGTGGTACGTATTCACACCATAAGCCTTAATTGAGACGTACTTACCATTGATTATTGACTAAACTTTTCTTAGATGTAATTGTTTCCGAAGGCTTCCTTGTCTGTGAAGTCGGAACACCCTCTCCTGCATCTTCACTATCGCCTATAGAGGAGGATGCTGCAGTGTGGCTTGTTGAACCTCGTCGCACAAAATCTGTCCAAAAATTTAGTGGAACAATGATTCATCCTCATCGTAATGATAAGCTTGGGAAAACCTTAGCAGCCTTCACCCATTTTGTCTATGAATTCAGTGGAGAAGAGCTCGTCTTTGCTGACATGCAAGGTAAGTAGTTATTGTCATCATTTCTTAAGAACCCGTCACTTATGCTCAATCGGTGTGATTCTACAGGCTCGCCTATGACTATTGGGGGCAGAGATACACTTGTAATATTTGATCCTATGTCCCATTCCCATGAAGCGTACGTACTAACCATTTAACTTCTATTCTTTAAGTTTTATTCATCCATATACTAGTGACTCAGGTATCGGTGATCATGGTGAAGAAGGTATCAAGATATTCAAGGCTCAACATCGATGCAATTACATTTGCAATGGTCTCAAGCTGAAATCTCTATCAGGTAACAGCAGCAGTGAGCATAATGATAAGGGGAATAACTCGGACTCCTCAGAAGAACACGACGAGCTAGACCTTTCAGATGAATGAAATCCGCAAGGGAAGCACGCGACCCTCAATAAAGTGACAGTCTTCTTGACCTTCTTGATATCCGATATGGTCCCAAAGTAAATCTAGATGTATTTTTCTATTGTACCTGACATTTACTCAGTAGTGGCTTAGCACGTTGTCCTGACTTCTTGTTTTTGGCTGATGGCTGCTCTTGTATAAATTAATCATTGTCTCATTGAGTTGGCTTATCAACCCCCCCATCTCTACGCGAGCTTCCACTGAGTATGAGCAATAACAATTCACGCGGTATTAATGGTTATGGCATCAAAAACTGTGAGTTCGGTGATTCCGATTTGTACTTTCAAATTTCTAACTTAAGCCTTTCACAAATTAGATCCGGACGACAATGTTCTGAGCAGGTCGCTGCATCAGTATGCAAAGGAAAAGCTGTCCGTTTCTGAAAGGCTTGCAAGACTTGAAACTGAGCATGGCTTGTCTATACGGTAGATCAAGAGTTGGAACAGTATCACATCGTGTATTGGACTGATTTTCATTCATTTATACAGGCCTTCAAAGCTTTCTCAACTTAATAATAAATTTGACGTTCCCAGTGTCCGAAAACCTCCCCCAGCCGACATTGCAACGCAGGCCGTACTTGATCAAGTTGCAGATGACCCATCGCAATTGCGAGGTGTTGGAACGATAGGGGTCCTCCTTGCTAACTCAGGAATGCCCTTGGCTCGGTAAGCATCCTAGCTCACCACAATATTGCTATTGGTGTTTTGCTAACACATTTTTCTTGAACTCGGGAACCAGAGATTTTATACGAAGTGTTTTGGCAATCCATGCACCTGAAGGGCTAGCACGCCGCTTTCCTGGTGCCGAACGCATTCGTCGTTCCACCCTTTCCTCTATTGGACCAAACCACCAGCATCATGCTGATGGACATGACAAATTGAATGCGCAGGGGCTTAACATGGGTGGTGTCGGCTTGACGATTTATGGAGTAAAAGATCAATGGTCTTCATTTATATTGCATCTTGTTGTCGTCCCCAACAACCGCCTTGCAACAACAATAGGACATTTATATCTCGACTACGTTCAGAAGCACAAGAGTGAGATCACAAAGATTGATAAAATTTGCAAGCTATTAATTAATGTATATCTATCGGAACGTCTCACCAGTGATCCCTATCACCTTTGTCACGGATAAAGGGTCGGAAACAGGAAACATTCTCATTTTTCAAGCCGCCTTACGGTGAGTCATAATATCATCAATCTGACATTACTCTGAACAAACTCTACATATGAAATAGGGATGGATATACAGATGAGATAGACGCAGAAAAGTTTCCACCAACAGTTCAGGTGAAAAGCGTGCATAATACCCCAATTGAAGGGTGTTGGCATTGGTTTCTTCAGACATTTGGAATCAACGTCAAAGATACCATCCGTCAAGGCTATATGGACGGAATTTATAACCCAACAAACCCTATTCATGTGTATGTCATATGGTTTACTTACGTGCACACCTTTTGATTTCTATGAGCTCATACTTCTATTGACAGGAACCTCTTCTACTGGCTATGGCCAAAGATCCTACAAAATCAGCTTGACAAGTTTGTTACATACTGGAATAATCATAAGATCCGTGTGCAGAAAAACAAGGTCAATATGTCAGGATCAACCCCAAGGCATGGATTTACGGTCCCAAAGTCTCCTGCGGTGGATTGCCGGATTCAAATTGACCAAGCAGTGATTGACGGCCTTCGATCGAAGATATCAATTTCGCGTCAAGAAGCCATGCGATGGGTGGATGATGACTTCGAAAAAGCGGCGAGCAATGCGTATGGTTTGGTCGGCTCTCCCGGACTTGATAACTGCATGAATGGGTGGGCTATCTTCTCATCCATGGCACCTTTGATCACAGCGGCTTGAGTGTCCGTAGCGATAGAGATGTAGAACTGTTGAAATGAAAGTACCCGCCTGCGGGTACGTTGTCTCGTGAGAAGGAGACGCCGCCACGTGCTTACCTCCCTAACACTCTACTTTACTTACTTACTCTGACCTGTACCATGACCGACTGCGTAGGCGGTCAACACAAATTCTACCTTACCCATTCATCACCTACCGAATATCTCTAAAATCTCACCCACCCATCACCTTAGAATCAGATAATCCTTTTATTAATCACAAGTCTATACATATAATAGGTAGAGTAGAGTACCATGGTGATGCGAAGTGGGGTCACCCTTCAGCATTGCCATCGGTCCTCTACGCCCTGGAGATGACGCCGCCGCAACGCTGCCGCCGACCTCTCCACCCCCACCTCACTACCTAATGCCTCTACTTCTAATTACAAGGCGGCGCGACGCACCGTCCTCGAGACGATCATTTGTGGAATAATCGTGAATTGCTTTGTAATGACCGTGTGAATTTGTAGCGCTCTCAAAAATCGATTCTCGAAGTTCGAAGTTCGACAGTTCCAACGTCAAAAGTCAAAATCCGGCCGTGGAGCTCCCGCCAACCATACTCATATCTACTAACACTAATGCTCTGGATAACCATGACACTGGAGTTTCTTCTGCTGTTGATAGATGCAAAATATATGATATTGGAATGAAGCAAGCGATCGAATCCAGGACATCTTCAGAGCCTTAAAGAAAGACAAGAAGCCTGTCGATTCTTAGGCGGATTATACACATACGTCTGAGTGCTCATTGATCCCTCAAAAGCCCTGCAGTCGGAGAGATAGGAACACTAAAACCACCTCGGAAGCGCTGTTGCGTAGCTTGGTAGCGTTTCGCCTTTCCATATATGCTCGTTGCGTACAAATAAAATATCGGGCATTAGTACGTCCGCTTCTAAGTTCTCATTACTTATTCTTTCAGCCCACAGACCACGGCATTCATACACACGGCATGGCTCACCCAGGACCCGGATCTGATGCTTTTGACTTGGTCGAAAACCCATTAGTTATGTTGTGTTTGGCGCCCCGGTTTTGGCCATCGACAGCCTACGGCGATGCGCTTTTCAGCGCCACACGTAAATGGGTATTACACTAACTTAATAACGCAGATGACAACGTCGAGCAATAATTACTCATCCAAATACAAGGGAACAAGTTGCCAGAAACTCATTATTACTAATGCTCAAATGTATTTAATAGGCGTCGTCGAATGTTTCCGAGTCTGCCATTGAACATACGTGTCCATACGCATACCCATTGATTAGGAAGTCAGGGTTAGTTCCGCATAGATGTTGGCCGGCTCTCGCTTTCTCACCTTACCATGTTCTATAGTAAAATTTATGCGGAAAACTGCTATCTCTTTCTTTATGCAGCTTACTTCCAAACGTGTTCACTGCTTCCCCTCTCTGTCGTTCTAAATATGGGTTTCGACGCAGTCTGCCAGTCCATAGTCTCCGCCAATCCCCGAGAATAACCGTCTTTACAATGTCCTTGGTCGCTGAGATACTCAGCATTCGTGAGACTAAAGAGCACACTTTTCAGTAGGACCCGCATGGTGGTGGCTGTCTTTAGTTTGCATCGAGTCATTTACATTGAGATACACGTGGTCCTGTCCCTCCCCTGTCCATTTACTGGTGCTACGCCGACCCGCGCAATGTCGCCCGCTGCTGATTTATGTCTTCAGTCACGGAATGCAGGCATCCGAATCCTGTTGACATCCGAATTCCGTTGATGTTCTTATTCCTGTCCTCATTTGACGTTTGACGTGCTGTAAATCGGGAAGAAAGGCGAAGAGTAACGCATTATTTATGCATGTAGAGGTTGAAGGAAGTTGTCACTGAAAAACCTGAGACGGTTACACCGGCTGTTTGCACAACTTACCAAATTGTCAGTGAACTGCCAGTGTGGCGTGCAAGTTATTTAGTCGGGTGAGTATCTGTGAGTATGCCGCGTTGGACAGGCTTCTTTCTGGAAATTGGATGTCATTGAGCGGCCCCGGAATAGCAGCGCGTTGCTGTTCAGTGTTCTACTAAGACGGACATGCTCTTAGATCCTCAAAACCTGGAACAAAGACATATCCAACGACATGATTGCGATGAAATGGAAGCAAGGAGCATATAGAGCGCTGCGGGCGTGCGAAGACTGCAGGTTGGGTCAACGCTGTGACTGCGGTGCGCATCGAAGCGAAGCGATGCGTTGGGGTTCGTAATGAACAAAGGTGTTTGTGCTCGTTGTGTCACTATGTAGTGTAAGTGCAATATTTAAAGTCCGATTTTTTAAAAACTAAGAGCGGAAGCATTCTGGAACAAATTGTCCACATATGGTAAGAAAGTTACGGCAAGCCGGTGTAATGGCGACCCAAGCGGTCTTTCACCTATGCGAGGTATAAACAACAAAGAAAATCAAATTAAGGAGTCGGGGGTCCTGCTTAAGCTTTATTATCTCCTTGCGGTTTGCGATAATGCGAATTATTTTCGACTCATTTTGAGTCCATTTTGTGAGCTGAAAAGACGTAAGCCTCTAATTGAAGACAGTACTAAACGATAATTGAAGTATCCATTGTAGCGTGACTATAGGCAAAGATTCAGCCGTACCATAGAAATGGGTAGGCCAAGCCCTTTGGGTCATGTTACACTCGTGAGAGGCAGATCTGTGAGAAGGGAATGGAATACTCTATGAGGTTCAATTTAAGCGCTCAAGCGCTCGTCGGTCACTCATCAGGGGCATTTTACTCCGCGCCCAGCATTGAACCGATGTACATTAATAAGTCAGAAATGTCACCCCAATACAGTGGGCCGGAACATGATTGGTATTAATAGAAGGGTGTAATGGCTTTCAGAAAGTAAGATAATCGATTACCCACACACGTTTTGTTATCCGTTCCACAATCCTATGCTTATCTAGAGCGCACGCTTCTCTAATGCAACATATGTTGACCCACACAAAGTGGAGCGCTGAGTGATCATAGGATTGCACGCGTATCCGGAATATTTCTCTCATCCTCCGCACTCCTTTTGAGCCTAAGATCGCCCTAAGGGTATAGAACGATTCCGAGATCATTCGAATATCCGTTTTTCATTATTACCTACTGTGGCTTGAACGATCAAGGCATCTAAACTTGGATCCAACTTCTTTTTCGTTTTTGAATTGGTCCAACCATATTTGCATCCGTCTGAAACTTATAACAGCTCGCCGCATCTGAACGTCTTGGTGTTCCGTATCATTATCTGTTTTCTATTACCCCAAAACGATATGTGCACGTAATGCTTCAAGCTTGAGCCGTCAGAGCCAAGATATATCGGACACCGTGTTCTTATATATATTGGATAGTCGCTGGTCTAGTAGCTGAGTTAGTAAGGTACTTATTGATAACGAATTGTTATTGAAAGTCAGCAATTTTTCAAGAAAGTCATGACAAAACTGACCCTAGAACTAGGAGTAGTACTCAGTTCGGAGCCTTATGAGCCAGTGAAAGGCTGAATGACCAAGGCTATAGCATGCACAGCATTTGATTTTTCAGAAGGTTGAGTCGCTTAATGAAGCAACGTATTGTATGGCAGCAATTACAAAGTTGAAAAGACAATCCCCATGTGGAGCCCAGGAATGGATGAATGCGATGTCCAGAAGCGTCAGTGAGAGATCTTCCCCGTTGGCAAACATGGGCAAGAAAGGACGCTCGGGATAATTGAAGCCGGCCAAAGGGCGGTAGATGTTTTTAGACATTGCTCAGTGCCCTCAAATGCGAGTCACGGGTCCATTCAGATACGTACAAGAAGAGGTGAGAGCGATCGCAAACACTCCAGCGACAATAGGAGGGGCGAAGCTTCTATCCAGTGGGTGCTGGACTAATTATAGAAGTCCGGCATACTCGGGGAAGTGGCGAAGAGCTGTTATACGCATAAACTCAAAGAGCAAAGCCTTTGACGTCTGAATGTATAACTACCACCACGTGTGTATCGCAGGGGGATGCCGCGAAGGCTAAGTCTGCAATAAGTACCAAAGAGAGTCGAGGAGCATAGTCAGGAGGCTGGAACATACGTAGCTTCCTTACAGTTGTCATTCTCATACTAGAAAACCGACGCAAAGTCCGACTTTGAAGCGCGACCTTGTCTAGAATTAGCCCAGCTGGACCCGTAGACAAAGGGAGATTCCGGAGAGCTTGTGGCTCTGGCCACTCATCACGGATGAACTTAGTGGACCCTCTCTGCTCTACGACGAGAATATGAGGAATGGGGACATTGAAATTTGCTCCAACTTGGTCTTGGGTCGAACTGCTGAATGCATCCGGGCCCCTAAAGATAAAAATAAACGTACAAAGATTACTACGGTGGATGAAAGCTTGCGAGACGTAATGTACAGACCGTTTTAGACATTGGTGGATGGGGTAGGAATCTACACTCAATAGGAGCGAGCTGGAGCTGCTGGAGTACTAGGTCGATGTGTCTAGATTTTGAGTGGCTTCCGGCGGTAAATGGAAGCAAGAGACTTACATTAAGGACCGAGGGATATTTAAACCGAGCGTGGGCTAAAGCTAGCAGATAGCATAGTGTTAATCCTAGAACGGAAGGAGGCCATAGTGCAATTACATCCCCGATACATGCCTTGTTTCTGCCAGCAATTGCAATTATTCCCAGAGTATTTAGGGTGGTTCACGATGTCGATTTCACGACGGATGCCGTACTTTGCCGTAGTATCCTGCACAAATTCAATTGCCTCGATATCGTCAAATAGCCGTGTTTTCTTCCGCAGTAGGCAACTACTTTGCAATTGCATTAAGACCGACGTAAAACTAAAAATAAACGAAAATGAGATGACGCCGCAGTACTCTTGGTCCAAATGGCCCAGAAATGGCTCACCGACCTACCCACTGAACCCAAATCGCATTCTGGCAGAAGTCTTGAGAGAAGAAAGAACATCGCAGGCGCAAGAATTCAGGTTATTTCGACGCCATGTGTGTATCCGTCAGCGTCGGGCCTCCAAGTCTAGTCTTAGCCTATGTGAAGCCTGAAGAACGCCCGTTCTATTTCTCGGCATGAGATGCAGCGAATTTTCTGTGTTGCGTTTCTCACTATACGGTGAAGGAAGGGATCAACCCGCGGCGTCATAGGTATCTAAGCCTGCCCAGAAGAGCTTCGCGCGCAAGGCACCGATTAAAGAAGTTCTTCTAAAGAGGTGAGATGTGGCCTGAACAGAAGCTCGGAGAGGGTTAGAATCAATGCCAGAAGAGTTCCCGAGATCTTGCCTATTTTTGTGATCAATGTCGTGGGGAAGACGTGTTACCGCCGATTTATTCGTGGACCCCTTGGCATTTTCACCCATTTACTACATAATTCCCATGATTGCCCATTACTGTAAATTGCACCAGCATAATCACAGTACTCCCCAGTAAGGCTTGTATTTCTTCGTCAAGGGTGTATAGATGCTCAGGGTGTATGCAAATGCAGTACAAGGCGTACTGCGAACCCTCGGCGGCGTCACGCATGATTCAACGTCTGGACAGCTACTCTGAGGAAGGCAGATCTAAGCTACACCAGATATCCACGGGCATGTGCTTCAAATGCCCGATAAGCTGGTAAGAGTTTTTTGAATCGAAGAAGGTGGAGTTTCGGTGCGACTCCAATCTAGTTAAAACGGCATGGGACAACTTGACTTACAAGACGTGTTATTACTGTATGTAAATGGCCAGAAATAATGCAATAAATTAGAAATGTGGCGAAACTGTCATAATATCAGGGGGGATGTTCAAATGCACCCATGAAACGCGACTATAATTATGCGGTGCACAATTATCCTCTCACCCCAGTCCAGTGCCTGTCTTGTAACAGTCGAGAGGCTCTCCAGCATAGCCTTTGTACATCGGCCTTCTTTTCCGTATGAAAGTTGGCTATTGTTGGTGCTAATCGGCAGGAATGACTCGAGATCCAGGTCCCTCAGGTGTCGTCCGGGGTGTTTGGAACTTCTCTTTATGCGATCATAATACGGGAGAACAGCCAGGACAGTCAAAGGAAATGACTCAGCCTTATCTGACAGGAAAGGCCACGCGGTGCGTACTGGCGGTTGCCTACAGCTGCTCTTGTGTCAACCCCTGCATCTTGTAAGAAAGGGGTCCAAATGCGCAACAACAATCACGCAATCGAAGGGTGGTCGGGGATTTTGCCGTTCTGTAAACTTGCAATGGCTAGGGAGGTAATTCAACACCATGTTACTGGTCGAGCTAACAGCCTTGCTCTGGGTCCTAGCCGCTTATATGGTCAGCGGCGAGTTTATCCGAAGAGAGTCTGTCTGCCTTCAAGGACCAGCTACGGCCTCCTTGCTCCAGATCTGCGACCTCTAAAGAGCGGGCGGCGTGCTCCGAGTGGTGGGTACTCGTCTTGGTAAAGAGCTTCGAAATATACGATAGACCGGTTGCTGCAATTCTTGTACCAATCCACTGTGCTAACGAAACTCCAGGCAATAAGCCCATGACGTCTTTAATGTCCCATATATCTCTGTGATGAGTGACGAGGCCCTGTTCATTAAAAAGATAGTCGTGTGACTATCCGCAGTTTAAAATGTAAGGGAGAAGG
This sequence comes from Psilocybe azurescens, assembly GCA_023853785.1. Classification (NCBI taxonomy): domain Eukaryota; kingdom Fungi; phylum Basidiomycota; class Agaricomycetes; order Agaricales; family Agrocybaceae; genus Psilocybe; species Psilocybe azurescens. Next base: position 936,594 of record JAJIRX010000557.1, on the reverse strand, counting down.
GAACGCTAATGAAGTGCCAGGGATAGGTAAGGACGGAGAAATGAAGGGTTGCGATAGCGAGGGCAAAACCGGAGATCCGTGTATGTTTACGAGGGAGTCGGTCGAACTATTGACAGTGTGCGATATCGACCCTTCACGGTGGATCCCCGGAAGGAGCAGGATATTTAGAGTGTGCTCGACAATGGCTTTGCGGTGTCCATCTGTAGCGTTATGAGGCCACCGGGTATTCCTGTGTAGCTATATAGACGTACCGAAAGACTCGTTCTCACAAATATCCACAACGTCGGTCCAGACGCGCAGAGCTTGGAATAGAAAATCGTTGGACCTTGGGACTCGCAGGCGAAAGAGCGTGCAAATCATAGCTAAGGGTCTTGGCACATCTATGGAGTTCAACTGGCGAGAAAGTCTGTGTATATCGCCTATGACAGAGCGAGAAGTGGCAGTGATGAACGGGTTTTCATAACTTGAAAGGCAGAACGGATTGTCAGACTTTCCATGCGTGCATTGACAGGTAGCGACGAGGACTTACACTGGAAACGAAATTAAAAGGTCAATACGGAGTAGGCATGTAATAATCGTAGCACTCACGAGCGTTGGTCTCGTAGAAATTGTCGACCGCATCTGCTGAAACGGGGCTTTCTCCATAAACTGAGTAACAGACGTCGAGAGCTGTTGCGCGTGTAGACATTGTCGACATTTCAGGGGATCTTGTATGGAGAGAATGCGGTGGAAAGGGTATAACATTCGTTGTCGTGTTGTCGGTAGAAGTCATAGGGATGTGTAGAGTGTAGAGGTAGATTGGTACTGGAGTGGTGGTGCACTGCTCGCCACTGCATCATCGGATTCTCAACTTGAACGCGAATATTACCACGTGAGCCTACCCCTTTATTAGGTGATGCCATCATTCGATTTCACGACGATTATTTTATGCTTCATTCCTCTATAAATGCGAACGTAAATACACATGTGCTGCATACTGTGGCACAGAAGATATGACAATAAGATACCGACTCTACACCCAGTTCTCGGGTCTGTAGAGCGTTTTCTTACCAAATAGGGCAAGATGTCACGGATAGTCACATAATGTCAGTCACACGAATTTCTCGTTTTTGAAATTGTTTTCGGTCTACATATAACTTCCAGCCTTTGGAATGGTCAAAGGATCACAACTATCCCAGCTCAAAGCTGCTCTGAATAAGGCTGGGGTTACGGGACCTCCTAATAGCAAAAAGAGGAAGCGCACCGCGCCTTTAGAAAAGGACAAGGAGAAAAAGGCCGCAAAGCTTGAAGAAATCCATCAGCGTCTCAATCCTTTCGATGTCAAGGTCACAAAATTAAAACACGATGTAGGCGGACGGAAGCTCAAGGGAATTACTGGAAGGCCTGCAAAAGCAAGCAGGCTGGTCTTGACCAGGTACGCCGATCATTTGATACGATCTTAAGTCTTCTTACAATGAATTGTCTTTAGCGCAAGAAACTTCTGTTGAAGGAATACGAGGAAAAAGACAGAGCTGGTGGTATTGTAGATCGACGATTTGGTGAAAATGACCCGACTATGAGTCTAGAAGAGCGTATGCTGGAACGTTTCACAAAGGAGAGGCAACGCGCTTCCAAGGGCATGGCGTTCAACATGGAGGACGAGGACGACCTTACACACTACGGACAGAGTCTCTCTAAATTGGACGACTTCGATGACGTTGAATTAGAGGAGGAAAGCGACGAGGAAGACAAGCACGGTAAATATGAAAGTATGCTTTCCATTTTTATATCCTGACCTCTATATTTCTGCAGGTCAAATTGCTCGGGATGTTGTTAGTAGAACACATTTCGGCGGCTTCGGAGATGAACCGGAAGAGGAAGAGGACGAAGGAGTACGTGTGTCTAAGGATTAAACTTTCTCTTTCTGACCTAACTCCTTTAGCCTGCGAGAAAGAAAACGAAGGCTGAGGTCATGGCCGAAGTTATGGCCAAAAGTAAAGAGCACAAGGCACGTCTTTCCAAGGGTTTATCGATATGTTGTCTTATTTTTTTATCTTAACTAGCTTCGCCGTCAAATGGAACGAGACCAGGGAGATAATATCCGACATGAACTCGATAATCAATTTGCAGATCTGCGAGAACTAATTTTTGCTCCAGACCCTTCGTCTAGCGGCAGTAATATGATACCTCTCGGTGTACGGGAAGGTGCCCCATACCCCAAACCTCCTGCCGACGCTGAAGCTGTGGTTGCCAAACTTCTCCCCACCGACGATGGCGATGATTATGACCAACATGTCCGAGAATTGGCTTTTGACAAGCGAGCCAAACCTAAAGATCGGACAAAAACTGAGGAGGAGCTGGCTCTGGAGGCGAAAGAAGCGTTGGAGAAGGCAGAGAGGAGACGTCGAAGACGTATGTTGGGTCTGGAGGAAAGTGAGGATGAAGAAGAAACGGGAAAGGGCAAGGCGAAACGGAAAAGAGGGGGGATGATTTGGATGATGATTTCGACGACCCAGATGAAGATCTTAATATGCTAGGAACTGGTCTGGGAGGCGGAATAGATATAGATGAAGAGGAGAGTGCTGATACGACAGAGGAAGAGGATGGGAGCGACGAAGACGGAGAAGAAGACGAGGGATCAGAAGAGGATGAAGATCATGAAGAAGTTAAAGGCTCAGACGAATCTGAAGGGGAGGAAGGTGATCATGAACAACTTGTTGCATCGCAAAAACCCACAAAATTAAAGGGCAAGAAAAGGGCGAAACAGGAACTCCCTTTCACTTTCCCATGTCCCGCCAGTCACGAAGAATTTTTAGAAATCGTCAAAGATCTTGATGACGAGGATGTGCCCACAGTGGTGCAAAGAATACGGGCACTCTACCATACTAGTTTGGCTGCGGATAATAAAGTCAAGCTTCAGGTGCGTAAATGTCTCAGCATCTTATTACATAGTTAGTTTACTAAATTATTTATTCATATCAGACACTGGCAACGATTCTTATCGACCACATTTTGTACATTGCTTCCCCTCCTACCCCTCGGTACACTCTCATAACATCACTTTTCCCCATATCCTAGCCATCACTCAGGCCTACCCCATACCAATTGCCCGGCATTTCAATACCAAGCTGAGCTTGATGCACAAAAACTTGAAGCGAGGATTGTCTCGCGGTCCCCTCGACTCGGAAGCCAGAACATGGCCTGGAATTCCAGAGTTGTCTCTGCTACGACTGATAGGACTCACCTGGCCGACGAGTGATCTTAACCACGCAGTCGTTTCCCCAACACGAGTGCTACTGGGAGCATACCTTGGACTCGGACGTGTCAGATCATTGCGCGATATTGCAAGCGGCTTGTTCCTGTGTACTCTGTTCCTGCAATACGAGTTGCTTTCAAAGCGTCTTGTACCAGAAGCAGTCAATTTTCTCATAAATACGGTTCTCTTCCTTGCACCCCATCCATACGATGATATCTCTGATCTTCCTGGCTCGTTCCCTTCACCTGATTTCCGATCAGAGTCGTGTCGGAAACTCGCTATGAATGTCAAAGCGAAGAAGTCACTTGTTATTCAAAAGGCGAATCTGACGAAACTCATGGAATCAGATGATTCAGACGAACAGGCCAAGGCCGACTCTCTCTCACTTACGTTTGGACTTCTTGGGGAATTCGCTGGTCTGTATAAAGGTCTGGAAGGGTTCGTTGAACTGTACGAACCTGTGTTAACGGTCTTGGAAAATATCGATAGTAAACATCTTTCCGATGGTTACAAGGTAAGACTTCCAGCTTCGCACTTTTATTTCTACCGATTCTCAATTCTTTTCCCGCTTAGACTCGATTTTCGAAGCTCGTGGAATCTCTTCAGCGGTTGCTCAAATTCTCACATCAAGCGAGAAAACCGCTACTTCTTCAAGCACACAGACCCATCCCTATCCCAACGTATATTCCCAAGTTTGAAAACGCAACATCGAACTATCTCCGTAGGCAAGATCCAGACCACGAGAAAAACCAAGCCTCGAAGTTGCGTAACCAATACAAACAGGAGAAGAAAGGTGCGATTAGAGAGCTTAGGAAGGACGCCAGATTCCTTGCAAGTGTGGAGCAGAAGAAACAAATTGAGAAGGATCGTTCATATAATGAACGTATGCGTCGTGTGTTTGGATCTATCGAGGGTGAACGAGCAGAAGAGAAAGCAATGGAGAGGGAAAAGGCAAAAGATAAGAGAAGAGCGGGAAAGAAATGAAGACCTTGTTTTCAGTTCTTTACGGCTATGTAGGAAAAGTATTGTCTGTTTTAATAATTATATTCCTTTCTATCTCTCTTTAATATCTTTGCCATTCGGATGCTTGCTGGACGCCTCATGAGAGAATTTGTTCTGTGCTGAAGTGTTAATTCTTTTGATCAAATCACGTGATCTGGAGAACCAATTTCAAATTTGGATTTGATTTTAGCACTTATAACTTTTGTTGTCCTTCGTCAAATACATTACATCCCTTTGTTGCTGCAACAGGCTGTAACGCGCTCTCATCTATTTACGACTTGCCGTAACCGCAGTACTTTCTTATAGCACCTCCGCACCGAAGATTTTGGCGGAAGTAGGTCGCCAATGGTTGAAATCAGCTCGACTTTGCAATGAATACTGCCCCAACATCAACACCCTTTCAAGTCCCAGGTTTCAATGGCGCAGATAACAATGCCACTCCGGCAGAGTTTCTCAAGTTCTTAAAATCACTTACTGCAGAGTATCTTGGCGACAAATCTCCTCGTATTGTCGCAAACAACAAAACCACATGGATCACAATTGTCGACGGATTAACTGATCACCTCCTTGGCTCTTTCCCTTTGCCCGACATTGTAGTGTGGAGCACTATGCAAGAGAAGATTGTGATGACAGAGGCTACCTTGGAAGTTATCAGACGCGTGTTTCTACGCGTCGATGGGATATACGATATGTCTGAAGATCTTGTGAAGAAGCTGTTCGCAAGACTGTTGGATCTCTGTCGCGTTCTTGGTATTTGGACTGAAGCTGAAGTGATAATCGGAAAAGATATTATCACTCCGAAACAAATGAGGGATCAAGCACTCGCTGTACTTGTGACTATTTTGCGAGGTTTGGGCAACGGCAGTCCTGTAATCCTAGAACAGCATAAACCATATTGGAAGACTTTACGCGGCATTTTACAAGAATGTTTAGACGTTTCCAATGGTGAGTGTTGTTTCATACTCATCTACGTCAATCGTGCTGATTGAAACAAGATCTCATTGCACTAACTGGACCAAGCTCAGACTGTGTATTTGTAACCTTTTCAGGAAACCGAGGATAGTAATGCTCAACCTGCTGGAACCGGTAAGCTCTCCAATCTCAATGATCTGCTGACTGATTTTTGAAAGACCGAAGGAACCAGAAGAACATCCGATGAACGTCGTTGTCGCACCTCCTGCACAAATTCCTTCATTTCTGGCGCTTGTTTTAGATGTTGTTGTTAAAACTATATCTCCTCCCCTTCATTGCGATTGGCATCTTTCAGACATCGGTCGTGCAATCGCAGAGTTATCGCGGAAATTCTTCACTCAGTGTTTGAATCCTAGCTTTCCCAGCACGACCGCCATTAGGACAAAAACTCTCATGAACATAATCTCAACAACCAATTCACTACGCATCCACCCAATATATCGACCTTTCGTAGGCGATCTTCTCGAATATTTCCTCCAGATTCGCCTGGAAGCGGATTTAGGTCTTGAATGGAATGTCGTGGATTATTTTCTTATTGACACACTCAAACTGGACATCGATATGCCGATCTCACACGCATTGGTCCATAGCGTCCTATATCGACTACAGGTGTACAATAGGAACATCAGCGATCAACGAATACATGTATGTTACACATTCATTTTTCGTTTCTGTCTTCTCGCTGATTCCCGTGAAGGAATTATTATGGTCGTATTTGCGATTTTTGCTTCCTCGAATAGATCAGACCTTGATCTCTGTAATAAAGAAGAGTGTCGAGCCAATGTCCAGAAGCTCTGAACGTGACACATTCTTGGAAGAATTATCGAAGTTCCCGACTGTGTCGCTTCCTCTTAACGTCAATCAAGGACGGCTGCTTCTCCCACCGCATGTCTGGAGCGAACGAATTCACAAACTTGTTGAAGAAATTGTAGCTCCTGATACTATTTCATGGATGGACGACCAAGAAGGATCAACAATACCTCATCTCTGCAAGCGAGCACTTTACGAAGTTCAGATCAGATTCGAGCAGTATGTCATTCTGCACAACCTGGATTCATGTCTAATTATGTTCCAGGCGTCCGATCGAGTCCTCGACAGCAGCGAGGCTTGCTATCATTAGTAAAGTGGCCGAGCTTCAGTGTCTTCTTGCACTTTGCGACAAGACTGACTGTCTCTCTCAAACGACACATAACGATTTCTTATCAGTGGGCGAGTATATACCATTGGTCAATCGATTGCTAACCGGAACGCCCGAAGAAGTGACAGCAGATTGTCGTCGTAGACTGTATATCGCTCTTGGACTTATTCTCAAGCATCATTCTGGGAAAGAGGACGTGAACGCCTTTATTGATCCCATCTTTCGTGGAATGGCCGACTCCGACAGAAGTGTTCGAATAAGTGCGGGGTGAGTCTATAAAGTGGACCACGATCTGTCTTTCAATCATTAATCCCCAACTTAACAGCCGTGCTTTGAACGGACTGGTTCAACTTTACGGACGAGATGGACGAGATGGTTTTAATAAAGCTGAAGTTATATTTACTCGGCTGTATGAATGCTTTGAGATCTCGAAGAATCCTGTTAGAGAGACATTGCTTGTCACTGTGGGTATCATGGGCAAGTGAGTTCTCTTTTGTTGTAACTTATGAAGCGAAATTAATCTGTACCATATAAGAACAACCAACATGGAGGTTTTAGGTCAAGTGCTGTGCCTCTTAATCGCTCAACTCGGACGTCAAAATCCTGTTATTAAGGGTTTGGCCTGCATGAATGTATGTGGTCTACCGGTCCTGCTTCTCTACTTTCTTATATCCTATCATAAGATTATGGCCATATCAAAGCACTTCAAGAAGACGCCGTATTCTCTCATTCTTCCTTATATGAACCAGGTTGCACCGTACATCCTCAAGCAATTACCGATGCAGCCCGAACTTTTAGTAGAGGCATGTCGCGTTATGTCGATTGCCTCTTCTGATTTTATTGCTATCACACTTCCACGTACACTTCCAGAACTATTTGCAACACGCGATGTGAAAGTCCTCGACAAGATCGCTAAGGAACTCTCTACCAAATCCTCGTCCCTTCTACTCAACCACACGGGTGGGATCCTTGCGCACATATTCCTTCTTCCTAGTAATGCCGCTACATCGAAAGCTTTGAATTTTGTCATCAAAGTCCTCAACGATGCGACTAGTTCAGCCATTGATATTCAGAGTATTGTCAAAAGTTGTGTGGTGCCGTTGCTAGCGGAACTTGTCGTTGAAATGGGTGACGAAAATAATCTCACTGCAAAGCAGGTTTGTTGATTCATAATCTCTATTATTGGTTCAATATTTATTGTTTAATAGGCAGTCACGGCCTTAAAGAGGGTAGAACACATTCTATCTCCTGACAAAAGGAAGCAGCGCCTACGAACAACTTGGAGGCCTTCCTGAAAAATTATATTCTCGGTGTAATTTCTATCATAAACGACATGTTACAGGATGTTCGTGGCAAAATGTCTGTTGATATGAAACAAAAGATTCTACGTAGCTTAGGTGCGCTGATTGAACAAATGGGGGCGACAATCAACCATGTATCTCCACAGGTGCGTCAAAGCATCAATTAGCTTCGCAAAGTAACCTTTAGCATGTTTTGGTAGATTATGGCAACGTTTCAGACCATGCTCAGTATACCTGAGCTGTCAGAAATCACACTAGAAAGCTGGTACAAATTCTCAACAGCCCTCGACATCATGGACCTTGGACCACATATAGGACCAACAAGTGCTGCAATCGTAACATCGTGGGCCATATTTTCTCCTCGTGCTCGTGATGTGGCTTTCGGAATACTGGAATACATCGTTTGTACAATGGGAGACAACCTGCAACAACATTTGGTTGAAATTACCGACTTAACTGTTGTCGAGGATTTGCGACCACTCCACGATCGGTTACAGACACTTCGCGGAACTTCATCTCCAGGGGAAGAATTGGACAGAATTTTGAATCAGTCTTCAAGTGATAACATGACCGTGGCTACGCAAGCTCTTCAGGAACTAAAATCATTCATGTTGAGGAACCAAAAGGAATATATTCAGACAATCACATCTGGAGACGTATTTCATCCTTACGTTGGCCGCATCTTGGCTTCGTTGCTTGCCACGGCGTGCAGAGATAACGGAGATGGTTCTGAGGGACTTCGCCTTCTCGCATTCGAATGTATCGGTGTTTTGGGTGCAGTGGATCCAGATCGCTGCGAAATACCTACTCGAACAACGACCATGATCGTCTTCAAAGATTTCACAGATGAAAACGAAACCGTTCTGTTTGCCCTGCATCTAATACAAGACCTTGTCGTTGGTGCTTTTCGATCCACCAGCGATATCAGGTATCAGACTGATCTGGCCTATAGCATTCAAGAGCTGTTAAAATTCTGTCAATTTACCCCGGCTCTCGTCACAGCAGGCCGCTCAACCTCAGTACCGGTTAGGGTTCGGAATCGGTGGAATGGGCTCCCCAAGCATGTATTGGAGACGGTAACGCCTTTACTGGAAGGAAAATTCAATATACAAGACTGTCCAAGCTCGGTGCTTCAACACCCAATTTATCCGACTCAATCTACATATCGCGAATGGCTCCAGTTATGGACGTCCCATTTGATCACCAAAGCTTCCGGTCCAACTGCGCAAAAGCTTTTCGGAGCCTTCGGCTCAACAGTTAGAAACAAAGATGTTGTTGTCGCTCACCATCTCCTGCCACATCTGGTTCTGAACATTCTCGTATCGGGAAATGGAGATGACGCGTCTTGCATTCGGGAGGAGATATTAGCCGTTCTTGAAGATCAGGTCGACATATCAAGTAATTCATCGTCGGACAAGAAGCTGCTCAGCGCTCAGGTGCGGTCGACTTGACTTCTCATTATTTTTTATTTATAATTCTACAGGCAGTTTTTATGCTTCTCGACCATTTAAATAAATGGGTCCGCCATGCACGCCAAGAGATCATGATTGAAAAATTGCAGGAAGAGAAGGAGAGAACGAATCCTTACTACGTTAATAAAAGGACAGCGACGTCGAAATTTGACTTCAGTGGGCAGCTTCTCCGAGTGGATTCGGTACTCATGAACATAAATCCTAATCTCATGGCCAAAGCTGCCTTTCAATGCAAAGCCTTTGCACGGTCCCTCATGAATTTCGAGCAGCAGGTTGTTACCCTCAAAGACCGTGGGCCTTCTGCCCAGAAAGACCTACCAGACTATTACGAAAGATTGCATGAGATATATGCTCATCTCGACGAACCTGATGGGATGGAGGGAATATCTACGCTGATATTGTCACCCACTTTGGAACACCAAATTCGTCAACATGAAAGCATAGGAAGGTGGACATCTGCTCAAAGTTGCTGGGAGGTTCGTTTACAAGAATCCCCTGATAATGTTGAGTATCATCTTGGACTGTTACGCTGTCTTCGGAATCTTGGTCATTATGGCAAGTCTCTTCTACAAAGTCTGAGCACCTTTTAAATCCTTTCTCTCTTAGACACCCTACGCACCCATGTCATTGGTGTGTTGACCCGACATCCGGAATGGGACTCTGCACTGGCAGGATTTCAAGTGGAAAGTGCATGGATGGTTGGTGCATGGGAAGATGTCCAGAAACTGATAGATCGTATTGACAACAACATACCCTCAATAGCGACTGGGCGAGTCCTTCTGGCAATGCGCGGTGGAGACAACGCCGCCATTAATAAAGCGCTGTCGCATGCTCGAACCATACTGGGGTCTCCTATAACAGCAGCGGGTGTCACAGGATACCGTCGCTCCTATCAAGCAGCCCTAGACTTGCACCTGATACACGAACTCGAATTAATATACGAAACTTCTTCCAAACTTCTTCCAGATTCTCAAGGCGATAACCGACAAAGCCATCGTCAGACCATCGCTGATTTGTCTCAGACGCTCTCTGCGCGATTGAACACAACTCTCCCAACATTTCGAAGTCGCGAGCCTCTGCTTAGCATGAGACGTGCTGCTTTTGCACTTCCGTAAGGGGGTTTTTTTTTTCGAGTTCGCACCCTTTCTTGATTAACCTCAATTCGGGAACAGGAATAATTCTCGTTTCAACAGTGAAATCGGAAAATCTTGGCTTGCCAGTGCCAAAATCGCACGAAAGGCCAGGCAATGGCAAACAGCTTACAGTGCAATGCTACAGGCGCAACAACGCAAGACTCTTTTTTCTTTTTATCGAAAGTGCAAAATTGTTGCGGGCTTCTGGAGAAACGCTACGTGCACTCTTTGAGTTGGAAAATTCGCTCAAACTAGTCGGACTTCTCGACGATCGGGCTGTTGATTCAACAGCTGACCCGGATTCTGAAAGGATGAAAGGCAAGGTAATTCATGATTTTTTGACCAGAAAATGAATTCTTAAGAGGCTCTGCTAGACTTACGTTCTAAGAGCTCGTTGGATGAATGAATGCGATAGATTTGACTCGAAAGAGATAGTCAGTATGTTTACAGAAGCTATCAATTTGCAGTCAAAGTAAGTCCTCATCCAGGTCGTCATCGCTAATTCTTTGACACTCTTCCTATCTAGATGGGAAAGCGCCCATTATCATCTTGGTCAATTTCAAGACGATTCTTTCAAGGCCCTCCCGCCCTCTGAGTTTATGCAGAGGTGAGCCATTTCCCTCTTCACGTGCGTCAAAGCCCACTGAAGGTAACTCCAGGGGCCTCAGAATGAACCTGCAAACAATGCGAGCATTCTCAAGGGCGATTATGCACGGTTCTAAGTTTGTCTATCAAACAGTCCCTCGAATGCTCAGCATATGGTTGGATCTTGCGGACGACAAAAATGTGATTGTTACCGATTCATTTAAAAAAATCACAGACAGTATTGGAAGGGCTATGAAAGATGCTCCAGTTTATAAGGTGATTTAATATATTAAAACTTCATTTATCGAACCTGAATAACATCTTCTTTAGTGGTTCACTGCTTTCCCCCAGATTGTGTCCCGGGTTCACCATGACAATACAGAAGTCTACAAACATCTCAAGTTGCTCATCTCGACAATCGTGCAGGAGTACCCCCTACAAGCGCTGTGGCTTTTTGCTTCTGTTGTAAAATCAACAAATCGCAATCGCTCGACCAGAGGAAATGAAATCTTGACTCAGCTTAGGGTATGATATTACTTCTTACATCGTAGTCTTTTTTTCACAATAATTTACAGAACAATCCCCGTAATCAAACCTCTGGGCTTTCAGCTCTCATCAACGAGTCTTTGGCCATGACAAACGAGCTTCTGGCCTTATGTGACCACCCGGTAGTTGGTGACAAACCCCTAAATACGAGCAAAGATTTCCCAAGGCTAAAAAAACTAGGACATTCCAAGCTGATTATACCTCTCCAAGAGTCCTTGACTGCCAGTCTTCCTCCTACTTCTGCTACAGAATCCACCCACCAACCATTCCCCTTAGATACTCCCACTTTCAGAGGTACCCACATCTCGTTATCGTTAGCTAAAAAGTCTTGATCGTTCCTTGTGATTTTTAGAGTTCGCGGACGAAATTGAAGTCATGAAGTCATTAGCAAAACCAAGAAAAATCACCGTCAAGGGTAGTAATGGGCAAACATACATGTTTCTTGGAAAGCCGAAAGACGACTTACGCAAAGATGCACGTTTGATGGATTTGTTTGCTATCATCAACAAACACCTCAAAGGAAACTCTGAGTCTCGAAGGAGGCAATTACGTGGGTTTCTTGTATGTTAACTTTACAAGGACATGGAGTCTGACGTTATTCTTGGGCTACCAGATATTCGGTCATACGGTGTCGTAGCTTTGAACGAAGAGTGTGGCTTCATTCAATGGGTGCCTAATACCCAACCACTTCGAAATTTCTTGGGTCAACTATATGAGAGGCGGCGGGCCTCGATGTGGGTAATGTTGATCTCTCTCAAAATACTTTGCATCCTTTCTGAGCATTGGATTCCAGTCAAAGGATGTCTCCGTTCTTATGCAAGAGATCCAAGGTAAAGACGCTGATGTGGTCAAAATATTCAAGAACAAATTCCTAACAAGGTAGGGACAATTTGTCCATTCTCCTTTTGTATCTTATTTTGCCCTAGATTTGAACCGGTTTTTCACGAATGGTTCATCGAGTCGTTCCCTGAGCCGTCAGCCTGGCTGGCTAGTCGACTGGCCTATGGTCGAACTGCCGCTGTAATGTCCATGGTCGGGTGGATCCTTGGGTATGCTCTTTTGTTTCGGTTATGCGTGAAGCTTCTAATCTTGCAAAATACAACAGCCTCGGAGATCGACATACCGAAAATATTCTTATGGATACAGTCTCGGGCGACGTTATACATGTTGATTTCAATTGCTTGTTCGAAAAGGTTCGTTACAAGTGTTTCCAGTCCCCGAATTGCTTGTTGAGTTTTATAACCTGTATAGGGGAAAGCTCTCGACACTCCTGAAAGGGTTCCATTCAGATTGACTCAAAACATTGTTGCTGGCTTGGGTGTCAGCGGTGTCGAAGGTGCGGGATGACCTAGGTTTTGATGTAATGTACTTGCTTATCAGCGCTCGTTACAGGCGTCTTCCGGATTTCATCTGAAATAACCTTACAACTTCTTCGTGACAACAAGGATTCGTTGATGAGCGTTCTCGATACATTCATCCATGACCCGCTGGCTGAATGGGAGGACGAGAAACGCAAAATAGTAAGCCTGATTGCATACTGTCGCTGTCAAAGTTAGTTAACGAATATTCATCTAGGATCGAACCACTCGAAGGAATGGGGCTAATAAAAGCAAACCTGTCACTGCTCAAATCCTAGCAAGATCAGCTTTGAGGCCTATAGAGAAGAAGTTGAACGGGATATACATACCTCAGAATAGCAGAGAGGGACAGGAGAGAGAAATTTCGTCGGTTAACTTGGCGCAGGTGCTGATCATGGAAGCCATGGACATTAACAACTTGGTGAGCTCTCTGTATCACTGTTGTTGGTAATCTAAAGTTAACTTCTTTCCAGGCCAAAATGTATGTTGGATGGGCCCCTTGGTTGTGAGGCATCCATGGCATTTGGACTGTACAAGTGCATTTAGAGTATATGTAGATCAACGAATATGTAATGCCACTCAGTCTCCTCATATCTTTACATCATATTTACAGTAACACAGAAAAAATGACAAAATAAACAGAATGTGGGTGATTAGCCCATGGCATCTACTTCTTTTGTAGCTTCTCTAGCTCTTTCTCCTTTTCGATTAATTTTTCGCGCCATCGATCTTGTTCAGCAATAACAGCTTTACGAGCTTCCTCCAGCCTCTCGGATTCCTCTTTCTCCATCAAAGCGTTGAACTCAGGGACACCTCCTTTAGAAGCTTCGAGAGATCCAGGATTCGCAAGGTGAAATGGAATGGGCTTGCGTTTTACCTTTGGCAGAGGTGTTGGAGGGTGTTGGAGAAGGATGTTGAGGAAGTTTTGATATGGATCATTGAATACTACCTCGTCATATTGCCATGAATGGACAGGACCAGCTTTGGTGGCCACTTCTAAGGAAGGGATCTCTGGCTCGCCTGTTGCTGTCCAAGGATGGAGTTTGAGGTGATGATACAGAGTAATGGCCTTTTCGCCTGATTCTGCCACAAAGGTTATTCGAATTTGGATCTCAAATTCACCCCATCTAAGATATCTATCAGCATTAAGACTAACGCAGAGATATAGAGCGAGCCATACCCTGTTTCTGTCAATTCGAACGGGGCTTTGTCGACATCTAAGGACAATGTTTCAGCTTATTTTTGTTCGAATGACCTGCTAGCGGTACGTACTGCGCGATGGATTGGGATACGTATCGTGTAGTTTGAATGTAACACGCTTGATAAAGTAGCTCAAGTCGTCTGCGCCTCCGACTTGCTCAGAATTGGGGGCAGAAGCAGCACTGCGGACTGCGACCGTCCATCGATGAGTGTGTTCCTGAGACGGCGCAAGTAACTTTTCTTGGCTCGTCAAAACCACTGCTGTATTGCCATAGATGATTGGACGAAATATGCTGGTCCCCTATATGAATATAAGGCCATAAGAAAAAGAAATAAAGGGTAGAGGATGGGTATTTTGCGTACTCTGACACGGACGCGCTCATTGGCCATGGTCGAGAATGGGTCTCGGCTGTCGGAATGGCAAACTCCGCAACCACCCGTAATTCAGAGCCAACAACTCCCTCAACCACAACAAACCTCTCATCTTCAACGCAGATTTGCAACAATGTCTCTCCTCAGCCCCCTCTACGATAGTATGGCCTCGGTGTAATTGTGCTTGTAGGAAACTAAGTTGTCTTTCTAGTGCCCAATCAGACTCTTGAGAGACAGAGATACTACCAGGTTCGCCAGTTGACTTTTTTTCGCGTATATATATCTCTTAACAGTCCTGCAGAACTCCAAGAGGCCCTTGGTCATGCGCGGGCCACGGGCACCTCTCTATGTCGGTCAGTAATATGACATTTCGCGGCACCATTGCCCTCTGTAACTCAAATGCTCGAAAACCAGGTGCCTACACCGCCCTCTTCGCCGTTGGAATGGCCTCGACCGTTTACGGGTTGGCCGGATTGGTGTTGGTAAGTACTAATATACCTATCGAAAACAACTCGCCGACGTGATTTTGTAACAGGGGCACAAGGCAGAGTAGATGGCTTGTCTCATTGTTTAGAGGTGTCAATTTGTCCAACGAATACTTGCATGTAATGGCTTAGAAATTCTCATCCCTATTTTCGACTGGACCTCTCGAGTCTCTTGCTCCCCAAACGCGAATATTACTTGAAGAAGAAGAATCTCACACATAAGGGTCTTTCCGTCCGGAGACTTACGACAGAGGACGTGGTGTTCTCTTGGTTCATGTCTGCGGAGAAACTAAATACTCTATTCAACCCACCGAACAACGAACTTTTTAAGATCTGACTCTTTGACACATCTTTGGAATACTCAGATCTCTGGTACAAGGCTCTGCGATGTGATACAGGCCAAAATCGTTGGCGGTCAGCAATTATGATTGTCTCCCGTCGTGCCATTCATCTCTCGTTTGCCGTCGCCACGGCCTTCGGCCCGTATCCTCCTCGTGTACGCTAACCAAAAGATTACTTTCTCAAGACGAAATGGGCTGAACGGGATGCGCGTCTATCTGCATCTACCTAACCATGACAACGAGTTATAAAGGTACATTCGAGATTGCACATTGCACAGCCGGCTTGCAAATTGTAGGTCCTTGTCAGAAAGAGATATAATTTATATCATCACCCAGCGACTGGAGCAGTTTCAAATGAGTTGTAAGGAGCACAATCACGGTCGGTGCTGTGCATGCACATGACTTGCATCCCCATTCTGCTCCCGCATCATGTCAATTTGACACAAGTTTCCCCTGGGGCGTACTTGAGTACATGCGTGCTCGCTTATAATTACAGGTGTTTCCTTTGATTCCGCACCGACCGATGTCTATCTCTATCATGACCTCCATCTCTGAACGAGATGAACGACGACTACCGCGCCCAAATGTTCGATCTACACCCATAACTGAGGACGACACGCTCCCTAAATACGATGTTGCCGTTAGCAGAAGGTACTTCTATGCCTCGTTCGTGGGATGCATCCTGTGCTGATCACAAAACAATCAAAACAACCTCTCTGCTTTCTTCTATCGCTGTTGCATCATCAAGCAATTCTAACGGAACAGCAAGTAGTGTTCATTTCACGAACAGCATTTTTGATGATTATAGGAATGGCAGTCCTTTAAAGTGAGTTGTCCATCTTTCAGGCGGCGGCGCCTTTCCTGCGATCCATGCCTCAACAAATATACAAAAGTGTATCAACGACTCGACGGCCTCTCAGACCTCTTCCGCAACACGAACGATATGTGTACACATACCGTTTGGTAGCCAACAATGCCCCTATGCAATTCATGATCTCGTATGCATCAACCTTCCTTTAATCTAATTTCAATGAACACGTTCACTTACGGTTCTCACATGGCGAAACTTACAGAGTGGAACCGGAATCTGGGAAAGCCAAGCCTGGAAAATACACCTTCCGTCTTTCATTAAAAGCCAACGGAATTGAACGATCGCTAAGCGAGCCTACAACGAGGAATCTAAAAGTGGATCCACGGAAACTCGATTTCATTGTATTGTCAGTCTCTTCTTTCATTCGCAGATAAACAAGAGTTATTCATCCATCCATTCATCCACTGTCTCTCTCTTGCGTGCGGTTTGTTATGTAGCATCTTCCCGGGCAAGTCAGGTCTGCCGACAGGTTCGCTATGGTCGATCCGCGTATGGCTTCGAGTAAATTTCGTCGATCATCGGCTGTTTGGAGACGACGACCTGTGGATCGCGAAGGATCCCGACTTCAACTCGATCGGGGACGCCTCCTTTGCGCGAATGAAGAGCGATGAAGCCGGACAGCAGATCTACAACACCTACGTGGGCCGGGCGCTGGTCACCTTCATCATCAAGTGCGCATTTGGTGCTTTATCTGATAAGATTCTAAACGAATGATACGACTTGTAGGTGGCAACCTGTGGGGAACAAGACGTATGCATATTCAATGGAGTATGAAGCGAACGGGGTGGGGGACATGCTATTTGAGGATTATAAGCTGCGGGTTGACGAGGACCCTAGAAAGATAACCTTTCTCATTTTGTGAGTTCTCGACTTTGTAAATTTTTTTGATTTAATGGCTTACTTGTCGATTATCGAAATGCACTACCAGTACAATACCCTCCAACTCAATCCCCGCAGGAGCGTCGCACAAGGTACGCGTCTGGCTGCGATCCCTCGTCCCTCTCCCCACTTCCGACCCCACGACATCATACGCCCTCCCTTTCAACGATTCCTTCATCTACCAGCGGATATGGAAATGCGACAACTTTAAAATGGGCGCCCGGCTGGACTTTGGTTCGCTAGGTCCTAAGATGGTCATGGGATTCTCATCTGGCGTGGCTGAAACTATCATCACTCAAACTCCACCCACAGCTGAAGATCTGACTAGTCCGCGATCAATATACAGGGAGAAAAGAGGCGGTTATGATTTCTGACGTGATGACTGCATTGCTTTGCCATATGATATGATATGATGCCCACTCTCTTTTTCATGCTTTCACGATGTTTCTTAGGAGTTTCAAATTGTTGTTGTAGATGTACCACTTTCTTTCTTTCTTTCGTTTTCTAGCCAAATATCTACCAACCTATCAAGTATGTGTAAATGTATGTTTCTAATTCTGTACTATTATTATTTGTAAAACCTTTATTAAATGCACGCAGAGTTCTTGGAGAACAATAGGCGGAAGATGGTTCATGTGTATGAGAAGCACGACAGCTTTGCAATCACAAGCAGGTGTTCGATATCGGTGACCCCATGATTACACTCGAAAGACATCTTGATTGCATTGCTGGCAGATGAGAGAAAACGAGGCTAGCAGGTCTAAATTTGCTTAGAGAAAAAGTCCTTCCAGTCTCCTTCTTCCCATGAGCTTTCTATCTTAGATTGATACAAACCATCCCACAAGACTGTCGGAGATACATGAATTCCGTTTTGCCTTGAAAATTTAACTTGAAAGAGCAAATTAGAGTAAGTTCGGTCCACAGCGTACTGGAGACTCACTGTTGTACTTTAAGTCGTCGGACACGGCGTTGCCACCATTTGGAGAACCTTTGAAGGTGAGAAGATCCTTGAAAGCTTCAATCTTGTTGGCAGGTAAAACTGTGGCAGCAAGTTTGGCAAGGTTTTCTCGGACTTGTCGCGTGGTCAGATCTTGAGTGGGGATGTCAAAGTATTCTTCCTGGTGTTTGTAAAGCTGGGATGAAAATTGATGAGATATATGCGTGTCGTATATTTAGGTAAAGGACGTACAGCAAGACTGAATGCCCAGAAATTTTCAGGAGATACGCGCAGAGCCTGAGAGAACCGCCGCTCCTAAATTAGCGTCTGGTGATCCATCGAATGATAGAAAGCATTCGCACCGCGAGCCCAGCTTCATTGGTGAGTGTTGACATGGCATGCCAGGGCTGTACCTGGAATCTGTAGATGACTTGTACTTTCCCCTCGTGTGGGCCACCAGGGCCAATGAGGGGTTTGAGAATGCTGTCTATCTTGAACGCCATTTTGGCACTGAGATAGGGGCAAATTGAATATGCGGGTGATTGGGTAGTTGTTCGATGGAACATTTTCACCTATACGGACAGACATAGTCCACTGCGCACATAGGCTTCAATAAGTAATGCAGTACAGTCGCGATTCGTCAAGATGGCTGCTGCTCACAAAAGACATCCAAAGTGTGCGACGCAACAGAACTCCCGAGAACAGTTTGTGCGCGTAAAGAAGGTTGCAGAGCCATGTATGTAGTATATGCGTCAATGATGGGGGTATTTAAAAGTAATTCCTAGCTTTAAGTAGTCGTAGTATTCGTCAAGATTCTAACCTCGTGCCCGTCGACTGACGTCATATTCAATACTCACTAATGAGCGCGTGTGGGCACGTGATTCTTTGTTGGCAAGCACAGACAAATGAGGCCGATCTCACCAATTGGCCGATCGAAGTCAAGAGAGACCGGCCATACTAGTCTCCTCAAACACTCTACCACTTACGAGGTAAACAACTCCGTCAACAGAACACACAGACATCTGAAATATCCTCTCCTATAGAGCCCGTCAAACTGTTATGGACTTTCCAACATTTCTCGTGCAACTAAACGACGCGGTTGTAAACGAGAATGGACCATGTCTGGCATTCCTTCTCCGTCCTACAAGTCCTCACGGAAAGGATCTGGTGAAAGAGTTTCGGAATCCCACAGTTAGTCTGCAAGCCCTTCCATAGTAGTGCTAGTATCTGAAGAAGAGCGCAGCGGGCTTCATTTAGCCGGTATGAAGGATCCATGGAAAGTCCTTGGGACGAGATCGCCATTCAATACGTTCTGATTTGTACACATGTGGCGAAGAAACGGTCTATCGATGCGTTTAAGGAAGAGTCACAGCTTGTGTCGTGAGCGCCTCCTTGCCCCAGCCAATTCCAGCTGAACCTCATGATGTTATGAATAGATTATTCATGAGATTCTTCACGGAAAACCGAGGGTGGACATTACCTGCGTTGTTCTCAATACTACGCGACCTCCGAGACTTGGCCATCGATGTCAGTGACGCCTGCATATGTACTTCAAGCTCTGACGCCTTCCGTTTACTTGACTTGAACAGGCCGATCATTACGCGAAATACAATAACCAGAAGAGCGAGTGCATGGAGGAATCTGCAAGGGTAATAGCGAAAGCTTTCGGGCATTGTATAATGGATAGGTGCGTAACTTAGCAAATCGCACTCACACTCTTCCGACGACGAGTTATTTCTACAGAATATCACCTCCAGATCAATCACGGAAATGGGGAATTTACTATGTCGTCGGTCTCGTGCTAAAATGCTACTTTCGGGTAAGTCTATTTGTGCTCTTGTGACTGTGCTATTTGTAAAACCCTCATTCTATTCAACCAGGTCAAACGAATATCCCTCTCGAAAAATATTCTACGTGCTCTACAAGCCAACAACGACATTCCTGCTCTGGAGCTGTATCCAAGATCGCATCAAGTAAGTCTGATTCAAGAATGTGCTGATTGGCTGATCCAATAAGCGAAAGGTCACATTTAGGTATTATCTCGGCATGCTAAGTTTCCTGAATGAAGAGTTCGTCAAGGTCTGTTTCACTTTCTTGTTTGTCCTATACCGAAAACTGATCCTCTTGTCAAGTCTGAAGAGGAACTAACACTTGCTTTCTATAACTGTCATATTGACGCACATGCGAACCAAGAGTGCGTCCCTCCTCGCTCCTTTCTCTCTTCTGAAACGTTGAATAACACCTATTTCCAGGCGCATTCTCGCGTATCTGATCCCTCTTCGTATTCTGAAAGGTCATCTTCCTTCAGCAGAGCTAACGAAGCGTTTTCCTGTCCTCGACGAGATATTTTCCCCTTTCATCATAGCCATCAAAAAAGGCGACCTCAAGGCCTACGATCAAGCGCTCAAAGATTGGGAAGCACGATTACTAGAGCTGAATCTGTGGTTGTCTCTCGAGAAGGCGCGAGAGCTGTGTCAGCGGAGTCTATTCCGACGAATGTAACTACCTCTTGAACCGTCTGCCACGCCTATTCATTGCTGATTGATTTGTTTCTTTCCCCACCCCTCTTTGCGTCTCCTACTTTTTTATTATTTCCAGGTGGGTCGCCGCAGACAAGGGAACCCGAATCCCCATATCAATGTTCCACAGCGCGCTTACGATCTCCGGGCTCGACGTGACATACGAAGAGGCGGAGTGTCAGGTTGCCAACATGATCTACAGAGGCTTCATACGCGGGTACATCAGCCACGAGAAGCAGATGGTCGTCCTCGCGTCGACGAACGCGTTCCCCGCGTTGCGGACCGGCCGTCGCCTCTTTCGTCGATCTGAAAAATGGCATTCAGTCAAGATTCAAAATGTTCGGCGAGGGTCAGGAAAACAAGCCATCGATGAAGCCAACACCAAAACCAAAACGCAAAATTATTTTATCTCCTCTGAAAAATTTATCTTGAGTATATCGTTTTTCTTTTTTATCGTTCACTTTTGCCGCCTTTATTTTACTTTATTCGGTGTTATTCGAAGTTCCTAGGGATACAGGTCAATACATTATTTTTGCAATAATGCTATTTCGAAATTGTATTGATATTTTTGCGTTCGGTCATCGCAACGTAGGGACCATGGCGTCATTCGACTCGCATTCTAACTCTGATCCGTTCTTGCGTGGAGAGGCGGACACTGTCCGCGTTAATGTCATCCTATTGCACGTGTGCAATACAGCGTGCTGATAAAGCTCAGTGTTTTATCAGCTAGTCCTTCGATAGGCCCTGATAGGCCCTTGCCGCCCAAAGGAGATGATTGATCTCCATTCCCTTGCAACTAAGCATGTGCCTAAAAAGCTGACAAGGCAGAGTGCATGACCTGGCTAGTTTTATGAAATTGCGATGCATTTCGTCCTGGACCCCCGTAAATGCAATAGGCTTGCATAAGTCAACATTGCCTGAAACACCATGGGTCTTTGGTAGCACAAATACTCAAGAGCGAGGTCATTCTTGTCTAAATAGATAGGTTTGTCAGCACACAAGGTCAGTAAGTATTTCATTTTTATCTGACAGCGGGTAACTAATATCCCATAATAGGTACGTATGTGATATTATTGTGGGATAGACTGGTACTCAAAGGGTAGCCTATGGGAGGACTCTGAATAAGCTACCAATCAATGATTAAGGCAAGCGTGATGACTGACTTTCTCTTATGTGGTCGGATGCAGTCGTATACGTCCCGAATAGGCAACGCCATTACCATTAACGGCAGTCATGGACAGACCACAGACAGAATCTCAGGCTCGACCCAGCCATTGTTCATCCATTGAGATATACCAGCTCATTAAATTAAACGAAATATGCTACTATCTCTAGAGTATATAGGCCCATATATTTATTATATCACAAGAAGCTGTAAGACATCACACATCTCTGGAGGATCAGACCAGGCATCTCGAGTCTCGATTCTCAAAGCATGTTCGGCGTACAGGATGCACTAGCTCCCAAGAGCTCGGCAAAGTCTGCAAAATTACCGACGTCATAGGACATGCTGCCTTGAAAGGTAGGGAGCAATGGAGAGACAGGGGTGGCCACGCTTTCGCAGTCTCGGTCCCTAAAAATAAGAAGTCAAAGAAACGAGTCAGAATTACAAAGCAAATAATTCAGAAGTGTCCATGTAGTACTAGCAGCCCAGCCATTTATTATAGCTGTGGTTACTTACTTATAAACGGTGCACGTAGCAGACTTGCAGAACACCGTCGACGCAACGATGTCGTTGTTGGACTCATCGCGAACCGGAATACACTCCCCGTACTTAACAGGGAACGGCAGACCACTGTATCCGTAGCGTATAGCGGCAAACTGCGACAAAAGAAGTTCAAGTATCAGTGCAATGTAGAGTAGTGTGATGCAATGCGGTCAGAGATCCTAACGCACAGTCTGACCATCGCCTGCTTGGGTGGCTGATTTGCACAAGTCAAACTGTTCCTGTTCCTTTTCTGAGTTGTAGGGGTCTACAATCTGGGGGTTGACGATCTGGGAGTTGATGATCTGG
This sequence comes from Psilocybe azurescens, assembly GCA_023853785.1. NCBI lineage: Eukaryota > Fungi > Basidiomycota > Agaricomycetes > Agaricales > Agrocybaceae > Psilocybe > Psilocybe azurescens. The sequence continues at coordinate 914,234 of JAJIRX010000557.1, read as the reverse complement.
GAGTTGATGATCTGGGGGTCAATGAACGCAGACGCAGCCAAGGACACAGATGTAATGAGGCCGATAAAAATAACAACGAAGAATTTCATGACTGTTGGGTGTGGGCAATGTGAAAGAGAGGAGTGCCGCTGCGCTGAGTGCCGGTGTGTTAACCCAACTCGACAAGAATGCGAACTGAGCCCTTTATCTATACATACTTGAATAGAGGGTGGCTGACGGTCAGCAATCCAAGCCGGCAGGAGTATATTGAATGATGTGAGCTGGGCGGCGAACCAGTGCCAGAGGCGGACACTTCAAAAGTGTATAAAAGAAATAGCTAGACGGAGGGCTATAACCCAGGGCTGGATGAACAGAAAGCGTGAATAAAGCCCGAACGTTTTCCCGCACTGACCAGTATATTCCTGCCTACCTCCCCAGAGCGCTTAATAGTAACACTCCATGGTTGACTGCATGCGCGCTTGAGTGCCCAGGGGCGGCTGGAGCCTGGCATGCGTGATAAATACCAACAGAGCCAATTAATCATTTGTTAATCATCTGTGGTTATTCTTAGTAGTAATCATCCGCCTATCCATGATCCATCTGTTCATCCATCTGTCCAGAATCCATCCGCCGCTAGGTGAGGACTCTGTTCTGTCATGATGAACAATGAAACCTGATTGTGTCGTACAAGTTGAATAAAACAAGGAGTCTCAGTTGACTGTAGACTGGATATTCCATTCGAACAGCTAAAATCAAAATCAAGATCAAGATCATAATTGGCCATTCAATTTGTATATATGTATGTTTGTACGTAGACAAAAGAAAGAAAAAGAAAGAAAGTTAAAATAGCAGAGATATATGTACTGGGAGGATATGGTATTACACTGTGGAGGATGTGAAAAGCGAAATGAAGGTTGGGTAACGCAATAACAACAATAAAGAATTGAAAGGGTTCAAAGGGAGGAAAAGTCGATTTAAGAGCGGACAAATATGAAAGAACCGTGAGAAACTGGATGTAAATCGCACATATCCACATCCTGAATCCCCTCTACCCTAGCCGTCCGAAAAGTTCGTTATAAGTGGCAAACGTCAAAAAAAAAAGGCATTTCATGTGTGGGGGTTCATATACGACAGATGTGGGTACTGGGTACTAGTACTACGTCAGAGGGGTCCGGCTGTTTGGTGTTCTGTTCGGTCGGGGGCGTGGATGGAATAGAGTCGACTGAGGAAGGAGGGAAGAAGGGAAGGGGACAATGGCTCAAGCTCTTGAACAGAATACAAAAAGCCAAAGAAGGGGGGAAACAAAAAACTAGAGACACAAAAAGAATTGTAAAAACAGTAACGGAGTTAAGAGAAAAGAAAAAGGTGGATACTCAATTTGTACAAGTGAAAATGTGTAAAAAAAAAGGTAAAAGGGGGCGCAGAAGGGATACGGATAGGAAAGTAATGGGCGATCATCAAGAGTGGAATGGAATGGAAAAAGAGGAAACAATGCAAGTATGTGTACGAGGTTGATGCGATGTGCTGAAAAAGGCATACATAGAGACAGAGGTGCAAACAAAAACAAGATGGATACGAAAAACCGAGGGAAGAGCCGAATGAAATCAAGCTTTGGAGTCTATATCCCTATAAGCCAGCAACAGCCCCTCATTCGGCGAAATATCCAACTTGATCCTCCCCGTCGTCTCCCTCGACTCGCTCCTCTGCTGGTGGTGACTATTGCTTCTCTTATGATGATGATGTTTCCTCGAATGTGAATACGAATGCGAATGCGAGCGATGGTGCGCGCGCGGGCCCGCAACCGCCGGCGAAGACGAAGGGACCCATGCCTCTGTCGCCTGCTCCTGCAGCTCCCTGGGCAGCGTGTGCCGCGGCACGGGCGCATATACGAGGTCGTCCGCGAGTCCGCTCTCCAGGTCGCCGCTCAGGCTCGCGTTGGCGATGCTGCTACTTGGCAGCACGTATATGCGTTGCATCGGGTGCGCACTCGTTGATGCCGTTGCGGGTAACGACGAAACTGATGATGATGAGAGGGACGACTTTGATGAGGATGATGTGGGGTTTAATAATGAGATGCATGAGGATGAAGGTGCTGATGAACATGACGGGCTGCGTTGGTGATGATGGTGATGTCTTGTTAAATGAGAGTAATAATTCGACACTGCCAGTAGGAAATGCAACTATATTTGTTTCCAAACAAAAAAAAGAAAGAGGGGGAAAAGAGGGAGCATTAGTATCAATACGCTTGGATAATCGGGGGTACGAAGTGCGCTTTAGGTGAGGCATGCAGGGTCGGATGCAAGATGAGACAGACAAGGAGGTTCGGAGACTGCGAACATGCGCATATGCAAACGCAAAGCCGACGCCAACTGAATGAGACAGAAAAGCCCATGCTCAAAGAGTGGCAACAGGATTTCTCAAAGACCAGGCAACCAAGGTACCAGTTACACACGGATGCGAACAAGGCGAAGCGAGAAATGCTCGTAGCTCTTAATGAGAGATAATAATAGGAAAGGAGAACTCACGCGGATGATCATGATTACGAAGATGACAGCCAGTCCTGCATAGACAGCGCGCTCTAGCCACAGCTCGCAGTTTTCGAGATTGAGGCCAATCTCGAGCATATCCCGCATGAGCTCGGGATGATGGGAGAACTCCTCGCAAACGCCCGCTCGTGCTGGGCTCAGGAAAGCTCCGTACGTCGCCAGGGCAGCGAAGAATGCACAGAATGAAAAGTCGGCGATGGAGTAGTCGCGGTAGAAGCGAACATGAGAAGGTTTGTGCTGTTGTTAATCGGTCAGTATGAGAAATAGTAAAAAATGTGCAGGGAAGAGAACACACCTTGAGGACGCCATGAAAACCGATGGAACATACGGCAGCGGCTGAAGCAAAGTACAAACACAGAAGGGCCCAGATGATCTTGACGCCTGTAAGCTGCCACTTATCGCCCGACAACTCCCACTCGCTCTCGGGTTCCCATTTGACGGAACGCCATGCAGCCAGGACCTGGATGGTGAGAGCGCTGTTTGTGACTGCGCCAAAAAGAGTAATGAGAGCGGATGCGGTCCTGTTGTGCATGGTGGTCGTTGTCCAGTCGGAGGAGGAGGAGGAATGAGGAGTGAGTGGAGAAGAACAAGAGGACAAGGTAAGACAAAGCGGAAGACGAAAGATTATGAGACTGCTTACCAAGCTGCGCCGCGTCGTACCATCCTGACTGAGGAGATGAAAACGGAAAAGAAAAGTATGTGTAAGAGAGGGACGGAAGAAGAGGACCAAACTCTGCTTTGTCAATCATACCGCTCCCTTTCCCACGTTTTCGGCTTCCTAGTTGTCATCCCTGTCAAATTCTCTACTTTAGGCAATCTCTCTCCATCTCCTCCTCGGTCTAATCCTAGTCATCTCTCTAGTCCCATCGTTGTTGCCCAAAATCGTCCCATTTATTGAGAATGACATCATGGTGCTGACGTTACCAGGCTACGGCTACGGCGCATTGACACCAATCTCTTCAAGTCACCAAGTTCGGTCCTCCTTTCAAATTGATGTCTGCCTGACGTTCCTTGTCGAACTCCCTCATATAGTTCACCGCGCAGCAGACTAATAATGACCCCTTCAGCCAAATTCCTCATGCACAGTGTGCGTTCGGTCGGCCTCGGGTTCGTTCCCGCTCACCTCGTACCACAAATAATTGCAAAACATATTATTAAAAGAACACGCCAGATCCTCTCCCCACTCTCCGCTTGTTTACTCAAATCACGGCGCAAAATATTCGCGGCATCACCTCATCCGAACGGTCGTCCGTAAGTAACTGCAACACTTTTCCGGACGTATTATAAGTATCATTGGAGTCCGCCCTCTGGCAGACCCAATCCGACGATCAACGGCTACACACGGATGCGGGAAACCAGAATTATATGTCCTCTTTCATTCTGCATCATGCATACTCGCACCGTGGACGGCTGGTGCATATCCACATCATGGTCCCGAGTTCGGACCGACCCACTTCTTAGATTCAGAACCCACTGTCACACTCGCCAAACATTCGCTCGCAGCTTCCTTCATTGGTGTGCATGCCCCATACCCGAGTCTCCTCGGTCTTTACCTTAGCGCTCCCACATCTGCTCGGGCATCACTTGGTATCTATACTTAATGAGTCGTCGATGACGACAGAAAGCTGGGCTTCAAGGCCAGCATCTAATCAAATCATCAATCATTCAACGGCGCAGTCTACATGATACATGTCATGTCGCATACGCGTCGAACATGCCGAAGAAATAACTCGACTCCTTTACATAACGTCAGTCTGTACAATGGAGCTTGACTCTGTTGAAGCTTGTGTCCGATCTCGGAAACCTGGAACGCCCAACTGACCTATAGGACCAAATTGAGCGTCTCTAATATAAGGAGTCTGGAGAGCTCGGGTGCTCACGGTCCTTAGCGCACTAATTTTGTGGATTCCTTTTGATTCTCACCCGGGGTCATATGCATTATTCAGCGACGGTGTCATAGCGCCTCGATTCTCGAAAGGGCTAGCTTTACCTCGACTCGGCCAAAAATATTAATACGCATTGAACAAATACTTCCTATGACAAGATGAAGGTTTTAATAAACGACAACGCGATACTCTATGTTTGATATATTATGAACACCACATGTTATATGTGATGCGGTTGACATTCGGAGCTGTTCGGAGTCACTTTCATTCCATCTGGCGCCTGGCCATACAACATGTATTATTAGCCGCCCGTCCAACCGCTACTTCGAAGTTCGTGCGGAGATTTCAACCCGAAAAGCACCCTTTTCGACGACCGCTTTGTAATGTGTAACAGGGACTCGGATGAGTACTTCCAGATTTAAAAATATCGAATCGCATTACGTTGCTTCCCTGAGTCCGCAACGTGTTCTGAAACCTCAGGATATGGTGTCACGTATGTAAACACTTAATGAGCCTGTATAAGTAACGGTTAACGCTAACCGGTGCTCGACGAGCCTGTTCCAAACCGCGAAACAATTCATCAGGGCTAGAGGATATCGGTAGCAGATCACTCGAGCACGAGAGGAGTCAACCATAAGTACTGTGCAAATGTTCAATACTGCTCATGCTATGCATGCTTCAGCCAACAGCCGTAGAAGAAGTTACCGATATTAATGATAATATGAGACCTATCCAAGAAATGGCATCCACTGAAGAACGTCAGTCCCTGGTGCATATTTCATGACGGCTTCCATGTAGCTCCTACGTAGTGTGAGCATTTGCGTTCCGGGGGGATATCCTGTGACGATAGATGAGTAACCTGGACTTTTCTTTCAGAAATTTATAAACTAACTTTCTTATTGAAATCAACAAGAAATTAATCTAGATGAAGCCATGATGCAATTAGCTATCACAAACTTGGAGAGAAAGGAGAACAGATACGAACGGTTTGATCGCGACTCTGATAAGAAACTCTGCGCTTTGTTGTCAAGCCCACTAATCTTTGAAGGCATTGCCGTCGGAAGCTCTACAACCTCGGCGTCTACAACATTAATAGCAGGAACTGAAGAACTGCGTCTACTCTTAGCAGGAAGAGTGATTTCCACCTCTGGAGGACCAGATTCTTGGGATTCCCACACCAAGCTTCTCTAAGATAAATGCCAGTGTGTATCTTATCGAGTAGATTCTCGTTAACTTCCTTCAGATGAGAAGTTCCTGCAACGGGCGAGCCACTTTCTTGGACGTATCATCATAGTTCATTCGCAGACTCTGAGACAAATTTTAAAAAATTACTCACCTCTGCAGTGTGGCTTCGAGCGATTCCAGAAGCAATGCGGAGAGCACGAGAGTTCTATGTGTATTCACAAAAACTTTGCCGCAAGGCAGCCTGTCTTCCCTAATTGTGGGTACGCATTTCCGACTCTGAAACTTGAAAGAAACAGTAAGATTGACAGAAAACAGAGAAGTGCGATGTTGTCTGACAGCCTGATGGGCGCCGATACGTTGTCCGGAATTTTTGAGATCGTGCTGTGTCTGCAAAGAAAGTATGGAATCGAGTATTTTTTTTCAGTGTGAGCAAGGTGTAGTACTAGTAGTGGGTCACCGGTCAAGCTCAAGGCTTGTCTGTGAACCTATGAACAGTTATCTACCACGATGTTACGTAAACCCACGCGATCTAAAAACACGACAAGCATTCTTCAGGCTTGTTTCAAGCAAGTTCAAGTCAACTTCAAACTGGCTTCAGATAAATTTGCCTGCAAGTCCCCCCCCCCCATTAGCTAAATATCTCTATCGTGATTGCACAGAGGTAATCCGACTCTTTTTATATTTTTCTTGTAGATCCAACGCGAAAAGGAGTTTTTTTTCAAGGTTAAGTTGATTCATGCCACCTTGTCACCCTTGCGCAAGTTGCAGGGAACTTACTTGCAGACGATGCAAAGGCTGCCAGAAGACTTGGTATTGCGGGATGCCCTGCCAGCAAGCCGACTGGTGGATGTACCTCCATGACTGCAAGGCACAAGATCAAATCACCACTGCCCATCATTTGTATAATGCCTGTGTTCGCGCGTTCCCCCTCATCATGAGCAGACCTGCGAAGATTATGGGTTTCGTCGCTCAGGAGTGGCATATGAGACGCATTTTTGGGGGTATGTATCGCGTTATTCCACCTTGATTGCCTTGCGGTGAAGCCGGGGACTGTCCACAAATGGAGGATGAGCGGGACCCTTGCGCAAGATATTGCCCTGCAGTTCGCAAATTGGTTAAAATCCGAAAACAAAGGCGAATGCCCTGAATATGAATACTGGATGGAAATAAGGAAGTGGAGGTAACGTTGACAGATGCTGAATCGCAGAACAGCATGCAGTTGACCTTTTCAGTCAACCAGTTCTCAGTATAATATTATATTCTTGTGATTTCGCTTCCTGTCAGAGATGGTCAGCGTAGTGCTCCCAACCAGTCCTGACTGTCTCCTCCCGGCCGACTCTCTGCCACACGTTACCACCAGTGCGGCTGGGGCCTTGGTTAACTTTTGGATTTTGCGCGACAAACAAGCTACTTGATTCCACAAGCCATGTTCTTTCCGCGAACTACTGCACGTGTGCACTTTCGAGGAGTTCTTTACCGCCTACGAATTCTCTGGAATGATCAATTTGTTTCAATGAAGGGCTTGGAACTTGGCATGATATTCGCGGTTTTCAAAGGGCCTTCACCAGGTTCTATCCTCTTCACCCTACAATATTCCTACTGCTTGGTCACTCAGACAATTGGCGATCTCCAACGATGAAGAAACCGATATAATCATTCGGGCGGTCTTTGACGACTACGGATATGCCAATTGCACAACAAGGAACGAGGTATGCGACGTGGAATCACTCTGGGCGAGATATTTCGCTGAGAAGGCGCGGACCCGATGACTTTGCATCAAGCATGTGTACAAGGAGACCTTTTTCGTTACGTCGACTCCTGCATCAAGTTGACGGACAAGAAGACATTTCTGAGGCTGTTTAAGACGTTTGATTCGCAGTTAAGTCCACGCGCCAGCGCCTTGACTCTGAGAAATGACTATATGTAGGGAATAAAAAAGTTAGGAGACCCAGAGTCTTTACTACACCACTATTTAATACGGTCACCATTGTGGATGTTACTGCGTTTGGTTCCAATGGCATGCAATTGACACCAAAATCCGTCAGAAGATCCCTGAGAGTCGAGTGAGTATACATATATTGATATGACTGTCAGGAGCAAAAAGATCGTGTGCAGCGCAAGATATCAGACAGAATTCGAGCATTAGGAAAGCTGCCGCTGGTGTCTTTATAATGAGAAAATGTGGTAATGAAGCCAAATAAATAGGCCTGCATATTCCATAGATAAGCGCGGAATACATAATATACCACTCACTAAATATCTACACCGTCATACATTAATAGTATACACTCCGACATTAGTATTTCCTTGCAATCCTATGCTCGGAATACTGGTATCTTGAATCATCTTCGCATCATCTCTATCCAAAGCAAAAGGGCACGGGTATCCGAGTCATCAGGCATTTATTTCTTGGTCTTGCGTTGTCTAGCGCTTGTTCGTCTGGGGGCCGCAGCTGAGCTGTCGACTTCGCTATCTGTATTAGGTGCCGATTTATCAGTGGCAACAGCAGCAACAGCAGTGGTGGTGGGTGCAGCTGCTGGGGCCCCGATGGGTTTGGCGGGAGCTTGGGCTTTCGCCTTCGCCTTTGCCTTTGCGGCTGCTTCAGCCTCGGCCTTCCTGACAGAAGGCTTGTGCAGCAGGCCGATAATGAGGGACCCGATTCCTCCTGAGATCATGACCATCAAGAACTTAGGGATACGGACGGCGTAGTTGTAGACTTTGGTGAACCATACAGACATGAATTCCATGACGAATTCGCTGCAGAGAAGATTATTTAGTTCGTATATTCTCGAGAAGTGTTTTGGTGTGTAAGGCTTACTATTTGCCTCCTGGGGCGAAGGAGCTCGACCAGGGTTGGCTGTATTTCCAGCCGTCGACCTGGAGGAATTCGCGGAGGGCGTCGGCACGAAGGCGGATTTGATAAGGGCGGTAGAATCGTAGGGTTTGACCTCGGTCCTTAAGGACGACAAGATATGGAGCTCTGGAAGAAGTAGATGAGCGCGAGTCCATAATTTCAAGCGAGAGTACATACTGCCATATACCCCATTTTGTTGTGATTGCCGTAACGTTGAGATAATCAATACGGCCCCATCTGACATGGTGCAGGTCGCCTGCTATTTGTGTCTGGTTATAGGCATCGTCGAAGACTTCATCCATGAATTTGGAGACGCCCTCTTGTCTCGCAGAAGTTACAGAGCTACATCAGAAAATCAGCATGTGCTCTGTTCAAGACTGAGTTTATGATACGCACATGACGATAACCCATACTCTCTCTTTCTCTTCTTCTTCGGTCAGAGGTTCATTGACAACCAAGTCCTTGTAGTTCTCATCCGTGATAAGTTCGACTCTTTCGTCCCATAGTTTTACGTTGATCACGGCGTTCACTCTGTCTGTGATGTTGATCCCGAAAGTGTTGAACAGTGCGACGGCAGGCTCCGAAGTCAACAGCTTATCGACGCTGAAAAAGCTGGAGAAGCTGAACGGAGTGCTCTTGGGTGCATGTGCTGCAGCAGCCGTCTGAGAAGCCTGCGGCACATACGTGGCGGTTTCAGCCTGCGCTTCCTGCTGCACTTGTTGGCCTGGAGCCCAACCCGCAGAGAAATAGCGGTCGGCGCTGCAGGAGCCGGCGAGAGCCAAGATACTGAGAGAAGCTGCTGCTGATAACCTCATGATGGTGGTGGTGGTTGTAGAATAAGGAGCAAGCGTGGAAGGGGTGCGTGTGCGGCGGGGGACGACAATACGGAGTCGTGTGTCTTGCGTGTGCCTCAGCACGCGTCTCCCTTTGTTGTGTGAAGTCCATGTCAAGCGCGATATCCCATTTCGACATTGCACAGCCACAGATCAACGCTGGCCGCTTGGCACAACTCAGTCGGTGTTAGCTCCAAGTTACCACCTACTTGTTGCACTAGCATCTCTCAAGAAACGACTTGCTAGAGACCGCCACGTCTCGTCGTTTAGGGTCATGATGCCTTGGAGCTCGGTGCTATCTAGTCTCGCACCTCTGCTTTGTCTCCTGCTTGGACAGGTGTCCGCAGCGCCAACCGATAGTAAGTTAAGGACAAAGCTATCTAATGAAGTATGATCGTTGATATTCTCTACGCAGTCCCATCTGCAGCCTCGTTCTACATACCTTCAATACCATATATCCACCAAAATGCTGACCACCCACTCACCATGTATGGAGGCCATCTCTCCGCAGACCCAAATCTCTCTCTCGCATCAAGCACGGATGTCACGGCGCATCTCTACTTCTTCATGGTCAAAAACAGACGGACGGCAGACAAAGAACGGATAGTTTTCTGGTTCAATGTAAGCACATCTTCTACCGTTGTATATCAATGAGTGCTTGCTGAATAGAGCAAATAGGGAGGTCCTGGATGTTCCTCATTCGACGGGGCTATGATGGAAGTCGGGCCTTGGCGGTGGGATGGAAAGTCTGACCATGATTTCTACGTTCAAGAAGGTGGCTGGGAAGAGTACACAACCATGGTGTTTGGTATGTCAGTCTTGATTTCTGTCATTGACGAATTCTTATATGGCCCATGCAAGTCGACCAGCCTGCTGGAACAGGTTTCTCATATACAAGCACGGATAAATACGTTCACACTGTGGATGTTGTACGTCCTACCAGTCTATCCTGACGGCAACGGTCTAATTGATCTCTTTTTCGCAGGCTCAGAGCAACTTCCTAGAGTTCCTGCGAAACTTCTATCTCGTGTTCCCAGAATACAAAACCGTTGATGTGCGTCTCGGTCTTCCTCTCTTTAACTATTGCTTTAATCTAATGTTACTCTAGACCTATTTTGCTGGGGAAAGTTTTGGTGGCCAATGGATACCATACTTCGGTCAGTAAACTTAGGACACACCCCTGAAAACCATAGCTAATTTCACAACATTTAGCCGATGCTCTTTTGAACTCTGTCATGAAAATCCCTCTCAAGGGTATAGCCATTGGAAATGGTTGGATCGATTCTAAAAGACAATACCCTGCGTATATTGACTACGCCGTGAAAATGGGACGGATGGAGGAAAATGATGCTGTAAGTCGTTATTCCAGTGAAAATTATAATGAACTACCGTCTTACTTTACTCTTAGGATTGGAAAGAGACGAAAAAGGAGACAGATTCTTGCGTAGCGGCTCTAGAGCAGCTGAAAGGTAACCCGATGACCGTCGATGCCTGTACAGGTGTCCTTCGCTCCATCATGGGTGCTAGTGAACGCACGTAAGTCCATTCAAATGTTATGTTACTTCATATTTGCTTCTATCTTATTCACAAATATCACAGTTTGAATGGAGAGAAAATGTGCATCAACATCTATGATATCCGGCTGGAAGATACCTCCCCAGATTGTGGTATGAACTGGCCTCCACCGATGCACCATGTCACCACCTTCCTCGGGGTGAGTTGTGCTCCCTTTTATTTTAAGGTATTCATTGTTATTTACTGGATGTTGCACAGCGTTCAGAGGTTGTTAGCGCTCTGCATGCTACAGCGCATCCTGGAAGCTGGAGAGAATGTCGACCTGATGTTCACCGTGCATTCCACGAGTCCACCTCTGAGTCTGCCATTACCATTCTCCCGCGTGTGCTCTCCAAGATTCCGGTTCTTATTTTTGCGGGCGACCAAGATCTGATTTGCAATTACATTGGATTGGAGAACATGATTAAATCGCTTACCTGGAATGGAGATACTGGACTTGGAGTGAGTGCTCTTCAATTACTATTCTTGAAAACGATTCTGACATTCATTTGAATGAAAGACTGTTCAAACACAATCTTGGGCTGTCAATTCAGTACCGGCTGGAACATGGGTAGCATCGCGAAACTTGACCTACGTCAAAGTGGGTAGCTTTTCCCAGTGTCTTTGATCACTTTTCCCCTGATCCCTTCTATCCAGATCTTCAATGCATCACATATGGCTCCCTTCGATCTCCCTCACGTGTCGCACGACATGATGCTTCGCTTCATGGGCGTCAACTTCACAGCTATCGTGGACGGTTCCGCCAGGATACCAAGCAGCATCGGCACCGAGGAGAAACCCCAGTTCGTCGAGGAGCACAATGCGAAACCGACCGCATCGGGACCCGCCAAAACACCACAGCAGGACAAAGCGATGTGGGAGGCGTATTACAATGCAGGATCGGCGGCGTTGGTGTTGGTTCTTGTCTTTGTCGTCATTGGCACGTTTGTGTGGTGTAGGCTGCGGAGGAAGAGGTCGGTGAAGCTGCCTTTCGCACAAGAGGAGGAGAGTATACCATTGAACTCTGCTTTGCGGCGGGAGGATGGGGAGGACGAGCAGGATACGAGGCAGCGGAAGGGTAAAGAGCGGTCGAGGGACAGGAACCAGCCTGTTGCTGAGCCTCCCATTTTCGATGTAGGGGACAGTGACGATGAGGATTATAAGCACACAAAGACTGGCAACAAGTAATTTGGGATGGGCTCATCAGTTGTTTATAGATGTAAAATTTATTCAGGACCTTATATTTAAGATACCTTCTTCTAATCTATGACCACGATGTGAATGAGAAGAATCAATTTATTTGCAGTGCATCGAAGATACTGACTACCACAAAGATACAGTAGAGACAATGAAAATGAGATGTTCTCGTCATGGTTTGACCACTCCGTCAAAGCCACGTAGTGGCACACACTCCGAAGAGCATGGGGTACGGCAGGTACAGGAATATGACGATGCACACATCCGCCCAGCGTCAAGCCTCCGCAATCCAAATCAACGCCGTGAAGCGGACTCGGACTACAAGAGACGATCTGAACAGAGCTGCTCGTTCTCGTGAGCATCCCAAAGGACACCTCGCTCCGTCAACCTGAAAGTAATAACGCCACCCAGATGAGTTAACGCCTGGCGCTTGCGCTTTGCGCTTCGGTGGGTTGATGCGGACACTTAAAGAAACACGAAAATATGTCGCGAAAAGATTTTATATGGCGGGAGGGCGGGCTTTCAAAAATTATTTTTGGACACAGTCACATGGTGTACATTTCTGTCCCGTGATTTTGACAAGTGAGACTTGGTTCCAAATACGGACAAGGGCAGCTTCTGGCTACTGTCTCCGATATCGTCTTCGTGTGCGTTGTGCGGGGATGTGTGCTTGTACTGCAAATGGCAACCTTTCTTCTTGGTATCCATTGTGGATGATGCTACACAGTCCTTTTATTATTGTAAGAAACAACCAACAGGCGACATAACTAGAGATTCTTCACTCTTGACCGCCAACTTGAACAATTACCTCCCCCATTTCGGACTGTCTGTGCCACTGCTTGGGCCCCTCGTCCTTATTAAAGCGCAAGGCCTCAAGCGCAAGGCCTCAAGCGCCCGGTCTTTCTAAACCATCTTTCACAAAATCAGAATATCTGAAACCACCCATCTTCGCGTCGACAACCCACCACATACACACGATGACGATGACAATGAGCGCTCAGTCTCAGCGCAAACGAAACATGCCGCTTCTGTTTAAGCCGAACGAAATACCAATGGTGACCTCTGCTACGCGGAGAGTGAACATGTTCGCGTATCCACGGCCGGTGCGCTCGACATCACCTTCATCCACCGACGCCGATTACGGCGACAGCGACGAAGACGAGGTGGAGACCATGGAGGAGTACGCGGAGAACCTGCTCGAGGAGAAGGAAGTCGCGAACTGGCTGATGTGCTCCGACCCCCAACCCTGGACATCGCCGTACGTCAGAGCCCCGACGGAAGCGCCCTTCACCCTGTGGACCGTGCCAGGTCCCCTCTTTCTCCAGCTCATCCAGTTCCTGCTTGTATACTTCGGTTATGTGCCGAGGCAGAACAAGTTCTTGATGCCAGTTCCCCATCGCATGCCTGCTCGACGCCCGCTATCTATTCTACACTACTGGGATCCCGTCGATAGAGAGAAGCAGGCCCGATACATGGGCGTCACCGCTCCTCCGATGGAGGACGAGATGACCTACGTCGTCATCGGCACCCCGCGCACCGACGAAGAGCCCGAGCGAATCCGAATGACAGTAGACTACAGCACCGAAAACATGGAAACGCACAAGCCGGGCGCCTTGCGGGTCTATCGTTTTCACAAGAAGAGCGCTGTGGAGTTTATTACCCATGCACGTTCAGCCGGGCTGCTCTGGACATACGTCCGGAAGCCGGACCATTCGTTTGACACCGTCGCGGTATACAAACATGGGTATCGGTCCTGGGATTTTGGAAAGGATGAGATGTGGGCGCTGGTGAGCTCTAGAGAGTTCATGGATACTGTGCGTCTGCGAGCGGTTGGGGACCGTGCAGTTAAGTTGCCTTTGTCGAGGAAGGGACGTGTAAAATTTGGTGTTCTACGATTTATCAACTGGATATTCCGACGACTAGGTATCACTGTTCAAATAGGTGTACCGAACCTGATGTACTAATTTTTATGAGGAGTTTATCTTATTACCCCGTATGTACTTCATGATTTCGCATTTATTGTATTGTACAGTTTCTTTTCGTCGTCATCATACTACCTTACAATGATCATTGTGTCGCTTTTCAAAATTTAAAGATGTATTTTCGAGGATATATGATCATTACTACCGCCAACTATGCGGGAATGTTTTGTCGACGTCGACGTCAAGTCAGTGTTGTTGAATCAGAAGCCCATGACTTGGGCGTGAACTGACCAACACCTTGTCTCGAGTACTATTCTTCGGTGAGTAGGTCGAGACAGAGAATGAACGTACAGGAGTCAAGAGACGTGACGTAGCTGGTGGACCTAGAAACCGCATGTAGCCACCAAGTGATGTGCTCTCTGTTCTCCAGTACTTATCCTTCGGCGGAAGTGGGTCCAGAAAGGGAACGTAACTATAGCCAGAGTCGAAGACTCGGACGTAAAGTGGCTGGTGATCCTTGGAACTATATAGTCTCTGGTAAGACTGTATTCGAGCCAATCTGCGCTCTTTGTATCGGCATCATTATTACCGCGCTGAGATAAAAGTTTCTCATTATCCAACCTGCAGAATAGGTGCAGCTTCCTTCGACGCAAAACGAGTTTAAATATAGCTTTCATTCACGCAATTTGAAACGAAACATTTGGTCCCGCTTGGCTTGCATTCCTTATCAGGCATCTGAGGCGCACAGAAAACTGAACATTACCAAATCATCCGTTTCCAATTTCACAAAATCGATCGCAACAGATACACTTCTATAGAGAAACTGGAAACAAGATTCAGTTTGCGTCGCAGTGTCGGTACAGCATTATAACTTACCATCAATTATAAGACAAGTACGCCATGCAGTACACTCCGGCGTAATGCCCAGGTGTGAAGCAATGAATGAGACTACTACAAAGATAGAACAAGACCTATTTAAAATCAGTAGCTGATGTGGAATTTCTCGCCTCGATCCTTCATAGCTTCTCCCTGGCGAACCAGATCTGAGATGAGTTCAGCGCCCCAAGCAGGCTCTTGTGGTGGCTTTGACCGAAGTCGGTTTCGTAGGCCTCTGACCCAAGAGATCTGGAGCAAATTTTAGACACACTTTGGGTAATCTGATTTTTACTTTCAAGACACTGGCACATACGAGGAAGAATTTTTTCTTCGAGTTGGGAACCAATGATAAAACTCCTAATGAAATGAGAATTATTGAAAAGGCATCGACAGTATATGAAAGGATAGCCCACCATCTGTCTCGACAATCTTATGAGTTTGGAATATAGCGTCCAACATAGCTCCAAGATCAGAGATAAAGCTTCCTTGTATGCACCTTGATGTTAATGGGGCCTTGATACTGTCCCGATACCTTCCTTTTTTGTTCTTCTCCGAGCACTCTGACCACACGTAGTCGTTAACGAAGGCCAGCTGGGCGCCTGGACACTGACGAATATCGAGTTAGAAAAGAAGTTGGAAACATGATATAGAATGACATACCTCAGAAAGCATGATTTGTAAGATGATATCCGACGGATGAAAGGGATACTGAAATTAATCAGAAATGGCGGAGAGAAAATACGATTGATGATACTTACATTTAACACTCGTACGGTCCGATGCTCTGAGCTGTCATCAGAATACTTGTTATTCGATTCGTCATTAATAATGTCAGTGTGAGCCTGAACCTCTTCACTGTCTCTTTTCACAGGGATTAGTTGGTCAGAGATGGGAGGTGTGTGGCCCAATACTGAAATAGGAGTCAGAGATGGTGGCAATTCGTCAAATTGTAAGTTCCACTCCGTGTCCTTGAGAGCCAGCCGTATCCCACGAAAGAATATGCAATTTTCCTCAAAAGGGTCTCGCCAATCTGTGGAGGCTCGAGAGGCGGTACTGCTACTGTTGTAACGCAGCTTGCCGTCAACGTACTGGGCAGACATTTCCCTGCTCCCTTTTACGTTTCGTTTCGGAAAAGCGGCCGTTGAGTAAGACTTTGTTTTGTCGCATCCTGTGATGATGTATATGCCGCCGTTTGGAGTTGCAAACCCATTGTCGGAGTGATAATGGAAATGTTGAATCCAACTTAAAGCATGTTTCTTCAGGTATTCATCAACTCGGGACATTGACATGTCTTCCCTGGATGCACCTTCAGGCAAGATAAGAAAAGCAGCTTCGGATTCAGAAGAGTTGAAGGTAAGATGACTAGATTTTATTTGGTTGCAGCGATTCAAGTCATACCGGTGATAAAAAGCACGTACAGAGGAGCCTCGGAGAGCCGAGCGACATCCACCCCTTGCTCAAAATAACCGAACCTGGAGCGAAGTATCCTGAGATTTTTTGAATTTCTGATTCACTGGGGGTTCCAAAGGAACATATCCTGCAGGGAGTCGGCGTTGAGACGCCCTGTTCAAGGGATCGTCAGATGGAAGAAATATATTAAATGCAAATGTAAAGGTGCCAATATTGTTCAAATATCCAACATCTCCAATGCATGTAGCTCGTCTTTTATATGGCTCGGGTAAGGAAGTAGTGGAACCAAGCCACATTGGATACCCATTTCCTGACGCAAATAATGTTCGAGAATATATCTGAGCAGGGTGGTTTTCACGAGGTAATATCATATTAGGAAAGCCTGCGATGTGAGTTATATTCTTATAAATTGTAGGTGCAGCGTTGAGCTCTGAAAAGAATCCCGTTCAAAACAGATCTGTTTAGGATAAGCAATTTGGTTCATTATTACTACTCACTGGCAGATTTATTCGCGTCATTCGTCGTGCCATCTCGACTATTCCCCATAGCCGTTTACCCAACTGTAAACAAACTAGAATATTTTGCCTACGCACTACTAGGTAGCAAAGGCTTAAAAACACGGTGAAGAGCCCTGTGTGAGAGAAAGGAAAGTGGGTCAATGTGTTATCCAGTCGCCATGTGTTTCACTTGAACTTACTTCGAGGCGCGGCTACTTGAACTTAAATGCACCTTCGTGAACACTCTGTTAGTCCAGTCCAGTTGTAGCAAAGAACACGTTAATCGATAGCGATGGTCGGAATTTGGAAGAAGTTAGTCAAAAGTTATAAAGTCTGGTCAATGGCAGTCTGAATCAATGGTTGATGCGCGTGAAAACTGAGGCAATATGTAGGCATGTGATCGTGATAAATAAACATGAAACTAAGCGACAGACGGACATACAAGCAAAAAGACTTAAACTTGTATGTCGAATATCAAATAATATTGATATGCAGTAGATGGTCATAAAATTTGGGATGTAGGAGTCTCATGTTTTGTTTTGAACTGACAGCAACATAGTGGTAAAATGTAATTACTTGGAGTACCGCACTTTGACCCACTTTGACCAGACGAGCAACAGCCGAGGGCATGACCAAGGAGTTCAATATCTTGACTACAGTCACGTATCCATCCGGGCGATCAGTACTCACAAAATGTGCAGGAGTGGCCCAACCCATTTTAACATTGTTACTAACTTGTAGCCTCCAGGTACGCAAAAAACAACATAAAACATGTTCTTCTTGCATTGTCGCGCACAAAGCCCTTACTCCTATAGTCATAAACTTTACACCGTTTTAGCCTTCGCGGAGTCGGAAATGGGTACCCACAACCTGATAAAATGGCAGATTGCCATGCGGCAGACAAAGTGCTGACTGATTCCTCATGTTTTTCGCATTCCCAGTCCTCCTTCATAAATAACTGTTGCCTGGTACCATCGTCGCTTGTATTCCAATTCTATACATCCAATTCTATATATCCCTACGATTCAGACATGCCACCCAAAGGCGAGTCATCAAGAGAAAACCCAGGTCATTCTAGTAAGTCGATCAAGGTATCATATCCAATCACAGATACTGATATTTATTTAAACATCCAGCCGAACGACGCCCTCACAGTGGCCGACGCACGCCCCATCGAGATAACGAAGAGTTAAGTATGGAGAGAGCTGCTAAGGTAAAGGCAGCCTGGCTCGATTTGCCACCAACAACCCTAAATGTGGATTCAGTTACTCACAGAAAGCATGAATGATCTCAACACTTCATTCTCTGCGATACGTTGGAAACGAAACATAGAGGGAGAGACTAGTCCCTCTAATCAGAAGCTGTCACAGCCACTGCCCAATCTACCAGCATTAAATTCACGTGATGGCATGCCGACTCTTGTGCATATTTCTCCTTCTCGTTCTTGGACATTACTACCAAGGCTGATTTATATATTCTACTTAGGCAAACAAATCGAACCCATCTCAATTGTGGACTTCTACTCTATCCTCCACTGAGTCTTCAAAGCTTGAGGTGGAAAGCAAGCCTTGGCTAAAATCACCATTTAGCCCAGAATTTCGTGATGAAGCTTTTGAGCGCTACAAAGCTCAATATATCCAGTCTCCAGTGACAAATGAGTCCGACATCTTTAGTACAAGCTCTCAAGTAGTACGTTTTCAACGAATCACTGGTGCAGCTACGGCTGATTTGTGATGGCCCTGTTTCATTGTCACCCCTGCGCAGACCGATAATAATCCTCTTTTACCAGCTGTCCGGGGGTAGAAAATAAAGACAACGGAGGACTTGTTACCATTAATAATGTCGCCACCAGCAGAATTCAAATTTTCCAAAAGCCTCTAGTAAAGCCAGTGACTAAAACCAGTATCAGCCTCGCCGACAATGGGTACAAAGGCAGTGAGGAACACCCTGTAAATACTTCCACAGAGTATCGTGCAAGCTCCATCCCCGAGAGAAAGACTCAGAGTATGTCTAATGCGTCAATCTCTCCTGAAGAGAACTTATGCACGTTTTTGGATGTAGACATTGTTCGCTCAAGCATGGCTCCAGAGGTACGTTTTGCACTTAATCCATCTCATACGTTGCAGAAGACAAATGGCTACTGCAATTTATCTAGAAGGATATAACCCGAACAACTCAAAAATTGATATCAAGTCGCCAGACAAAAGATCAAGACCAAAGTGGTCAGTTGCTATTCCAAGTCGTTGTTCTAACCAGTCACTTCAATAACTGGTGACTTTGATTGCAGGCCCGCCTCCACTTCCCCAGAAAACATTGGTCATTAATGGCTCATCAGAAGAGGGTTTACTGCACCGCAATTCAGTTTCTTTTCATCAAACACATGGCGGCCAGATGAAACATGAGCAGATACCAATTTCGACTTCTCCTCATCGAACAAACAGCGGCCAGATGAAGTCTGAGCAGATACAAATTTCGACTTCTCCCCAATCGAAAAGAAATTTGCACCAGACGCCAAGTTGGCTGCAAAATCATTAAGCTCTCCTACTTCATCAACATCACGCCAGACAGCCAAGCGTACGTACAGGTAGATCTTGGTACAGATTATTGGCTCACGACTCTTTGCATATAGATAGATTCCTCGTTGTGTTCAATAAAAGGTTCGCCCTTCCTACTCGCATGCTTCTTTGTGAATTATGCCTTCTGATGTAACGCTATTACAGCATATTTTTGGGGATTCTAGCAAGACACATGCACACATCTTAAAGTACATGCAATCGCCAATGGTTCTTGAGAACTCTGACCACGTTCCTCTGTGGAAGCCCTCTCCTGGACTCCAGGGTTCTCCCAAGACCATGGCACGTTGTGCTCAGCCTGGAGACGTTGGCTACTTTGCCAAAACAGGGGCTTTCATGACCATCTTCAACATTTTCCTAACCGCAGAAGAAAACCTGCGGGTTTTCAAGTGGGATCCTCCCGATAACTTCGAGCCATTTGTGGACCACATCGAGGAAGAAGACATCAAATACGATACTATTGCTGCAGGTACCTGTTACGGAGATGGAAATTTTGAATCGATCGCAGAGTTTTCGCGGCAGAGAGAAAGGTACTTTTTTCACTCGATGGGATCTGAAAACTTTGTTAAGTTGTCTTGTAAAGGTCCTTTTCGTTCAGAATGAAGCATAACTGTACTTCAGCCTCGGCTCTCGTTGTCCCCAAAGGTGGCATGATATCCAGGTTGCAGTTGAAGAAAATCAAATCTATGAATGGATGGGAATATCTTGATTCCCAGGTTTCTCACTGGTATCGTTCTGCAGAACTACTCGAACCCACGTTACAGAATGGCCAACTTACGTTAGTAGAAGGCGTCTATACGACCGAGCTCTGGGGCCTTCTCCATTACCATGACAGTTCAGGCACCAAGGTTGAGCCACCTGCCATTACTGCCATATTCGCACTAAGTCCTGATAGTGACGGTGGCGGTGGTACTCAGTACCAGTGGCAAGCCTCAGGAGGAACTTCTTCTCTGCACAAGAAAATGGGACCGACAATAGAGGATCTGCAATATTCAGGCGTCTCCGTCACAAATCAATGCATTGCTGTTGCAGCACTATCCATCATGGAACGACGAAGCTTCTTGTTCAATTCCACTGCTTCAGGCGCTGCCGAAGGCTCTGTTGCCAGTTTCGCAAGGTCGATACAACAACTTTTCAAACCATAAGGGATGACGGACTACTATGAAGACGACTGAGCTGGTTGTAAAGTGTTGGTATTACATCACTAGTAACAAAAACTTCCAAGTACGTTGTACAGTAGTCGGCATTCATTTGAACACATGATCCTGGGTGTCAAATGGCAAAGATTGCAAAAAAAGAAAACAAGACTTTTCACAGAAGTCGAAACTAGTAGCTGATGTGGAATTTCTCGCCTCGCGCCTTTATGGCTTCTCCCTGACGAAC
The DNA here is from genome assembly GCA_023853785.1 of Psilocybe azurescens. Lineage (NCBI taxonomy): Eukaryota > Fungi > Basidiomycota > Agaricomycetes > Agaricales > Agrocybaceae > Psilocybe > Psilocybe azurescens. Next base: position 893,539 of record JAJIRX010000557.1, on the reverse strand, counting down.
CAGATCTGAGATGACCCCACTGGCCCAACTTGAAGCAGGTCCCCGTGATGGCCTTCGCCAAGGTCGGTTTCGTAGATCGCTGACCCAAGACATCTGGAAGAGAATTTAGTAACAGTTTCTGCTTATCCAGATTCTTATTTCACATACAAGGGGCAAGCTTCTCTTTGAGTTGGGAACTAGAGATAGAACTCCTGGTGAAATAAGTAATATCGAAAAGGACGTATAAGTAATAGTTTACCATCTGTTTCGACAATGTTATGAGTCTGGAATACAATGTCTAACAAAGCTCCAAAATCAGAAACAAAGCCCCCGTGTATAGACCTTGATGTTAACGGAGCCCTGAGATTTTCGCGAGATTTTCCTTTGTGATTCTTCTTCGAGAACGTCGACCATATATTGTCATCAACAAAGGCCAGCTTGGCATCTGGACACTGATACACGAACTTCGAGTCAAGAACGAACTGAAAACAGTGAGATTATAGAATGACCTACCTCAGAAAGCATGATTTGCAAAACGATATCTGATGGATGAAAGGGATACTAAAATTGTTCAGAAATGCTGCCAAAGATGAGATTGATGACACCTACATTTAGTACTTCTACAGTCTGATGCTCTGAACTGTCATCAGAAAAGTCGTCGCCAGTCGAATTCTCGACCATTGGGACTTCATCATTTCCTGAAGGGTCGGTGTCAGCGTTTTCAGGAGGAATTACATCATGCAAAGATTCGCTGTCTCTTTTCACAGGATTTAGTTGGTCAGAGATAGGAGGTGTGTGGGCCAATACCGAAATGGGAGTCAACGATAATGGCAATTCGTCGAATTGTAGGTTCCACTCCGTGCCATTGAGAGCCAACCGTATCCCACGAAAGAATATGCAATTTTCTTCAAACGGCTCTGGCCAGTCTGTCCACGACCGAGAGGCAGTTCTGTTGCTGTCGAAGCACAGTTCGCCGTCCATATACTGAGCAGACATTTGCCTGCTCCCATGATTGCCTCGTTTCGGGAAGGCGGCCATTGAGTACGACTTTGCTTTGTCGCACCCTGTGATGATATATATACCGCCGTTTGGAACCATATGCCCATTGTTCGAATGGTAATGGAAATGGTGGATCCAACTTGGAGCAAATGTCCTCAGGTATTTATTCAATCGTGATGTCGGCATGTCTTCCCTCGATGCACCATCAGGCAGGATAAGGAATGCAGCTTCGGGCTCAGAAGAGTTAAATGTAAGATCGCTAGAACATTATTTAGCTGTAGTGATTGAAGTCATCTTGGATGATTAAAAGTACGTACAGCAGAGGAGCCTCGGAGAGCCGAGCGACATCCACACCTTTACTCGAAACAACAGATCCAGGAGCAAAGTACCCTGGGATTTTCAGCATTTCCGATTCCCTGAGAGGCTCCAAAGGAACATAATCTGGAGGGAGTTGGCGTTTAGACACCTTGTGCAAGGGGTGGTCAGATGGAAGAAATATATTGAATGCAAACGAGAAGGTGCCATCATTATCCAAATATCCAACGTCCCCAATGCACGTAGCTCTTCTTTTGTATGGTTCGGGTAAGGAAGTAGTGGAACCAAGCCACATTGGATATCCATTTCCTGACGCGAATAATGTTCGAGAGTATATCTGAGCAGGGTAATTTTCAAGAGGTGCTATTATATTCGGAAAGCCCGCAACGTGAATGATATTCTTGTGAATTGAAGGTGACGCATAGACCTCTAAAACAACGAATTGAGTTTGTCCAGGCAAATTCGTTCAGTATGAATGCTCACTGGTAGGTTTACTCGCGCTATTAGTTGTGAGATCTCGACTGGTTCCCATCATTACTTACACAATAGTGTACTTTTGGAAGCTCGATAACTGCGACTAAGTTACAAAGGTTTCAAAGAACGCGAGAACGAGCCCTTTAAGACACAGAGAAGAGAGGTCCAACGCGGTGTATGTGGCCATCGTAATCCACGAGGGTCGTGAGACGTTTTGTATCGTGCCAAAACTGATGCATGATGGTTGATCACAACCTATAAATAAACCAGACGATAGTGTATCCATAATGATCATTCTAAACTACATATTAAGCAAGTATTAATTCTAGGTATATTGTTCTAATAACTCAGTCTGTGCATCTCATCCCCTAAAGAATCTTCCCCTTGATGCACCAAATCAGCAACAAGGTCTGCTGTCCAAAGACGTGGTTTAGACCAACGTTTTCCGAATAGCTTGCCAAGCCACGAGTCCTACATGAAGAATTAATAGCGTTTGGTAGTGGTCATCCAGTCTACATTTAAGCCTTTTATATTTGCCTTACGAACTACCATTGCAACCCCCTACTAAAATTAAGTTTGACTAATGAGAGAACTTCGATTGCCACACTGACCATCTGTTTCGATAATATCGTAGAACTGGTATATGTGCTTGCTGAAAGGAGCCTTGTGAATTTCTGTAATCAAAATTCGCATTTAGATATCCCTTCGATAAGCACACGCCAGTCGACGAGCTAATACGGCTTTTTGCCTCGTTCGTTCTACCTTGAGGGAGTATCATCAATACGTCTTCAATACTTTACGTCAGATTCTGAGGTTTACTACAGTGTAATGGTGCTGTATAAAGGGAAAAATGGAGTAATAAGGAAACTCAAATACCTACGTATTGTCGATGGTTCAATGAGGTTTGATTGAGGTTTGACTGGATTTAAGTATCCTTGAAGTATCCAATAAAGTTTGTCAAGAGCTAGCTGTGGCAAGGAGAACCGTCCAATACGTGCAACCCTTGAGTTCGAAAAAGGGAGCTCAATCATGATTCATAGCGGGTTGAGTAAAGTCGAGTCGGAGTTCAATGCTAGTCTGGCCCTGAACAGATTATGTCCACATTTTGATCTGAAATGCCCGCTCAGGGGCTATGAACACATTCCCCTCCGGAGCTTACAAGGAGGAAGCGAGCTAAGTAAAGTATTCTGATGAGTTGAGCAGCGACGAAATCGGTGTGGATTAAGCGCTTGGCTTAGGTCAAGATCCGTATATCCTGAGATTGCCCCGTATGCAAAAGAGGGATCCCGCTTGTTTGTTCAATCTTTTACACAGGATACTACACAGGATACAACACGATGGTAACGAGCTTTGGCAGATATAGGTTTGAATATTGCGCCGCGCCTATAAACCACAAATACCTTCATAGATGTAGAAACAAGAAGAGTGCACCTTCGTCGTGTTTGCAGGAGGTCCAGCGAAGACTTATAACACGGATGTGGCGTCGAATGGGCAGTAAGAGGTGTAACAGGAGAGACAACACCAATGGACCAATGACACAGACATGAACAAGCAAAAAAATGACAACAACAGCTCGAGTCTTCGGATACGTTCAAGTTAGAGCGAAGTCATAGTTTTAGCAAAGGCCGGTGGGTAACGGAGTACAATAATCAGCGAGCTGATGAGCTATGCATAGTGACTTTGGGGAACGAGGTTATGGCCGGGACAAGAGTGAAGCCTGATGATTATCTTGGATCGACGACTGAAGCTTGAACGCTGAATCAAGACAATACTAGGGGTCCTCGATTTCCCCAGCCTGATATAGAACGCATGAAAAGTATGTACAATCAAGCACCAAGTTTCGTAGAACATTGTTGCAGAGCAAGGTCAAGGAAGCGTGAGTGTTATTGAACGAGCCATATGCGGTATGTCGCTTTAATTACATTCCAGTCTAGCAAAAGACAGCAGAAACGTGATCGCCGTCGTCCCAGAAACTTGAATCAGGTAGCCTTCCCAGAATGTTCTCCGCGAAGACAGCATTTCCACAACAGAAAGGTTATCTATAAATTCATTACTCCTCTCCAGTGGAGATTCTAGAGGGAGATATCCCTGGATCCAGCCTTGGCGCAGTAAACAAAGGGGGCGGGGTCCTTGCTGCATAGGGTTCTTTATCCCACCCCGCGCTCCCGCAAATTGGCGGAGACAGCTTGTCGTAACTAGAAATATCCAGAAATTTGGACTTTGGGGGAGATCGATGTTCATGTGATGATGGGGGTGGGGATGGGGTCAATTGAGGCGACTTGGCCGCTCGCGAGTGCGAGTAAGAGATGGGTAACGTTGTTCTGAAATTCCATTTGGTTGAGGGAAGAGTGGAGGCGCGAGAGTTTACCTAACTCTTAAATTGGGTTAAGGGATACTTTTAACCTTCATGGGGATTTGAACTCGATTTGATGGGAAAACGTGTTCGCGGCGTCGATCCGTACTGTGGGCATTTCAGGATTATGGGTTCGGATGCGGTACCGTTGGCCGTTGGTTGTTGATCGTTTTCCTTCTCGTACAGATACGCCTTCGGTTATCCTCTATGCATCACGAACGAGCTCCAAGCGGAGGGGGTGTCTATGATTCGTGTTGGTCCTTGAGAACTCAAGAAGATGGCTAACACCCGAAATACCGAAATCCATCCAGCGAGAGATAGCAAAAATGTCGTATCAAGCACGGTCAGCGAACGGTCGTCCCATGCCTATGGCTTGCCAATGGCCAAACGCACATGCGCGTGCTGCAAATAGACTGACGTCTGGGCGTTCGGGGATGTAGAGGGGTACACGACGAACGTTCAAAGGATGCAGTGTTTTGTTGTGGTGGGCGTTGGAGAAAGAGGATGCACGGGCGTCGGCTTAGATGAGGATTCGTAGCGGCACGTCCGTCAGTGGTGGGGCTGGGTTTTGCAAATTCCACGCACAAGAGGATTATGTTAAGCCGCACACGCCATCCCCGCGGCACTAGAGATGCGATGCAGTGGGATGCTACTCCGAGTCTGCGCAGCGATGGAATAGATCCGTTTGTATGCATGAAAGAAAAATAGGGCCAACGCCGGATCCCACCCTATGCCAATATTGGCAGGTCCATGTCTCTTCCGGAGCTTCACCTCGATAATTTGGCAATTTTGCAAAGACAAGAAATTTGAGGAACTAGCAAGTGCTGTGATCTATCCGCATTCCGTTGCCGGGATAGGGTCGGATTGTTGCGCTGATTAGAGGAAAGAAATTTGCAAAAATGGATGACAGGCCCTTCAAGTTCCTGCACTCTTCCCTCATTTGGCTCCGAATGATCTCGATTCGAATAAACTTTGGTATAAGACGCGCTATAGGTCTCAGACCCTTCCACTCTTTCCTCTCTCGTTCTATAGCCACTTCCTCTATTGCCAATATACCCCCTATTCTTCCTGCTATCATGTCCACAAGGTCTTTTCCAGGCATGTTTATTTGATTTTTACCCCGCATTCCACCGCACTGACCCCCAAGCCTTTCTTCGCCATTCTAGACTGCTGGGGTCATCGCGGGGTTCGTCGTTTTACCCTTTCTTTTCTTGTCGGCTGCTTGGACCGTCATCCTATTTTATGAGCAATAGCTCCAGCAAAGTACTCACGCGCCTGTTCTATTCTTGTCAGGCTTCGTCGCGCTTCCCAGAAAATACACTCGCGAGCTTCGAGGCCGCCATGCGCGATGGTTCAGAGGGTATCGAAAGTGGTACGTTGCTCTTTTTTTTCCCGTTGGAGCGCGTACTATATTTAACATCAACGCACCCTCCCAGACGTTCACGTATCAGCGGACAACGTCGTCGTGATGTTCCATGACCCAGGTCCGTATCATACGCATGTGCAATTGTCCCCGCTTTTCCCTGGTCCTTCAGGGATATTCGCTAATACATGTGCTTCTTTTCTAGCCCTCGAGAGAACGACAGACTCGAAAGGTGAATATTCGCACTGAGTGGCCTGGGCCCTGCATTCCTGTGAGCTGAGCTCCGCCCGTTTTTTATTCCTTTTGCGCAGGCCAAATCAAGGAGAGGGACTGGTTCGGAGAGACTGGAATGCAGCATGTCCGGACCGTCAAAGAACCGAAACAGGCCATTCCTACCTTCACAGAGACTGTCGAGCTGCTCATGAAGGTGCGTTCATTCGCCACCGCCGCCGCCGTTCGTTCATTCTTCTGACCTCGCCTCTTACCTCTAGCCGGAGAACCGCCACATCAAGTTCAACGTCGACGTCAAAGTGCAGAACGACCCGGACAGGCTCTTCTCGCTCATGCACACCATCATCTCCTCGCAGCCCAACTGGGAAACGGATCTCGCGCCGCGCATCCTGCTGGGGCTGTGGCACCCGCGCTTCATTGGCTTCGCCAAGGCGCGCCTGCCGTACTGCCGGCGCTCGTACATTGGGCTGAGCACGTATGTGGCGAGGAAGTACTTCTGGAAGGACTGTGATGCGTTCTCGATGGGCTTTGCTTCGCTTGCCACTGTTGATGGGCAGCGGTACGTTTCTGTTTCGTTTCTTCTTTGCGATGGGCATGGCGATCTGATCTCATTCGTTGTATTGCATCTCTAGGTTCCGAGCGGAGTGTAAGAGCGCGGGGAAGAGTCTGATGGTATGGACTGTGAATGAGCCAGACCATATGATGGAGGTACTTCATTCTTTGTCCACGTGTATTTGGTTAAAGAAAGAAAGCTAACGTGATCCTTGGACAGGCCGTGCGATGGGAAGTGGACGCGATTATAACAGATGTCACAAAGACATGGCTGGACCTTCGCTCAGCACTACAGAGTGAGTGCACTTACTCACTTTCTTACTTATTCCAAAAATACCCCGCATTCCTTTTCTTTCCCCACACGACAATCATTTCGGATTATCTCTGGGGTTTACCATTCCACATTGCCATTATTACAAAAATAGCCACATCATCCGCAATTTAACCTTCCATATACTGACCTAAACCCTTTTTCCCCTTTCCCTCTGTCATCATTAGCCGACTACGATAAGATTGGGTCGCAGTATGGGCGATTCTTCCTGTGGACGTCGTTGCGGTTCTACATGCCCGCCGTGGCGGCCATCAACAGGAAGGTGCAGAGCCATCTGGAGAGCATCGCGGGGCCATTTGACACGCTCGACCTCGAGATTCCGCCGGCCGTCGTTGTGACGCCGCCTACGAATGTCGTCGCTGCGAAGGCTTAGACGAGTTCTTTCTTTTCCCGACAAGTGGATCCAGAGCTAGGAGGCCGACAGCTTTGATCTTTGATGACAGCTTGAGAAGGTTGTGGGTTGAGCAGAGAGCTTCTCTTTTTCCTTTCCTTTTATTTGCTTTGCTCTTCCATCATAGATTCCCATATGGGAACCAGGGAATCGGGAATCGGGAGGAAGGGACTGCATTCGCATTCGGCATTCAAGGAAGTGATAGATCTATTTTGAATCTCAGACCTACCACCAACCTTTTCCCATTTCTACGCTATGCCCGTGTTTCTTTCTCCTGTGTCTTTGTGGCGTACACCTAGTTGGGCACCATTCCGTTGTCGTTTCTTTTAGTTTTAGATATTTGACCTACCTCACTTCCCCAACTTGGACATACCCCCCTTCTTTCTTGGCTTCTTCATACTAATAGAAATGGTGTATATTCAATATCTAGTTTTTCCTTCTCTCTCTTTATTTTTTTTTTGGTATTTTGTGTAGTGTGTTTTGTTATGGGTATTGGTTTATAGGCTGCGTCGCCACTCTGCTATTTAAATAAATAATCTCATGATACAAACGGCGATGCATTGCGTTGACACTTATGAATCCCTCTTGTTCGCCATTCGCCTGCTTTACGAACGCGTTCTGTAACGATTGTGGGCGACTGAACGACTGAATCGCATCCATTTGGCTCTAGCAGTCATCATGAGCCTTCCCGAATTTGCTGGCCTGTAGCTCGTAAAGTTTGGGAGGCGTCGAAAGTCCAAGGAAGGTGGATCAGCATCTCGCGCCTTGTCAGGCCTGGTTCTGGTTTGTGGAGTAGAGTAACATGAGGCACTGAATGTATGGATTAGGAAGGTGGATTGCGGAGTTTGGATGGGCAGTATTATGGTGAGAGGTATATTTACACTTCTCTCTTCAGCTTCAGTTAACGAGGTGTAAAGAACAGTTCAAAACAAGGACAAGAAACCGACACCAGCTCGTAGAAGGTGGCCACACAAGCGTTTCTTGACGTAAAGCCAGCCAGCATCATTTGCGAAATCTTGTCCTGTAAAGTTTAGAGCTCTGGCAGGAAATGCCGATTGTAAAGAGTGGGTTTGGCCTCTACAAGCCTGAAAATAGGCCCTACGAAAGGAGTATTATCGACGCTCGAATACCAACCCTTCGGGGTGGTAAGCCGCAAGGCTCGGATCGTAAAGGTTCTCTTCCTTTTCCTCTGCTTTTCATAAATTTGGATATGCTGTGGGGAATTCGAGGAGCTAATAACCCATTCGGGATATTGGTATGATAGATCGTTATCAGTGTAGTGGCTTCCACTTGTTATCTTTCGCCATTGCGACTGGTGTCTATTTCAGTCGACTTTGGCAGTGCTCGTGTGCCGGTGCCATCGTTGGGCGTTCCAAGGGCATTGAAGATTTCAAGTGGCAAGCATGACTTATGTCTTGTACACAGAAGATTTTTAGGGTTGGTTTTGTATGTTGTGATGGCGTTTTTAGAGAATTGTTTTTGGATGAGACGTTGTTGTTGTGAGACTGGCGGGTAGACGGCCCGAGTTGAGTCAGGGTCACCACGCGGTCAGCGAGTACACTTGACCCTTGGATAAACACCCCACTCACGTCCGTCACTCGCTCTGACTCGAATCTCACCTGCCGACGCTTCCGTTGGACAAGGGAGCGCGATTAGCGCTCTCTACGGAGATTTCATTACTCCCCGGATACCTTGATCACATAATTTATTGGATTCTGAGCCAGATTTGCGTTTCTATTCATAATGTCCTATCCGAAACCAAACCCGAACTATCCCAGCAGCCCCAGCTTTAACACCAACTCTTACACCAGCCAGAGTAGCCGTAGCAGTACGAGCCCTAGGAAAACGCACAGAAAACGAGCATCCGCCTCGAGGCTTTCGTCAGACACGACGTCAACGCTTCCAGAGTATATTTCCATTCCCGCTCGGGGATCGGCAGCAACAGCGGGGTGGCAGCATCAGCAGCATATCCACAGTCAGCATCCATCGTATCCAACACAACAGCACTTGCACTCGTATTCTGGGTCGAGATTGGGAGCAGGTGTGGAGGAAGAGGAAGAGGAGAAGCCGCCTGATTACCCTGATAGCGCAGAAGAAGCAGACGAGGACACGGACACGGACGTCACCGCTGCCAATATCGTTTACGTACCACTCGCTTCCCCCCTCGCAGAGGCCGCAGACCGCATCCCCACGCAGGAACAAGCGTTTTTTCCCGGCCATAAACGCAGACAATCTGTGTCGTCGTTCCAGCAGCAGCAGGCACAGGAAGTGGAGTCCAGTGATCCATATCTGGATTCTTTGCTTGAGCGCAGTGTGCACGCATTGGAGATGTCGAATACCTTGTTACAATCTTCAATATCGACAAAGTCCGCTTTGTCGACAATATTGGGCGCAGATTCGCCTGGGGATGGAGCATTGGAGGCGAGAGCTGTGGGACTTTCGACGAGGATTAGAGAGACATGGGATGCGAGAGCAGCGTGGGTTGATGATCTAGAAGAAATTAGCAGGAATGTGGAGGGGCTGTTTACTGAAGGAAATAATCCTTCATCCTCGCCAAGAAGAAGATACGCTTCTCGTTCGAACCCTGCTTATTCCACGCCTATGGCAGGAGGGGTAAGCTGCAGCTTGCCTAGCAGCGGTGGATACCTGAGCTCTGTGCGCAGACGGCCTTCACTGGATTTACGCCTCGAGTCGGATTCAGCTGCCATCCCTCGATTGCACTATTCGCATCAAAACCGGTCCAATTTGATATCACCTCCACCGCGAGCTTTGACACAGTATGTGGCGTCGACGCAGGACGCAGAGTCCATTTTACTTCCGTCGACGATTGGTCTTAGATCACCACCGTCCTCGCATCCCACCCCGGACTGGCGACCCCTTTCTGACATTGCCTCTTCGTCCATGACGAGTCTGCTGTCCACGCAGTCCTTCTCGTCCCCCGCCCCGTCCAAACTCACAGATAAACCGGTCGAGCCGTCTACGCCAGCGTATAATATGCTTTCCTCATTTGTGTATAGGCCAACGCCGCCTGGCTCGGCGACGCCGTCGTTCATGAGTCGGAGGAGGGATTCAAGCATCGCTAGCGGGAGTACGGAGCGGAGGTCGCGACGCTCCTCGACGTCGCCCGTTTCGCATGGCAAGTCGCCTGAGCTCACCCGCGGCACAGTGTCGCCGCCCATACGCCCTATGACGCCGCCAGTCGAGGAGCCGTCCTCGTCCTCGTCCTCGTCGGATGGGTTCGTCGCGAAGCGCACAGTGCAGAGTCTGCGTAAGATCCTCGACGAACAGCCTCCTCCGCCACTGCCTGTGGCGAATAGGTTGAAGTCCCCAGCGTTCATGCCGCGCACGCCTGTACCGGTCGCGGAGGCAGAGACGTCCACGGCGACCGCGTCCATCTCACGGCTCTTCACCAAGGGCAAGCACTCGTCTTCCACGCGCTCCGCGTCGCCGCCGCGCCAGTCCGCGATGAAGCAGCAGCATCGCGCCGCTGCCCCCGTCGCGGCAGACGGCGATGCAAATGCAAATGTGTCGGCCCTTCCGTCTGCGGTGCACACCCCGTCGCTCTCGCTCTCGGTGTCGGTGTCCACGAGCAACACGCCCACCGCGCCGACACCGTCGCCGCTGCCATCCCCGTCCCCATCCCTCTCGGTCTCAGGCTCGGGGGTCGTGCAGACGCTCAGCATACCCGATCTGGTAAGCAAAGTGCTCAAGGCGCGCAGCGGCTTCGGCAGCGGCGGTCTGGGCAGCGACGCAGACAGCTCGGGCCAGTCGACGCCGAGCAAGCGGATCAGCTTCGCGGAGCTCCCAGAGTCATACGCGAGCACGCGACCGGCGGGGTCGCGCTTCTCCAAGGGCAACAAGTCGTCGTCGTCCTCGCGGAAGCAACGCAAATCCTCTTCCTCTTCGGGGAAATTGAATGGCGATAGCCATGACGCGGCGGGGGATGTGAGCCCCGGGAACTGGTGGAGCGGGTGGTTGAGCTCGGGGATGGCCGGTGGGTCTGGCGCTGGCGGGATACATGGGTTAGGCGTCAGTCTCGCGCGCCAGGAAGAAAGGATGGAGGATCGGATGACGAGGAATTGGGGTGGGAGGGCCAATTCGGGGTATGGAGGCGGGGGCTCGATGATTGGGCTGTATGAGTCTTGAGTTTGGAGTTTTTGTGATTTGGTTGTGGATTCTTTTTCTTTCATCTTTCTTGCCTGGTTACTTTTCATTTTCTCTTGATCTTGATCTTGAACCTTCTTTTTCCTTTCCTTGTGTTGCTCGTTCTTTTGAGAGGGTTGAGGTTGGCTCTCAAGTCGTGCTCTGTGCTTATATTATTATTCCTCCCGTCATCCTCTCATTCTTCCTGTCTGCTGTCTCTTGTCCATGTTCACGTGGAAGCTCATAGTCTCTCCTTCCTCATCATCCTTCCTGTCTCTGTCCCATTTCTCAATTTCGACATGCCACGATCACGATTTTCTTTTCATTGGAGTCGTATCGTTATTCTATTTTTTCCCCCTCTTCTTTCTTGTAACAAACTGGATACATAACGTATTGCTCACATCGTCATACATACATACATACTATCAGGTTTCGCAAAAACATGTTCGGAAGGAGTGGTAAAATACCGATTTCGAATCAGGGACTTTCTTTACATCTACATAGCAACATGCCTCTCACTTTCCTCTCACTTTCCTTTTCATAGTTTTTCTCCCCACATGGTCGCCTGCGTACATCCACGAACTCTTCACGATCTTTCTTAACAATTGTTCATTATACACACCATCCATCTGCCGTTTTGGTTTAGCTGCCAAATCTCAAGAAAAACCAAAATGTTAACACGCCATCAGGAGTCATGTCATTGAAGGTTATAACTTATTATTACAAGCAAGTACACTAAAAGTGATCGTGGGAGAATAGTTTGTGTGCGGCAAGGACGGGTGGGGAGCAACCACTAACGCGAAACAGACGTAGGATGGTTGGTGATGCGTACGGAAAGGACAGGCGTTTGGATAGGTTCCATGATGGCGATAATGATGTAGGTGGTACAGGTGTAGTTGCCAGGTCGTGAAGGACAGCGGGTGTGTTGTCCGCAGATGGGGGATGAGGATGCGGGGAAAATGAGAAGAGGTCTGGAGGGGAGGAACCAGCAGAGTATTAGAGGAGGGAAGACCCGGAGAGGAGAGGAGAGACAGGGAGGATGAGGACGGGTGAAGAGGATGGGGAGAGGCAAAGAGGACGAGGAGTGGCGAAGAGGACGAAGAGAGAGGAAGACAAAGAGGGGTGGACAAAGAGAGAAGAGAGAGGAGGGCGAAGAGAGGAGAGGAGAGGAGAGTATAGTATGCAGATGCATTGGGGCGGCGGTAAAATGCACGAAGCTTGAATATTGTAGTTATCGACGAAGCTTCAGCTCTTTCTTGTGACGGGCCAAGTGTTGGCCAATGAGAGGACCAATATCCATGCTTCTAAGCAGTAAGAGTGATAAATATGTGTAGGGAGGGTGTTAGAGGCGAGAGGCGGAGTGAATAAGCCACCATTATGGCAAGAGGTTGATGGGTCTAGAAAAGGATTGTCACAGAAAAATCATGTTAGTGTTGTAGAGGGGTAAAGCATTGAAGCGAACGCTATGGAGAAAGTGGTATGTCAAGATGACAAGTTGCATAGAGAAGAAAATACAGAAATGAGAAAGAATGCTGAGTACCAAAAGAAGAAATAGAAAGGGTGTGTACTATGGGTAGAAATTATTTGAACTATGAAGAAGAAAGAAGAAAGAAAAATCCACGAATACAAGTAATGCACGGTTCATAAAAGAAATTGCATGAATATGAACGTAGACAGACGGTCGACAACAAGACAGCCATCCAGACCAACACGCTCCATCAAAGTCCTGACGAGAAAAGTAAAGAATCGTGGTTAAATGATGCCAAAGTAGAAAAGTCCCGTGTAAAGCAAAATAAGGAAAATTAAAAGCAAAAGAAACCAGAAATTTTGACAAATTGGAAGGGAAAAAGATGAAATGGAAGAAATAATCAATGGTAAGGAGGAGGCGAAAAGGGGAAAGAAAGGGCCAGAGGAACTTGAACTGATTGTCATCCTAATTCTTGCCCAACATGGACCCAGGCTCAAACTGAGCGGGCTCATCGGGCAGTTCAGAGGATAGCTCGTAGGGAAGTTCAGAGGATAGCTTGTGGAGAAGTTCAGAGGATAGCTTGTCGGGCAGTTCAGAGGATAGATTGCGCATGCCTTCGGGCATTAATTCCGGAACTACATCCTGGTTAAAGGTGGCACAAAACAGATCATCCCAGGACTCCTTAGAAAGCAAGAAACCAGCTGCTGAGGTTCCGGGATCTGGAGGAGTTTCCGGAAGGCTGTAATCCAAGGAGCTTGGGGTGTCTGTAAACTGATCACCGCTAAGATATGACGTCTGGTAGTTGTCCAGGAGCAGAACAGGCGAAGTGTCGGCCTGAGTAGATATGATAGGCGCCCGCCAGCGAATTTCCCAAATGTGGGAGACTGAGCTAAATGCGACTGTTCAGGCGGTTGATTGCCCTGCTCGTAATCATCCTTGTTTTTGTTCCTATACCTGGGTTGTGCACCACTAGATGACTCGACACGCATTTTGTTCGATGCGTTACTGACGTTTCTTGGACAAGCATCAGTGCCGATATGCCCTATTAAGTAGTTGCCGCAATTCCTGCACTTGCGCCTTTTCTGTGGGGCTTTGTTTGGGTTCGGACGGTTTTTCCCCCCTTTTCGCCTTCCCATTACCAACGTTTACTTCCTAAATGTCAGACATGCAAAGTGAGCAGAATTCAATAAAGCTCACCTTTGAGAATTCGATGAGTGTTGTGGAATTGATCAAATCGATCGTCCACGAGGAAAAACAATTCGTTAGCGTCCCCTTTATATATGCATAGAGAAAGTGGTTGCTAACTAGCTCGCACGATATCACATTATGGCCAAGTTTCTCGGAGGAAAAGATGCTTCGGGCGCCTACATAGCATAGCGACGACGTTCTGTCAATAATATTCAGCAATTGACGAGTTACCAAGCAGTAAAAGCGGATAGGATGTTGCTTTAGGTGAACGCAAGTGTCGTAGGTCGACGACGGTTGCATAGTAGTTTTGTTGTTCCAATGGTGCACGGGAAGGTTTGGAAACAATGTAGTCGACGGTAATACAAGAGTTCGACAAGTACTAGCACTGCACTTTTGTTCTTTCTCTAATCACATCGGAATTAGCCGAGCGAATCTGTGATAGGTACCACGAGCGAGCCTAGCAGTTAACGGGATGCAACAAATCTTGACAAAACAAAGTGCCTTGTACTTCCTGTAACCGGTGCCGGTACGCATTGATTCGTATGCCTGACAGCTTGGAAGACAAGGTATTTCCAGGTTCGAGTTGCGGCCGCCGTGATGAAGATAGTAACATGCAACCTTTAATTGACTCCCACAGTCCTCTTAAGAAAATGATTTATAGACCTTGCTTCCCGCTATGTAGCCCAATTGTGCCAATATCAAGTGCAACTTGTCTGAAGACGGGAAGACGAAGGATCCCACTTTAATCCTTTTAGGGGCAATTAAGAAACACATCGGAGAGCATGCTTCAAATCATTGGCATGCAGGTATTACATAAGGCCTATGAAGCAAGATGTAAATCAGAGACAGCACAAATCCGACGCAAGAAGCAAGCCTCACATTTTACTAGAGAAAGTGGACCGTTGGCCAGGTAGTATTTGTACGCCCAAAGGTTTCTGGGGATAGTTAATCAGTAATAAAGCTCCCCTATTGAATCGCGAACTTTCGAAAACGGCCACAAGATGGATGCCCAAAAAATTGATGTCAATAAGGTGTGAAGTAGAATAAGCAGAGTGGGATGTAGAATATATGTGTAAATCCATCGTGCTTGATTCTTTGCTTGCGTTATACAACGACAGCCAGACATCACGAGCGACGAGGACGCCTTGTATAAAGTGCCTGAGCAATTAGAATCCTCCCACTTGAAGATGATATCAATTTGGTCTCCCGACCAGGATCATGCCTTCGTCCTCTTCCGTTTCTGTTCCCGCTTCACTTAAGTTTGCCTTTCTTCGATCGGATGCAGAGTTTGACGATGAAGCAATCGAAGAACTTGATCCAGAATTCTTCGAAATTAGGGATTCAGTTTGCTCAGAAGCAGCAAGGATCGTATTAGCTGCGCTTTCAAGTGGACCGCTACGGGACTCGGGTGTGTTTGGATCCTGTGAAGTGGGTTTCTCGGATGCCGAGGCATCTTTTTTTGAAGGGACGTTGGAAGAGATGTCGCGGAGTGCCTCTAGCATAACATCACGCACGTGGGTAGACAGTTTACCTGCGTCACTCGCAGCCAATCCTGTGGTCAAAATTGGAGGAAGGACTAGCACAGAGAAATGAATGAATATGATTATCTGTTACTGCGGTGTTAAAATTCGAAACGGCGTACCTCGGACCTTTATGGTGCCAGATTCAAAGACGCCCTTATGGTATATATTCCAGTAGTTCTCAGTGACGATCGGCGTAATAGGAATTCCAGCATTGATTGCCAAGTGGAAGCCACCTTTCTTCAGCGGGAGCATGTCGGGAGTTGGGGACATGTGCCGTGTGCCTTCGGGGAACATCCAGACAGAGGTTCTATTTCGCTTCATCTTCTCTCCTGCAGCATTGATGGAGCGAACTGCGCCTGCACTATTTCCCCTATTGATAAAGATAGTTCCGGACATGGTCATGAAAGGACCAAGAGGTGTGAACTGGAGAGATTTTTTGGACATGATGGCAGTTTGCTTGGGCATTAACCTAGATCAAAAGACGATAACATAGATTTATGAGAACACGGACATGGCAGGCGAAGGACGTTTGTCGAAGATCATAAGGCTCACCTGCCAATGACCAAAACGTCAAGAATACTCTGATGATTGACCATAAGGACTGTCGGAGACGTTTTTAGATGTTCTTCGCCTTCAACAGTAATTTTTAGATCCAATGAACGGGAGATGAGAAAGTAGAATATCCGGGCTACGATAGCGTTGACGTTTGTAGATTGACCAATAAGCGACATTCCTGCAGCAATGAAGATACTAAATGAGGCCACTGTCATGAGTGTACCGGCATAGACGATCACCCGAGCATAGTATCTCCCGACCATCGACGAGACGGCAACTTGACGTACGAGAATGAGTGGGAGAGAAATATAAGCGAGGGGCTTGAACACGGCGATGAGGAAAGACATGATGAGAGATAGAGATCAATCGGTAGAGCCTCTGGGCCTGTAGATGTATACCAGCAGGGTGCTGGTAGCAGCAGAGGGAACCTTTATTAGTGAAAGGGGGAAAGCGGTAGCGGTGTATGTACAAACCTGGATTTTTTGCGGCAACTGACCGGAGTTCGAAACACGCGTTTCTGTCCTGACCACTCGGCATCCACCCATTTTTCACAAGGCTTGTCCTGGCTTGTCTTCCACTGAAATGCCTGAGACTGCCCCGGAAACTTCGACAGCCTCCCGTGGTAGTTACACTCAGTGACGAAACATGTTTGTGCGAGTTTACTGAACCGCAGTTCTTTCAATTGTCTCAGGACGAAATGCTGCATCTAAACCGCTGAGTGTATCGGCGATGAGCAGCGCATCAAAGTCCAAAGCAACGACATCGCGATCTGGTAGTGCAGCGAGCAAGTCATCTCGTGCACCAAGCGCCGCCTCCACAGTCTCTTCGAAGGCGTCCGTTGGCGGATCTACGTCCTCAGTAAAAGCGAGTCGACCACCCTCGGAGACAGGGTTCAAAGTCACAAAATTGAGTTCGACCACAGTCACTCTGCAGAGTACTTGGACGCCCAAGCCTGTATGTCAGTGTTAACCCTTGCCACTGAAACTTTGTTGATACCTGCCTAGTTGTCTGAGCCGTCTTCATCGACACCAGCCCCTATCGTAGAATCCCCTCCGACGCGTACAACCGATCCCTTGCAGGTCGCATCTCAGGTGTATCCATGGACTTATATGTCATCTACTCTGGACGCATGCTTTAAAGGTGCAGAAGCTACTTCTACCGTGGGTTATAATTATTTCAACGCCAATTCAACACGCTCAAATTTGTACTAACCATACAACTTATTATCTGCCACTATAGAATGACCTTGAAACACGTGCCAAGGAACTTGAAGCTCAAGAGTCAGAAATTTCTGAACCGCTAAATCGTCTTGATGCCGAACGATCTATTGAATTCTACGATGAGCTAGGCTCCGACGCTGTAAGTAAAAATTCATAACGTCACATATTTACTCCTGATTCCTATGATACAGTTCGCGACAGAGGCTCCAGCTATAATGACACTATTTCACTCTCATGGTGATGCATGCAATCGTATCGAAATTGAAGCCCTTAAGTTAGTTTCGCGAGACGCGCCTGACCCGCCCGAGGAAGAGCCACTCAAAGTCTACCAAGATATGCTCGATGATCTCGGTGTGTTGAATCTTCAGAAAAAACTTGATTCATTGAAACTAACAACTGGTAACAGAGCAACTGCATGCAGAAGCCACATCATTGCAAAACTCCATCACCAAACTGACACAAGAACCATTGGCATCCACCGAAAACAAGACTGCCGATGGAGATCCAGGCTCAACCATCAACGCTGACGCCTCTTCCGCTCGGTCGCAAGTCAATGGGATCTTCTCGGCCTGTCTTCCCGTCCTCAGGGCACGCCTTGCCAACCTCTCCATGGCACAAGAGCTAATTGACAGTGCCCTCGAGAACGTCAGTCTTGGTCTGCGTATGGAGAGCATGGGCTTGACCGACTAGTCACTCATGTTGCTCTCTGATGGTGACAGGTTCTACTGTCTCGGAAGCCCCGTGAATGTCACTCTCCTGATCTAATCGCTTTACAGTGGTACCTTGATTGCCATATCTTGTCGTAGTATACCCTTGCAGATACCCTTTTCGTCTAATCATGGTGAAGAATCTTTTGCGTGCCGCCGAATTTATCCCCCTACTTAAACGTGAAATCGACCCCAAGAGCACTGCCGCAGTCATAACCTGGGCGGCTCAGCCGGTCCCGCCCACGGCTCGATGATACAAGTTTGGGTTACGTGCGGAAACATGGTAGACGCCCTTCGTTGACTCGCGTCTCGTACAATGTCAGTCATTCCTCGGCTTGGCCAGTTTATCTGCTTCCAACATTTCACTATTAGTGCGTGTCCCACGAATGTTCATTATCAATATGTCAGGCAATCAGTGAGCAATAAGAAAACGGTTACGAGGCTGCCGTGCATACATTAGTCCCACATCCTTTGTCGCATTTACATGAGTCTTTTGGTTGAACCCTCCGCTTGCGTCGACAACCATTCCAATTGACCTCTGGGAACGCGCTTTTGATCGACTTGACATTGAACCACGATTCTCCAGCTTCCAGCTGTGAGCCGACCTCCTCAAGACGTGTCAGTGGAAGCCTCAGAAGCAGATGTTGTTGAATTTTGTAATCTGGCAGGCCTGACTTTCGAATTCCATGCTGTCGACCGTACAGCCTTTCCCTTCCGAGGGCTGAGCACGAGAGAAGTGCAAGTGGAATACAGCTTTACTTCTTTTAGGCTAGCTGATTTCAAGTTCCACAATTCTGTGAGCGGTGAGCTCACTTTCGGGATGCCAAAATTTCCACTATATTGACTTATGATGTAGGAAACTATGTTAAAGGCCATATATTAGCCAAGCTTAGGGGGAAAAAATCAAAATCAAACGCACACTGCTTCTCAAACTTGTCGATGATTTTTGACCTTCTTACTGAGATGATTCTAGAGCAAGCTCAAAATGTGTAATGAATGACAGGTAATATAATCCCATTGCACACTTGATAATTATAACCTTCCAGACATTGATTATTGCATTTAGTCACGCCATACACATCTCTCGAGCCAACGTTGACTGGGCCCAAGTTGAACCGTTGGCTCGTCTGCAATATGTACAGGAGGCACTGTGTGTTGAAGGTGGTGGGTACTACGAGGTATGCGATGCGAAATAATTAATTGTCTTACAGCTAATTGCAAAATCTTAGATCCATTTCAAAAAAGACGTAGCCCGCTCATATTTTCGTAAACAACCGTCATGGTAGCAAGGCGCGTGTCACGAGCGGAAGACTTTCAGTAAAACGGAAGGCATACTTCGTATGTGCCTAATTCGGCATTGTGGCGCAGCCTTTGGCAAAGAATGTGGAAAAATATATAGGATACGGGCACATGAGTACTTAGCGCGTATGCACCCAACGCGGACTGCCAGGCTCAGGGACCAACTGTCTCTTCCCTATGTCGCTGTATATTGCCACTTTTTAGGCCTGATTCTTCCTTGGTAGGGAAAAGAGAAATGGTTTATTTCTAATTTGCTTGATCTGTCGTTGCAGACACAGGCAAGGAAGTGACCTACGCTTTGGAAAGTTCTTTGTATGCCACCTCCTTGTTCTAACGGGCATGGCACTCATATGCTGAGTATACTAGTGTTTTATATCGCGCCGTGTTACATTCACACCTTAGTACAATCAGCTCGTCGACCCCCAACCCTGTTGCAAACCTGTGTTTTCTATTTCCATTTCTACTAGATACCGCTTCTCAGATATGAGCAGATACTCGAAGGAACACGAAGACACTTATCCTCCACATGTTCGCAGCTTAAACTATAACTCGGCTTGTCACATTGGCGAAGCCAGGGTGGGTACGATCAATGTGTCCATATACGATGTACTGTGTGAGTGATGTTCAGGGAATGAATGAAGCTTTGAAGGTGTAAGGCTGCTCCTTCTAGGTGGGTTGTTTGACGCGACCCCGCACCTTAGGCTGTGCCGCGTAGATTTGGTTCTCTCCCTCTTTCTCTCTCTCTGTTTTCTCTTCTCGCATTAGCTCTTAGAAACACGACGCCGATCCAGATTCTTTTGCGTGAGTCGTGAGCTTCTCTTCGCTTTGAAGTGTTTTTGTTGTCCTAGAGACAACTGTAACAGTTTTTCAGAAAGGGCTTTTGGTGAAAGTAAACTTGCTTGTGTAAAGCTGCACTATTTGTTCAAAGAAAGGAATCGATACACACTGAACTTTGACTTGATCCCGGACCATTTCAAATTTCAAATCAAAATGTTCGATCCGTGAGAGCGGACTTACTACCTCCGAGATTACATAAATGTATGTGTCATTTGTCGTTGCCTCTCGTTCAAAAACTTGAACTTAGTGGTTGCACGTGTGGGCGGTTGACCACAGGCCATACTCTTCTCTGGTATAACCTACTCTTGACAAGCTTTAGTAGGATCTACAATATTTTGCAACCTCAGTGGACCATCTAGGTATAGGCTCGTAAGTACCCTGACTTCGCTATCCATTCCTTACAAGTTTTTACCTGACATAGCCTGCCAGTAGTGTAACCACGCACGCCAACATTCCAGCGTATCATAAACTTACCAGTGATACGTTATTAAAGGCGCCGTAATGTTACTCAGTCAAAGTAGGACGAAGAACGAGACTGTGACGAAAGGCCCGACTAGTTCGTGTGTGCTATCCGGATGCAAAACAACTGAATACAAGTATTAAATACAGGAATTCACAAGGCTCCTTTCAGCAAGCGCATACCTCACGTTGCAGGGTTTTCAAGGTTGATAACCTTTCGTCAGA
The DNA here is from genome assembly GCA_023853785.1 of Psilocybe azurescens. Taxonomy (NCBI): domain Eukaryota; kingdom Fungi; phylum Basidiomycota; class Agaricomycetes; order Agaricales; family Agrocybaceae; genus Psilocybe; species Psilocybe azurescens. The sequence goes on along the minus strand of JAJIRX010000557.1, from coordinate 872,927 downwards.
TAACCCCCGCCAGACTCCTTGGGCCGGTCAGATATACTCTCGGACACTGTTTTCAGCGGGACATGGGTATCCCATGTGGGATACTAAACTTCAGCCTAATTTGCCCAGTCCTTACGAGAAACGAGGCATATGCATCGGCGACGTTGGCGTGATTAGAATGGCCGATGGCTACTTTTCTTTTGCTTTCAATTTGTTTCTTCCCCATGATGACCCACTCAACACTGTAGACGGTCTCAACTGCCCTCCTGGGTACGTTCCTTTGAGCCCTCCAACTGAATCGGAGATTACCAGTGTACCGCAATACTTTCTGCCTGGGTCTGTCGTTGCAAGTAAGGGTGTAACTGTTACCCGCGTCTCGGAGACCCCTCTGTATGCATTCCCGTTGGCCCTGTCACCCTTCAATATAAAATAACAAATAACTGTTTCTTAGACACCTTGAGCTTGACTCTTCCGAGCCTGAAGCTGCCTTCACGATTTTACCACATGGTGCTTCGCGTCAAGATATGGTTTCCACCCGTATAACAGAATACCTGAAGGAACACGCGTTTAACTGGATTCGTCATTTCAGCAGTAATGGCATAGTCCCCAACGGAAGCTTATACATTGTTACAGGACACGACAAAGCAAGGACATCTCACCTGGCCGCTTTTCCAGCTCGAATGGTCTCAGGAAGTCGAAAGATGACTGCTAAATATGTGGATGGAAAGCTACACTGCAAAGAGAACACTAGAGAGTATCCGAGGGATCCTCTAATTGATCCTGTCGAAGAACAAGAATGTGTATTCCTTCGTGGCATACGTCTTTCATCAAGTGGTCCAGATTGGGACCATCACTTCCCGGGCATGCCACTATGGGTAACTCCCGCTTCGCTATTGCTTCACACACCTCCTTTGTCTGACCTGCTGGAGTACGTCCCATCAGACAGCGAAAGCGAAAGCGAGGACTTGTCTCACAATAATGCAGCTCCTGTTTATAACGACGTTCATGGTGATGCTAATGTGGATAATCCAGTTGACGAAGACGTCAATGACTTGGCTTCTGTTCATACCACATCGATTTCTAATCAGTCAAGCGCTGATGATTTCTCTGACGATAGTGCAGAGGTAGAACACCCCAAAGCTTTGAAGACCGTAGGTGATCAAATAGCGCAATCTTTCTGAATTTGAACTTTTGAACAACTATAGTATCCATTTCATCCATCGGATATCGTCGCACAGATTATGTTGAATGAGGTGTGTCCCTTCAACGTGTTGCCGATGCTTCATTCGAGTCTCAATTTTGATACAATAGTGTCCCAGAGCCAAATTGGCCCTCGTTGACGATCACATATGGTCAGTTCTTTCCGGAACAGAAGAGCATGAGACTTCGCAGGCCCCTGTGACATACGAGTGCACTCAAGGGGGCTTCGTTTCCGACTTCAGTATCATAATTGAAATAGTGTTCAAGTTCTATGATATTGTTGAAAAAGATGGTAAGTGTTTGTGGCCATCATTCTCACTTTATCGTACTTATTTTAGTAGAGGTTGCAATAGTAGTTCGTAAGGCCAATGGAAAGAGCTCATACGTAAGTCGAACGAAGACTACTGAACGCTGTCAACTACTTACTCGCGTAGGATTCACAGCTTTCCAAACTATTTAGAAGATTCTGGCCTAAACAATCTGAAGCACGTCTTTGGACAGCAGACCTTGTTGCTGACTTGGTACGGCAAGGCGAAGATTCATTGGGAGGCGAGAAGTACAGCCTGCGGCGCTAGAACAGAGCACTCACACTTGATTCTAGTTGCCATGCTCATGGTTGGTTGCTATTTTCTCTTGATCTAGTGTCTAAGTTGGGTGTCGTTAAGCATAAAAAGTGTTTATCTCATCAATATCAATTTGTGATTTGAGCTGCATAGGAAGAATATGACTACGGTGGCCTTAGGGCCCGCAACCACAACCATAATTACTCGTGCAGTGCACGTTTCCAGGTCCGAAATCCTCCTCAACTTTGGTTTTGTAGACGAAGAAGGGCGATTGAACCTAACTAATGTTACCAAAGAGTGTGCCAAAAGGCTACTCTTGGTGCTCGAAGCCTTGCTTGGTATTGATCCTTTGGTGCTGGAAAGAGTTGAAGAGCTTGAAAAGATACTACTTGATCTCTTCATGATGGAGTATAGGCCAACACCGAGGCATTGAGGCTCGATGCCTGATTCCTTTGAATTCATCTCGTCCAGTAGAGGACCCACTTTACCATACAAACGAGCATTACCATCCACGATACCCCATTGGTACTGATCCATGTAGACGCTGTCCTGTATTACACCAGATGTGGACGTGAGGACGACTTCTAACGGTGGTAGTATCTTCGCACCCGAGTCATGGCAGCAATGAACTATTCCCCAGTTATTTGCCATAAATGTTTTTGATATAAGTATCAGACGTCCATTCTTCAGCGACCGGTCGAACTGCCTTGCTAAGATGTACCAATCGTTAACATTGGCAGCAAAGTACATCCGCCCTGCCTCTGAGGTGATATAAGCATCATCGATGGAGTAAATTCTGCCACCGTCCGGAACAACTATGGCTGATGCTGCTCTACAACTTTTCTCAAGCTTGAAGGCAGCTTTCGCAGATGGTCTAAGTTTGACGTGTTTAGTAAAATTTTAATCATATAACTTTTGTCCTTGGAGGAGGGTACGTACCCAATACTTGGCACCACACTAAATCCTGAGTCATGATATTTCGTTCCAGAGGGGATAAGTTCGTTTGCAAGCCCTTTATGCATCAAGAGTTGGTGAAAATTTTCAGGAGGTCGGAGGCCCTGCTTTTGATTTTCATCTCCAGACAATAAAATATTGAAAAGTGAAACAAAAGGTCCAGTTTTGTGAAAATATCCGACATCCCCAACTTGAACACAGCGCGCAGGCTTTCCATCTAAAAATGCAAAAGAAGGCTTCCAGAAAGGAACGGCGGTGCGATCATCCGTGAAAATAGAGGTCTTCATATAATATTTGATATGCTTGGTTAAGTCTCTGGGCAGGAGCTGCAGGGGATGGTAAGCTCATGCAGATCTGTGCAAGCTTTGAAACGGCGCACATCTTTTTATATTCAACAATATAATCAAAAGAGTCTGTGCAATAAAATAAGAACATCGGTGGTAGTATATATTGTACTCCCACGAAATAGTCGCAGAAATTTCAATGGATGACTCACCTGTGGCGGCGGTGATTGACGATAAGTGCCCAGTGAGAGCAGTCTGATATGTCCTGTTTGGGGCTGGAGCGGTCACAACATCAATGGATGGAGATGACAATTCAAGTAGGTTAGAGGCATCGTTTTGGACTTCCCCCCTCTTGTTTGTCAGCCTCCAACCTCGAGCGCAACGCCTCAGAGTTCTGGATACAGACCCGCATGTGTGAGCATTTATCTTGCTAGTTCAACTCTCAGCGGTGGAGAAAATGGTGCTGTACCTCGGGCTTCTTTGGTGATATCACATTGTGCGCACGACTCGGAGTTTTTGGAATAGAATCTTGATTTATTTGAACATCAGAAAGAAATTTCATCCGCAGTATAAGAATACCTTTTAGTTCGACGGACTCGACAAGCGGAGAATGGCTTTGTGTCTGAGGCAACGGAGGCAAAGGAGGCAATGGGCGATCCAAGGACAAGGATGATAGCTTGCTGTTGTTGATATTTTGAACAAGTTGAACGCGACTTGACGGTGATTGTTCGTGTTGAACGCTATTTGATGACAACGGTTCCAGTTGAACGCCCTTTGACAACAATTCTTCAAATTGAACCTTTTCCGATAGTGAACAAGTTGCATGGTTAAGAATAGAGACAGAGGAATGTACTTTTTCTATGTCGTCACGAACATCTTCACCCAGCAAATGACTTGTATTTCTCTTCGATTTCTGTATTTTACTATTATTAGATAGACTAAGTGAATGGACAACTTACAGGTACCTTTGGATCGTTTTGATCGATACTAGTTAACCCTGGTTGAATTACTTGGTAGATAACAGTGATTCCTCCCAAAAATGAAAATCGCTACATACCATCATGTCCGTCATTGATATTGATATAATAGTTGTGATTGTGAACATTGCTTCTGACATTCCGTTGAGTGTGGTTATAGGAGTTTGCCACTTTATGATTTGAGATGTTGTTGCTATCTTGGTTGTGGGTGCTGGAAGTGGGCGTGTAGCCAGATAAGACGGTAGGATGCCCATGTACAATGGGAGGATAGCCCTGCACCTGGGGATAGTACCTCTGCGCACTGCTCTCCTTATTATTAAACAATAAATCCAGGCCATGAGGGACATTGACGACTCTGGATTCACTCCCCGATATCGCTTCCGAGTCCTTAGATGAGTCAGAGTCAGTGTTATAATCCCCAGACCGACTATCAAGATGTTGAAGGCCGGTTGACGGTGACCCCGTAGTGTTGATAGAGTGAGAGGTAAGATCCTGTCGTATAATTGTATGAGTAAGGAAATGTCTGTGGTACCAACGCAAAAATCAAGTGTATACTTACGATAGCGCTGAGCCCTGACTCTTGAGTCTTTGCCTTAGATTTGGGACTTGATCGGACCAAAGCAGACGACGATTGCTGTTGTGTCACTGGTAGAGTCGCAAAGTGTGTATTCTCTTGCACAATCTAGGAGTTTATCAGCTGTGTGGATGGTCATCAAAGAAAAGGAAAGCTTGATCTACTGTGGAGGTGGTCCAAGGCGGGGTCTCTACTATCTGTGCTGGTGTCTTAGACCGTTGCTTCAAGGCTAAATAGTATAAATTCTAAGAGTACATTGGTTCATTAATAGCAATTACTCACCCCTGGGTCGAGATACTTCTCTTCTGGATGTGGATGGTTGCTCCTTGGGTGACATGTCGTTGGAGTCAAGGGATAGTACGTGTGGTCAGGCTGTGATCAGTCTAGATGGTAGTATCAAATCAATTTTTAGTCAAGCTATTCCAATCGATGGCGATTTATAGAGGAATCGGAGAGGAGTGAAGAGAACACGAGGGATCTATAATCTGTCAAAACTCTCTGCCTCATGACATCCAATCGTCGGGTTGTGGGCACACATTTGTGACTCCGCGAGAGTTGACCAATAGTCGTCATTTGGTGTGTAACATGTAATGTTATCTGCCTCAATGCATGCCGGCTTGAACAAGACTTAAGCGCTCTATGACGAATTATCATAGTATATCAGGACATAAAGGAACAAAGCATTGTAGAGCATTGTCGGTGACTCGCTTAGGAAACCTATGCCAAGTACTTTTGTTGTACACAGCAGCCCAATTGAGACAACGAACAAACATAGCCAACGTTGGCATTGCTATTAGACTTGCTAAACAAGCATAAAAATAGAGATGTTCTCCTAAATACTGGGCATCAGTATTACATACAGTCTAGTCCGTATGCCGTTATTGATGTTGCTGGTGATTGATGGAAGAGTTAATGGTAATTTTAGGTCACATTCAATCGAATGGCTTGCATATGTTTAAGAACTTATGTAACTTGTATTTACTACCAGAAACAAGAATTCTGGGTTATGTGGTATGCACGCAACGGAGTAAATTTGGCACTGCGCCAAAATCCGAAATACAAGATCTACGTAGAAGATAAGTAATCCTCTAGCTTGCAGTCGGAGCCCACGGATGAGTCATGACACACCTCGTCTTCTTACCACCATTGTGAACAATGGGTTCATAGTCACCAATTTGATCATACCTGCCGCATCCTCCCCATTCCTATGCACCCATCGTGCGCCTTGTTCTTAACCCACTCCTCTGCGTCTAGTTAGAGATAAAATCTCGAGACTCAATTCTTGATGTCGTTTGGATTGGATTTAAATTAATTACATTCTAACAGTAAAATCCTATATCATACAATGATCAATTACATTTTCTCCTGTTCTAATGTGTGGTATACGACCAGTTGAAAGTATCATGTCTCATGAAGCCAACTTATCTCCAGACTAAGCAATAAGGATAAGAAGAAAAGATTTTTTTCGTTTCTAACATGGTACTTGTACTAGTAGTCGATCATGATGGCAAGTGTATTCATAGCTCTTCTGATGCTGAGGACCTCAATCAAAACGTGTAATTTGTGGGACCGGACTACAAGTTCCGAAATTACATAAATGTACGCCATTCTTCGAACTTACTTCGTGGTTGCACGTGTGGGCGGTTGATCACAGCCATACTCTCTTCCTCGTACAACCAACTCTTGACAATCTTTAGTAGATTCTCCAACACCTTTCTAATCTTACTGGACTGGCGCATAGATACAGGCTTGTAAGTCTCTCGACTTCGGTATCCATTAAGTTATTGCTTGACATTGCTTGCCAATAGTATAGCCACGTCAATATACTTACTAGTGATACTTTATAGAAGATACCGTGATGGTACTCAGCCAAAGTAGAACGAAAAGCAAGACCGCAACGAAAGGCCGTACTAGTTCGTGTGTGCTGTTCACATGCTAAATAACTGAATACAAGCATTAAAACAGAAATCCATAAGGCTCCTTTCAGCAAGCGCATACCTCATGTTGCAGGATTTCCAAACTTGATAACCTTCCGTCAAATAACCCCCACCAAACTCCTTGGGCAGGCCAGATATATTCTCGAGCACTATTTTCAGCGGGATATGGGTATCCAATGTGGTATCCTAGAATTGGGCCTGATCTACCTAGTCCATACGAAAAGCGAGGAATATGCATCGGCGATGTTGGGATTCTCTCAACGGTCGACGGTCAATTTTTTCTTTCTTTCAATATGTTTCTGCACCACGACGACCCATTAAACAGTCTAGCCGTGCTCAGCCCTCCTCCTGGGTATGTTCCTTTAAGCCCTCCCAGTGAATCAGAGATTGTCAGCATGCCAGATTATTTTTGCCCGGCTCTGTCGTCGCGAGTAGAGGTATGGAAATCACCCGTGTTTCGGAAACCCCTCTGTATGCATCCCCATTGATCCTGTCACCCTGCGATAAGAATTAACGAACATTTGTTTCTTAGACATCTTGAATTCAACTCTTCGGAGCCTGAAGCTGCTTTCCTTGTACTACCAGAGGGTGCTTCACGTCAAGATATGGTATCAACCCGTATGACTGACTACCTGCAGCGACATGCGTTTGACTGGATTCGTTATTTTGAATACTCGGGCGGCAAACACATAGTCCCCAACGGCAGCTTATACATTGTTACTGGACACGACAAAGCAAGATTGTGCCACATGGCTGCCTTTCCAGCCAGAATGGCGACAGGAAGCCGAAAAATGTCTGCTAAGTACATGGACGGCAAGCTGTACTGCAGCCGGAATACTACGGAGTCTCCAATGGACCCTCCGGATCCCGTTGAAAGAGAAGAATGTGTATTCCTTCGTGGCATACGTCTATCCCTGAACAGTGCAGATTGGGACCGTCATTTCCAGAGTTTACCACAGTCGTTAACTCCTGCTTCAATATTGCTTTACACACCTGCCTTATCGGATCAACTGGAGTTTATCCCACCCTCAAATAGTGATGAAAGCGTTGGCGACCAGTCTCACAACAACGCAACTACTGTCGATAGCAGAGGTCGTGATAATGTCCATGCAGACAATCGAGTTGATGATGATACCAATAATTTCGTTTCTGCTAATGCTAGGACATCAATTTCTGGACAATCAAGCGATGATAGTTTCTCTGATGATAGTATAGTGCCAGATCCCCCAAAATCTTTGGAACACGTAGGTGATCCATTAACGTGACTTTTCTGTCTCTGAACTTTCTTTGACCGACTTCAGTATTCATTTCATCCTTCGGATATCGTCGCACAGCTTATGTTAAACGAGGTACGTACATTCAACGTTTTATGGACGTTCGAGTCGAGTCTAAATCCAGGCAAACTAGTGTCCCAAGGCCAAATTAGCCTTTGTTGACGATTACTTTTGGTCAGTTCTTTCCAGGCGAGACGATGGTGAGACCACGCAAGCCCCCTTGACACACCTGTGTACCCAAGGGGCTTTGTTTCCGATTTTGGTATCCTATTGGAAGAAGTCTTCAAGTTCTATGATATTATCGAAAAAGATGGTCAGCATTTGTGGCCATCATCTCACTTTCATTGTACTTATTTCTAGTAGGGGTTGCGACCATAGCCTGCAAGACGAATAGACAGGTCAATGTAAGTCAAATGGGGACTACCGAGCGCCGTTAATTCTTCGTACAGGATTCGTGGTTTGTCAATCTACTCAGAAGATTTTGGCCTAAGCAATCTCGTGAAGCTCATCAGTGGGCAGCAGACATTGTTGCTGATTTGATACGCCAAGGCGAGGATTCATTGGGAGACGAGAAGCACGTTCTACATGCATAGAAGCGAGCGCTTACGAGTGCTTACGCGTCTCAATTTTTGCTTTTGCGCATTGCTATACACGAAAGCACGGATTTATTAAACCTTTTGTTTTTTCGATCGTTACGCCGCCCGTTTTGGATCACTATTCATTCTTAATCTGTTCTGTGAGATCTTATATCCAGGAAGGTGCTGCGAATGGTGTGTTAGGTCTGCATTTAAATCAAAACTTGTTTGCTGCTAGTAAGGAACCCGTGCTGCACACGAAAAAAGTACTTACTGTTGCCGCAGGGTTCGAGAAACTTGGTATGCTGAGATCTTTGAATTGCTTTGCTTCTTTGGGCTCTCCAATAAGTTTTGGAATTGAAAAGTGTGGCAATCATGTGCGGTGCCTATGTTGCCGAGACTAGCCTATATCAAAATCTACCAGAAATACCAATCATATCACTAAAAACTTAAAAATCTTAGTAATGATAAATCCCAACCAATGTTGCTTTGTATATGTAGATGTAGATACGAGGCATTTGTCAAGTCAGTATACTAGATTGTGGCCCCGTGGAACTGGATCTAACTAGCAATGGCACCAATTGAGCCAAATTGTAGTACTGTGCCAGGGGGCGACGGTCAACTATCCATAAATATTCATGTATTTGAATGTCGACCTTGCAATTCTCCTTTACTCCAACCGAGTCACCCCGTTGTCTGTACCTTAGCCTCTCGAAAAGAAGGATTTCTTGAAAAACATTGCTCTTGGAGCTCGAACCTTTGCTTGATACTGATCTTTTGGCGCTGCTAAGAGTTGAAGAGCTTGAAAAGATACTCGATCTTTTCATGATCGAGTATACGCCAACGCCAAAACATTGAGGCTCGATACTACCCGATTCACTGGAGTGCATGTCGTCCGGCAAGGGTCCCACTTTCGCAACCATAGTAGCGTCACCCCCGTGATGTACCACTGGTGGTGATTCATGTAGACACTTTCCTGCATTTCTCCAGGTTTGGACGCAAGGACAGCAGATAAGGGAGGTTGTAATTTTTCACCCAACCTGTGGTGACAATGGATTATTCCCCAATTATTCGCCATAAAGAGTACTGAAACTAGTGCCAGGCGCCCGTTCTTCAATGACGTGTCAAACTGCTTCGCATATTTGTACTATTCATCAACATTGGCATTAAAATATTGCCATTCTTCCGTCAATTTGAAGCTGAGTGAATGTAGGTAGTGAAGTTTACCACCATTCGGGACAATAATGGCCGAGGCCGTTTCACAGCGTCCTTTCAGTTCGAAGACGGACCTCGCAGAAGATCTGCGTTTAACAGGTTCGATGTGTATATTGTATTATGGAACTTTTGGAAAAAGTACGTACCCAAATTTTTTGCAGTAGCTGCGGATTGGCAGTGGCTTTGAACCCATCGCCCGAGTAAGTCGATCCAGAGTAGATAGTACGGCTGAGAATTCTCCTCAATTCTGGATATTGTTGAAAGTTAGGAGGTAGGAAGCCCTCCTGCCGGTTTTCATCTTCAGACAGATAAATGTTGAAAATCGATACAAAGGTTCCGTTTTTGTCAAAATATCCAACATCCCCAAGTTGAACACAGCGAGCCGGCTTTCCGTCTTCGAACCCGAAAGACGGATTCCAGAGAGGGACGCAGTGGATGGCGTTCTCTTGCGGCAGGATAGATGATTTCATATAGTTTTCGGCATAAGCATATTCTTTGTCTAAGTCCCCAAGATATATATTGTAGGGGAGAGTAAGCTCATTGAACTTCAGCACGAGTTCTGAGAATAATGAAATGACGCACGCTTTTATGAAAACCACGAAGAAACTCGAAAGAGTCTGTCAAAGACATACATTTTACACGCCAGAAATAATCGCAAATATATTCAACAAAAGACTCACCCCTTGGGGTGGCGAATGCTAGGTGTCCAGTGGAGATGGACTTGGGCTTCAGAACTGGCGTTGGGGCGGCCACAACGTCAATAGACGAAGATGATAGTTTAATTATGTTAGAGTCATCATGATTCGGCTCTGCCTTTTGCTGGTTGGCCTCCGAAGGCTTCGAATGCAACGCCCTAGAGTCCTAGATACAGACCGTATATGCGATCATTTAGCACGCTGGATTTATCATCAACGATTGAGAAATGGTGCTGCACCTCGGCTTCTTCGGGGTCTTCGAAATAGAATCTTGATTTCATAATCATATTTGAAGTCATCACAAAAACTTCATTGGTGACATAAAAATACCTTTCTCGACAGGTTCCATGTATGAAGAGTGGCGCCGTGTCTGAAGAAAAAGGACGGGATGACAATGTCAGTCCGCTGCCGATATCTTGAACTTGGACGCCGCTTGACGGCGATTCGCGAAAGTCTTCATCCAGCAAATGATTGATATTGCTCGTTAATCTCTGTATTGACTTATCAGCTGGACCAAGGGAGTGCTCAACTTGAAGAGGCACCTTTGGAGCCCTTTAGCCAATATTTAACTCTAGTTAGATTACTCGATAAGCGACAGTGATTCCCAAAAAGAAAATGTATTCGTACCATAAAAATTATTGATTTAATGATGTGGTTTTAAACCGTATCTCTGTTATGTTGAAGTTGGTCTCTGTTTTCGGTAGGAATTGCTGAAAGGGCGTTGCTGACACTAGCGCCGAATCTGGATATGGGGTCCGGTATATTAGTGAAAACATTGTGATTACTAGCATCCGGTTCAGCTCCATCAGTACGCTCATGGCGAGCTGATTTCAAATAGGAGTTGCCAATGGCAGTGACCTAGTAGTATTTATAGAGCGAGAAGTAGGGTATTGTGACTGGACGGCATAGAATTGTGTGAGCATACGAATCTCTGCGACATAAAGTAGAAACGAATAGGATACATACCATGGCGTCGAGCGCTGACTCCTTTCTGCCCTTTAGGCCGGCAAGTCTCTGAAGGTCGGCTGATTTCTGAAAGTACTTGCTCAGAAACAAAGAAGGGCGCAACAAGGAATCATTTGATTTCATCTACCTGTGCTATACCCTAGTCCATAGATATTGAATCGCCTGAACGACTCCGTAAAACTTGAGCAGAATTAATCGCAGGATATATAGTTAAGAGGGGCTCGCTTACAGCATGATTGAGATAGATTTCCCTCCGAAGACGTATCTTTATGCGCCATTGCTGTAGTAGAGTCTGAAATGCAGATGTCAGACTACAGACTGGCGGTCGATGGTAGTATCGAATAGATTCCCAGCTATACCGTTCCAATCGATGGCCGGTTATAAAAATCAGAGGAAGAATGAGGATAACACGAGGGATCTGTCATAAATATCCCGCATGGCAATCCAATTCGTTGGGTTGTGGGTGAATTGTGGGTACCTAATTGAGACCCGGGAGGAGTTGACTAGCAGTCGCCGTTTGAAAACCCAATGTCTTCTGATAAGTGCCGAGGCAATTCAAGGGTTCTATTGAGCATACTAACGTCAGGAAGCAAAGAATAGCAGAAACATTGTCGTCGCTTTAACTGAAGACTGTCATGGCAGAGTACTTTGTGACTGTACCTAATTGGGACAACGGCCAAATACAGCCAATGTGCTTTCATTACAAATTGATTGCAAATTTACCATGTACGACAACTCTTGTACAGTAACCAAATAAGTAGGTCTCCTGAGAAACGCAAAATGCAAGCGAAATGAGTAAATAGCATTACTTCACGCATTCCAGTCAGGTCTGAGGTTGGTGTGCCGTCATTATGCTAATGATTGACACACACTGACAGAAGATGGCAAAAGACTAAATTTAGCGCACAGAGTCAGACTCACGCAGGCCATCTACGCTGGTGTAACGCCAAGACAATAAGATACAATGTTAAGGATGATAGAACTTACAAGCTGAATGCGTCGTATATCTCATTAAATATTACAAAACCCTACATATTCGCGTCTGAAACTATGAGTAACTATGGTTCTTCCACCCAATACCTATTTCACCGAACCTCATTGGGAAGATATGAGCGGCTAATAGTATCAGCAAATATCGACTCGGGTTTCCAATCAGGTTCGAGTTTAGAACTATCAGAGTAGACGACCTGGACCGACAGCTCGCGTGGTTTATACGCTAGGTTGTCCAAGAATTTCCACCATGTTGGGCTAAACCTAGTGACAGCGTCGTATTTTTCAATTCCTGCAAAGCGGTCCTCAAGCAAAGCATCGCGTCCTTTTACATCCAGCACCGTGTGTTTATAACGAGCTAGCGTCGCGAGTACTTCATCTACATCCACGGGTAGATTCTGGTAATTACGGGCGTATTGCAATCGGCTGCTATTGAAACGTCGCAGGAACAAAGCAGCTGTGTAGAACAGTAAGTTACGATCGGTTCGATGTCCATCAGTGGGATTTTGATGATCCATGAATTCTTCCAGACGGTCTTGAATAATAGTAAGCATAGACTTCAGTGTATCATCTGACATTTGGTTGATGGTCTTGTCGTAATTGAAACCACGTAGATATGATAAGTCGATCTCCATTTGAGTGACGAAATCTGGGATGTGGCATCCTGCATGGATATCTCGCTTCAAGTTTTTGGCTCGCTCCGATCCTGCATATTCAAAGAACATCAAATATACATTTGCGTATTGCCACCACAGTTCTAGGAAACTCTAGGTTAACAAGGCATAAAAGGGATCGGATATAAACAGAAATACCGTGGGCCTTCTGAATATCTTCATCACGGGTATGGTTGCATACTATCCCAGCAATCGAGAGGGGTGTAACCACTGGCATTTTAGTCAACACCAAAAGCGTCGACGGCACGATTTCTGTCCGCTTATCGTATATCCACTTCATAGCTCGAGTCTGAATTTCGACCAGATGCATCCGGAAGGGCCTGAACTCGCGAAGGTCGACCAAGACATTGACGAAAAAGAGGACAATGTGTTCATGATGGAGCATCATCCATTCAGGGTCAATGAAATTGGGTGTGTCGAATGTTCTATTTGGATGTACGCCTAGATATTCTGCTAGACGAGGATGCTCACTGTATCGATCGTCGATGAGCGAGTAGAAATAATGGTGGTGATGTGATTTGCTGTCAAGGGAGGGCCGTTCCACAGCATAAACGACATGATCTGTAACCGACCGAGAGACATCGCAAAAGCAATGGTAAATGGTTGATAGATAGTCATCTTTAATTTCGGTATTACTGTCTTGGAATAGACTACGAAGACCCATTATCGTATCGTATACTGGCATGAGCTTGTGTCCTTGTATTGAAAGGTGGTCAATTAACCCCTGGCGATTAAACCTTTGGAGTGCATAATTATCTCGGAGAGAGATCCAAGCTAGGTCGAATTCTTGCCATGTTCTACGACGCCAGGTAGAAGATAACAGCGGTACAATAGGGTCGACTTCTGGGTCAGGGACACTGGGGATGCGTCCCAACAGGTATGGAACTCGATAAACGGTGAATCGTGTGGTTGGTTCAATAATGTGCAGATAGCAAAGGTAGGCGATGTGAAATATAAAATGGAAGACAATTCGAAATGCTCGTGATTGCGGGGATTTATACGGGCATTGAGGTGGTGCGGTCAATGGCTGGTTGGAAAGGAGGAACGGAATGTAAAAGCTGAGGCCTTGCACTGTTGGAAGGACAGTGGTGAATATGTAGAAGAGCAAAGTCAAACCAATGGCTATAACTGTAGGTATCGACACTCCGAGCCCAAGAAGGAGAGAGAAATCGACCATTCCTACCAGGAATAACACCACCGCGCCTTGAAGAAGCACTGGCAGGGCCGTAAAGACCTTGCGGAGATACCATTTTTCAATACCGTCCGCACGCATCTGGAAAACAGCGAAGGCTTGCTTTGGGGTGAGTTCGGAATAGCCCTGGTGCTCGCTTAGCCATTGAAGCGATATGATTCCAAATAATACAGTGGTTAAGCTGAGGACAAGACTCATGAACCAAAAACTGTTTATGCGAACATCAGCGGGGGCCGGGCCACCAGCACCAGCTAGCGCTGTTATAGGTGTAGATGAGGTTCCGTTCAAGACATTATCCAAACTGCTGGCTATATGCGCAAGCAGCAAGACTTGTGGATCATCTTGCAGACTCTTGTACGATTCGATCACAAATGCTGTCACTACCGCAGAGAATAGAGTCGCCTTGTAACGGGTAATCAACGCATTGCTCAGTATAATTGACTCCTCATGAAATTTAAGGTTACTCACAAAAAAAAAGCACATTGTTGACCTCGTTCTTCCAAGTCTCACACTGTATCCGATCTCTTTCCAGCAGGGGGCTCCAACAGGGCACTCCAGGGATCACCCTCTGGTGGTGGAGGAGCAAACTTGAACTTGTCGCCGTCGATACCTAAGTTCCATCCAGTGTAACCAAGACCATCCTTCAAAGTGATTCAATCAATAAAGAGAATCAGGATATTGAATAAAAATACTTGCCGGATCAGAACCTTTGGAAGGATTTGCACTAGGTTTCTGCGCTTTCTTTTGTGACTTTTCGTCATCGTCGGACTGAGAGGATGCAAGTCACATCAACGTTCTGATCCTGGGAATATGAGACCAGGAGAACTCACACACTGCTCGGCATCAAGCACGGAACCCTTCTCTTCTACTCGAGACGATCCATTCACAGCAGTAGACATCGTGTCTCTGGACTGTCAGTAATTCAGATCAACGAAGCGGTAAAGGGTTGGACCAATCGTTACCCCTGCATTGACAGGCTGTGCCGAGTCCTATTCCCTCGTTACCCGGACTGGTGATTGAATGCCTAAAAGCCTTCATGACCACGTTTCAACCCAGTAGGCAGTCCACTGGAGAGAGTCGCCTGCCAAATAAGATACTTACGGTGCCGGGTGAGCCCTCCGAAAATGGGCTCATGGTAATGCAATTTGTTGGATAGATTGATAAAAGTAAAGCAAAGTAACAAACTTGAAACTGTGTCGGGCCGCTCGCGAATTATCATGTCATGCGATTCACCTCTATCAGAGGCCAGCCCTCGCAGTCGACGCAGCCTCGTTGGTCCATCGGCGAGGAGAACTCCCTTTCGGTGTTACACAAGCGTGGCACCACAAAGTCACACTTATCAGGGATATTTGAACCTTCCTCGGGAAATGTCGCTATTCAAGATGCCATTGGCTCTCGACACCGATGATCATGCACAGGTAGAAATGTTTCTCAGAAATAGATAGACTAATTACAAAATACAATTGACAAGATACGTTTACAAGTGAGCTACAATAAAGTAAAAGACACGATGCACAATGCACAGAATTAGGCGCACGATTATATTTAGACTAAAGATTTATTTTAGATGAGTCGTGTCTATGTTTATGCAGCAATGGCCCCCTGGTTGCGAGACGCGGCAATTAAAGCAGCCTCATGTTTACGGTCCCGTTCTTGTTGATCCAGCTGTAGAGCAAATTTAGTGGATAAAATTTTGTAATATGACTATGGTACTAACCACATCCTTCCACGAATGATCGTTTTGGTCTTCTTTGGAATAGGCAACTCTCCTCGAATGTGTGAGAGCTCCAGCCACAATAAGCAGACCAATCGTCAATCCTTGGGCCCACATACGAGCTTGAACGATCTAGAATGCGTGACAGTCAGCAATATAACAATGATATGAAAAAGCTGCAATATACCTTCTGGGGGTAGGTTTGGTATCTAATATGATCAAATAAGCAAACCATACACCGAATATCGGCTCAGGAAGCTCACTTTTGACGAGAGATGACAGCTCCAGCGATGGCAAGACTTCCAGCCCAGCCGCCCATGATCAAGCTGTATTGATGACGATAGGACCAGTCGCCAATCTTATCACTCAGAGACATAGAGTCCCATTTCTTCATTGCTTGTATCTCCCTTTCATCCAGAATACGAAGGCCTTCACCTTCCCTATAAGCAGATGAGACGTGTCTATGACTTGCAGGGGTATGTAGACAACATACCACTGGGATCGCTCATATTCAAGTCCACGACGTTCAGCTTGAATCGATAAGCATGGTGCGACGACGATGATAAGGCCAAGGGCTTTCAAGGATATAGGCAGTCTTTGATATGCGGGCCATCTTTTATTTGCCCACAGCGAGCCAGCGAGAGCGACAGTTCCGCTAGCAAGAGCACCTTCGAGAGCACCTCGACGGGATGCGGCTGCGTGTTCTTCGCGTTGCTGGTCTGTCGAAAGCTAGCCATGACGTAGTAAGAATACATATTCCATTCATGAATAAAGCTCAATACCTTCATGGTTTTTAGTATAGACGAAGTGGGGGGGGGGAGAGAATGTTGCTGAAGGTTTGAAATGTCTGGCCTATAAGAAGGAAAACCAATGGATCTAGACTCCAGCAAGTGTACTCACCTATGATTTCATCACTTTCCCGAGTTCCGACGGTGGGACACCCACGTCGTCACGTGCAGTTTACTAAGCCAATCGGTCATGACATTTCAGTGTTTCTGCGGTCGTCAACGGTCAGAACTTTCGACATTTCCGTCTCCGTCCGGCACGAGGGAAGAGTAAAGTATAGATATTCCGTTTCGACCCGCACGCGACGCTCTCGGTGAAAGGATGCATGTATTTATGTAACAACAGATTCGTATCTACTACACGGAAACAAGACACAGGGGTTGTGCTACGCAGGGAATCAAGACCGCAATGGTAATAATACTGAGATGATTTGATTTTCGAGTGGTTGCGCAATCCGCATACAGCACCGCAAACAGGAGTCGGAATTGGGCCAGGTTTCTGGCATGAGAAAGCTGGAGAATTTGAAAGCGATAAAGGAAAAGAAGAATGAACACGAAAAGAAAGGAGAATCCAACCACGGCAGATAATCTGCAGATCCCATTGTAAAATGTGAAGCCACGGCAGAAGGAATGTAGATACATCAGAAATGGTCCACGGTAAACGTCCATGTACCAGTCTTCATATCAAATCCAACAAAATGTGTTCCCTTCATATTCTTCAATCGCTTGAGGTGTTTGATGGCCATAGGGTGATTGGGATCAGTGATGGGTGCTCTCGTAGCCTTGTTGGACACCCAGCATCGTTCCAGAGAAATTTTGGATTCCACGTTGAGTCCCGATCCAGGTGGGGGTTTCTCTGCTTCTTCGCTCTCTGGATACACGCTGCATTCCTTGTCATCGAATCTAACCACCTCCCCTAGCAGAGCACCAAGTTTAGGTAACCCTGTAAGATCGACAGGCTTCAGGAAGTGAAGCTCTCCATATCCTTTTCGCCCTACGACAAGACCTTCGAATGCACACAGTTGATCATACCCAGCTTTCTTCAAGGTTGCCAAATCAGGTTTCACCCAGTAGTCGCCCTCTCCGAGTTCTGTCGAACTCGACTGATCATCGGCATCACTGGTGGCGGGTGCCTTTTCTGTGGTAGGCGCTGTGAACCGATTTGGACTTTTATGAGGCTGCGTTCGCGGAGCGGGGGTCGGTGAATCCTGGACTTGCGGACCAGAAGCCGTAGCTGCATCCTTTTCTCGGGCTGCAATGCTTAATGCTGGGCTGAATGTGACCTTGCCTGTCCGCAGGGCTCCTGGGCTGCCAGTCTTGACGAATACTTCTATGGGTTCCATCTTCTTATCTAAAATGACCTTCTTCACGCTGTGTCGCCCACCGCTTCCGAGTGCAGGGCTGCCACTGCGGCCCAGGAAATCAGGACCAACAGAGGAAGACATAGATTCCGCCTTATTCAGACTGAGCACCCCCGGTTTCCCAGACGTGAATAAGAGGGAATTTCCACTCGTGGAAGACACTAAAGAAGGAGAAGATCCAAATCCACGGAGCTTTGAACTGGCAGGGGTATAACCGAGCTGCACTTTGGGAACAGGGGACCTAGTGGGCAGGTCGACAAAAATCCAGCTTGCCTTTTGCTCTGTTCCATATCAACCAGGCGCGGACCAGGAGGCAGCATCGAGAAAATGGGAAGATTCTCCCCGATGGGTTGGTTGATAGACGCTGTCAGTGAACCTTGAGCACCTGCATTGTTTGCAGAGGCCCCGAACAGATTGGTAGACACAGCTTGATTCGCCGAGAGCGATCCCCCGAGAGCTGGTGCAGCAGGCTTTGCGCCAAACAAGGAATTATTTTGATTTGGCTGCCCAAAGTTACCGAAAAGCGACGTCTGTTGCTGTGGTTGAGTGTTAGTCTGGTCTGTCCTCCGCCAAACAACGATGTGGTTGGCTGAGTAGGTTTGTTGAACAGATTTCCAAAGATATTGCTGCTTTGCTGCTGTTGGCCTTGCTGTTGTTGAGGCTGCTGAGCTTGTTGGTTACCCCCAAAGAGATTGGTACCAGTGTTTGTATTGCCACCAAACAAGGATGGAGTGGTCGTTTGCCCCCTCCGAAAACTAAGTCCAGTCAGACACGAGAGTGAACCACAAAGATTAATGTACTTACGAGAGTTCGTCTGCGCAGGCTGCTGTTGCTGTTGCTGGGTTTGACCAAACAGGGAAGTGGTTCCTCCACCAAAAATAGAGGGTTGAGCGTTTTGTTGAGGTTGCGCGGGCTGCTGTGGGGCACTGCCGAAAGCTCCGAAAGCAGAGGTCGTGGGTTGTGTAGTGACTGGAGTGCCGAAGATTGAAGGCTTTGCTGGGTTTGCTGGGTTTGCTAATGATATGTAAAATTTGAGATTGAAGGATGCGTCAGATTAGAGAAAGCCTTACCAAAAGCACCAAAAGCGGATGTTTGGGTATTTGCCGCTGGCTGCGCGGTACCAAAAATATTAGTAGTTTGAGCAGGTTGCTGTTGAGCAGGTTGCTGTTGGGTGCCAAAGGCTGATGTTCCTGAACCAAAAGCACCTGTTCCTCCACCTATTGGACTAAATTAATATGATGGAAATCAGAGGTCTATAGAGAGAATACGCACCACCGCCAAATGCGCCGAAAGCTGGTTTATTGGCAGTAGTTCCGAAAGCTGAAGTACCTCCACCCCCGAAGACGCTTGTTTGCTGTTGTGGCTGTTGTGGCTGTTGTGGTTGCCCAAATGCACCGGTAGTAGTGCCAAATGCACTGGTTTGAGCTTGGGGTTGTTGTTGTCCAAAAGCGCCAGTCCCACCAAAAGCAGAAGTAGTATTCGTAGCTGCAGGTTGGGCAGGTTGGCCGAAGGCACCAAAAGCAGAGTTTGTTGTAGTGTTATTGGCACCGCCAAAGAGGGGCTGCCCTGCTTGCGGCTGCCCTCCAAATAAAACCGATGTTGACGGTTGAGCCGGGCCAAAAGCAGTTTGACCAAAAGCGCCGGTAGTGGAAGCTGTTTTTCGATTTTGAGCGTAGTCTTGCACCCTCAATTCCTTTTAACGATGAAACTTAGATTTTTGAGACAAGAAAAAGAAATCGTGACAATCTACCTCGAACGAATATCCGATATATGCAGGCATACAGGAGATGGATTGGAACTGAAGTGTGGTAGCTCCATCCTTTTCTGATACGGTGCTGTACGGAGGATTTGACGTTCCTGTTGTAACAGTAGGAATGCTAGAGGTGACATTGCCTATCGAAATGATCAGCACTCAATTGCCAACTTTCAACATGCAGATGACTTACTGGTGGTTCCGAATTTACTCCCGCCAAATAAGGAAGTTCCGCCTCCTCCGAAAGCACTTGTGGTATTTGTTGTAGAGGGTTGTCCGAAGACAGAGGTCGAGGCAGGAGCTGGATTGCTAGCTGGTTGACCAAACGCACCGGTTGTTGTACCACCGCCAAACGCGCTTGTGCCTCCACCAAACGCGCCAAAACCTGTAGCTGGCTTGGCTCCGAAGGCCCCTCCTGTGTTACTGGTATTTCCGCCTCCAAACGCGCCTGTGAAATATGTGAGCGAGCTATGTTGAACATAGACAGCGAACTAACCAAAGGCACTCGTGTTCGCGTTGGTGCTGGGAGTTGAAGATATATTGCCAAACATTGGATTGACCTGGGGTTGTTGGCCTTGTTGGGGTTGTTGGGTTTGGCCAAAAGCACTGGTGGATCCGAACGCTGGACGCGAGTTTATATATGTCACTGTGACTCAGAGTCAAAGCGACTCACCATTAGTAGCGGGGGCGGCACCAAAGGCAGATGGTTGCCCGAAAGCTCCAGTTTGCTGAGGCTGCTGGGGGTTTTGCTGTGTGTTGCCCCACGTCGACCCGAACATTGCGATAAGAGGGAATGTAAGGAGAGGAAATGTTGTTATCGCTGTCCTGCACAACGACAAGCCTTTGAGCCCAATTCTCTCTCTCTGCAGTCGTTTGAGACTCCGCTAGGTCGTGTATGGTCCTGGTTTCACACGCTTTCGCATTGGGTCTGCAGCACGTGCACAATTTTTGAGGACTCCCAATTAGGATTCGATCGTAAATACCAAACTTTGACTTCAGACCTGGACTGATATTCCAGTAATAATCTTTCAAAATGCCAGACGTATCAGGAAGAAGTCTATACAAATCTACATTCAATACTCTTGCTCGTGAAGAATCTTTCAGAAATCCTCCAAAAGACGGCTCCACATACAGTATCCTGAACGAATTTGTCGCACCGCATATCGAATCCTTCAATGCTCTATTCGATGACTCAGGACTGCCCTCGGGAGACGGAGACGGTAGAGGTCTTTTAAACCTTTGCTTGAAAGATATTGGGGAACGTGTTGTATTCGATGGGTCCGGCAGAGTCGATTCAGAGAGCGGGTCTGGAGGATGGGGAAATAGAATGAGAGGTGAGAAATGAAAGTATTCATCTAACAAATATCATGGTGCTAATAGCAGCCCAGTGTGGATTGATCAGGTCACTGTGGCGCGACCTATGGTTCCTGACAAAGACAGAACTGCCACGGAACGCAAAGTTTTTCCAACTGAAGTCAGTCTTTTAACGACGCTCTTTCCGTTATAAATGGTTCACTGATATTTGAAAAAGGCTCGCGAACGCCTCACATCATATCGCGGTCGTATGACCATCAAGCTCTGCTGGACAGACAACTCTGGCCAGCAACATGACACAATGAAAGATTGCGGTCTTGTGCCTATCATGGTTCGAGTATGTATATGTCTCTTCGATGCACTTGATCTTTTACTCACTATTCACAGTCGGTTAGGTGTAACCTACGTTCTATGTCGTCTGCAGACCTTGTCAAACATCACGAAGAACCTGAAGAATTCGGCGGTTATTTTGTCATCAACGGAAATGAGCGTCTAATTCGTTACCTCATTCTTCCACGACGTAATCATGTTATTTCCCTACTTCGTCCCTCATTTGCGAATCGAGGTCCCTCATATACCCAGTATGCTGTCCAAATTCGATGTGTGCGTCCGGACCAAACCAGCGTTACCAACACCCTTCACTATCTTCAAAATGGCAGCGCCATGCTAAGGTTCACATGGCGGAAGCAAGAGTATGTAATTCCTATCATGCTCGTTCTCAAAGCTCTCGTCGGTGCTTCCGATAAGGAAATATTTGAAGGGGTTATGATGCAGGACTACGCGAACACCTTTTTGTCAGATCGCGTCGAGCTTCTTCTACGGAGCTTCAAAATGTTTACGATGCATACCGGGGAGCAATGTTTGGAATATTTAGGTGACAAGTTCCGAGTGATACTCGGTTTGCCAGAAGATTGGTCAAATGCGGCGCAAGGTGCTTGGTTGATAAAAAGATGATTCTTGTTCATGTTGAATCTCCCAGAGACAAGTTCAGGATGTTACTGTGAGTCAAGTTTATTAAAAGTGTTGTATCACACACACTGACCTTTCGAACAGCTTCATGCTTCGAAAACTCTATTCTTTGGTGTCTGGTGCATGCTGTGCCGACAATCCGGATTCGCCTCAACACCAAGAGGTATTACTACCAGGAAGTCTTTATAGCATGATTATCAAGGAACGCATGGAAGATATCTTGAACAACATTAAAAGTACTATCGCGGCCGACGTCAGGAATGGCCTGCCGGTCGATTTCAATGACAGTAAGCTATATTGTATATCAATAGAGTTTCATCACGCTGAAATATGTGTTTAGAAAGATACTTTTTGAAAACGTTATCGAAAGTCAACTGTGATATTGGCTCCAAGCTCGCCAATTTCCTTGCTACAGGTAATCTCATATCACCAACCGGGCTTGATCTTCAGCAAGCTTCTGGATTTACCATTATTGCCGAAAAATTGAACTGGCAGCGTTATATCAGTCATTTTCGATGTATCCATCGTGGTGCATTCTTCGCCGAACTCAAAACCACGACCGTCCGTAAACTGTTACCCGAAGCATGGGGTGAGATTATATGCTGTTACGCCCTGTTATTAATAGTTTTTATTGAACTGCTGAACCGTAGGTTTCTTGTGCCCTGTGCATACACCTGATGGTTCGCCTTGCGGTCTTCTTAACCATTTGTCTCGATCGTGCCGAATTGTCACAAGCCCTCTTGCCGTAGCTCACATTCCCGCTCTTCTTGCTGCCCATGGTATGACACAAGCATTTACACCGTCAATCGACGGTCGAAAGAATCTATGTGTACAGTTAGATGGGCGCGTCATAGGATGGGCCCGACCAGCAGTCGCTGAACAACTGGCTACGAATCTCCGAATATGGAAGACCGAAGAGAAGATGGATGTTCCATTAGATCTGGAAATTGGACTTGTACCAGAATCTAAAGGTGGCCAGTACCCGGGGCTTTACTTGTTCTCGACAAGAGCACGAATGATGCGACCTGTGAAATACCTTGCCAACGGTCGAAATGACTCAGTTGGACCATTTGAACAAGTGTATATGGATATTGCTTGTACGCCTGAGGAAATTGAACCCAATGTGTCTACGCATGTCGAGCACGAAGCAACCAATTTCCTATCAATCCTAGCCAACCTCACGCCATTCTCTGATTTCAACCAGGCAGGTCTATTTCTTTAATTATATGGAAGAAGTTGTAGCTTAATGATGTCATTTTTAGAGTCCTCGAAACATCTACCAGTGTCAGGTATCCAAGAACTTTAGATCCTAGTACACATTACGATTCTAACTCTTTTTTTTACAGATGGGGAAACAAACCATGGGTACCCCTTCAACGGCACTTCAACATCGAACCGACAACAAGCTTTACCGGCTTCAAACGGGACAGAGCCCAGTAGTACGCCCTGCCTTACACAACACCTACGCCATGGATGCCTTCCCTAACGGTACGAATGCCATCGTCGCCGTAATCTCGTATACCGGTTACGATATGGAAGATGCTATGATTCTCAATAAATCTGGACACGAGCGCGGTTTCGCCTACGGAACTGTATACAAATCTCAAATTGTCGATCTCAAAGAAATGCGTGGGGCATCCAAATCTACCTCTTCACCCACTCTTCACTTCGGTCTGGGTAAAGATATCGCATTAACCGGCGAGAAGATGCATGGTTGTTTGGAATTCCTTGATTACGATGGCCTTCCTCATGTTGGGACAAGATTGGGATCTGGAGATTACATCGCTGCATATGTCGATGATACCACAGGGCGGACTAAGTTTGTAAAATACAAAGGCGATGAAATTGGATACGTCGACCAAGTGCGACTTCTAGGTCAGTCTATTTATTGTTTTCTTTGAGTATGTAGCTAACTTGTTGACAGGCAGTGATGCTGGAGATAGCGAGCTACAGAAGATTCACATAACCTTGCGTATCACTCGCGCACCTGTTATCGGTGACAAGTTCTCATCTCGACATGGGCAGAAGGGTGTCTGCTCCCAGAAATGGCCTGCTGTTGATATGCCTTTCAGCGAGAGCGGTATGCAGCCCGACGTCATCATTAACCCCCATGCGTTCCCCTCTCGAATGACGATAGGCATGTTAGTCGAGAGCATGGCAGGCAAAGCTGGAGCCATGCATGGTCTCGCTCAAGATGCCACGCCCTTCAAGTAAGTCAAAAACAATATAGAATTTTATATTGATGCTCATCAGAACTTAATTAGATTCACTGAACAAGATACCGCGATCAACTATTTCGGTGACCAGCTTTTGGCTGCGGGGTATAATTATTATGGCAATGAACCCATGTACTCGGGTATCACGGGCCAGGAATTTGCAGCAGACATCTATATCGGCGTCGTCTACTATCAACGATTGCGTCACATGGTGTTGGACAAGTTCCAGGTTCGCACAACTGGTCCTGTCGATCCAGTTACGCGTCAACCTGTCAAGGTGAGTAAAATATCACCAAATCGTGGTCAGAATAGACTTTTGACATTTGTAAAACCTGAATATCAGGGTCGTAAACGCGCGGGTGGTATTCGCTTTGGAGAGATGGAACGAGACGCTTTGATTGCGCACGGCACGTCCTTCTTACTTCAAGACAGATTGATGAATTGCTCCGATTATTCAACTGCGTGGGTCTGCCGAACTTGTGGAAGCCTCATTTCTCTTGGTTACGACGACATCAGCCTCGGAGAGATGGTTGTAGGTAACTCGGGTTCTCTAAAGCCTACAGGACCAGGTGGAGAATACTGCCGAGTTTGTAGGGCAGCTGCTGAAGATTTGGAAGAACGCGAACGACAGGCTCTGGCCACAGGACAGCACCTACAGCTCCCTCAAGCAGATCTCCGTGTCGCCATTTCTTCACAAAACGTGCTCAACCGAGCATCATCAAAAGGCGGAGACCTTGACGTTGTCGCTGTACCATACGTATTTAGGTATCTGTGTGCAGAGCTAGCATCCATGGGTATCGCCGTGTCTTTGGAAGTTAGATAGCATTTCCCATCGCGTTATGCAAACATTCGTTATTCTTGATTGCACCCGCAAACTCATTACAACTAACTACATGGAAATTACACAAAGAGAGTGATATAGGCTTTACTGCCTTGAACGAGAACGAGAAATATATAAAAATGGAATGAAGGGGGTTTCCAGCATGGCGGGCAGAAATATATGATAGCGAAATAAATCCAAACGCAAGGAAGTTGGAAGGCTGGTATATACGGTATAAAGAATAAGAGTAGGATTATGCTCGAAGAGGTATCGTCTGAGGGCCTGGGGTAATAGAAACATCAGAAGAAACAATATTATGATCATGGTGAGAGTTCGCAGTGATAGATCCATCATTCTGAACTGGCATCCCATCAATCACCTCATCTTCAACATGGACAAGCTGAGACGCGAGTTCTGGGCCGGCCATACCGCCGAGGAAAAGTTCCACAAGCGAGTTTTCCACTGTCGCTTCCTCGACGTAGGGTGCATGCTTCACGACCGAGGGAGAGGGGGGAAGGATATGGGACCATGGACGCCTTTGGCACCCGCGGAATGCCATTACGTGCCATGTACATATCGAAGATGAGGCGGCATTCATCTGCGGTCGTCGCATTCGCCAGGAGACGTTGCATATCTCTAACATCGGGTTCTGGAATGGCAGGAAGGCCTGCTGTAATAACTGAAGGTGCGGGCTTGCGCGTTGGAGAAGGAATAGATGTCGTCCGTACTGGGACAAAAGGTTGCACGTCGGTTAGGACCTCCTTCGGCACGCGGTCATGCCTTATGCTGCCATTACCATTGGTGCGATTAGACGGTAAAGGAGGAGTCGATCTGTGGTAGTTATCTGGCCTCGGCGTCGGAGATTGGGAAACTGGAGACGCCTGGATTACTGGTGATGCCCTTTCAGAAATAGACTTTTCGTGTAAAGATGGGTCCCTAGAAAAGCTGGTGTCGTAATATGGTTTTCGGGATAAGTTGAGCATAGATTTATTTTCGTCTGAAGAATCATGAGGTGAAGACGGTGGTGAGAGGGGAGGAGGTGGCTGAGATTGCATAAGTTGAGCAGGTCGAGGAGGAATGGGCCTATTCGCCAACGAAGCCATCGACGACTTCGTATTGATGCCGTTGGGACGAATCGGTGTTGGAGGTTGCATTTGCTGTTGCTTCACACTCGTCGTTGAATGTGGTGTCTTAGGCCCTTCTGAAACAGTTTTCACCTTCTCTCCATTCCCCAAATTTAACTTCGATATCATTCTCTGGAGACGGCCAGCGCCTTTAGGCTTAAAAGGGTCTATAGTTGATGAATTGTTTCCAAAATCTGGGGGTCCATCCGCTAGGAAATCCATTAATTCTTTTCCATTTTTAGAGACTTGTGGGGGCCTGAATCGGGAGGACCTTCTGCCAAAAAGTCCATCAGTTCTCGAGTTTTTGCTGAAACTGCAGGCTTTATTGGTGGAGCATTCGCACGCCTTGGGCCTGGAGAGGATTGAGGCTGCTGTCTGACGGGAACTTCTGGTTCTTGATCATCGTCGGAGCCGTTCATAACATCGTCCAGATCCAAAGAGTCCCTATTGCGCTGTCTGACTCGTGTACGAGGAGGGAAGCCATTATTCTCAGAGGGTTTGCCATATCGGATGTCGCGAGTTTGGACCATATCGGATGCGGTGGTGACGTGTGAGAAGGAAGATGGGGCAGCCTTTAGAGAGGGGTTGCGGAGGGGCTTTCGAACGGGTGTTTGGAGAGCACTAGATGTCGAAACTGATCGAGCCCTAGCCGGGAGCACTGCAGAGAGTGCTGGGACAGGGGGATGATAGTATTGCTGCCTCTACGGGGACGTACTTGAGGGCTGTTCTGTTCTTCCTCGTCCTCGACGATGGAGTCGACGTGGCGAATAGACAGTCGCTGACTGTTGGCGCGAGAAGCAGGAGGGATATCGGGTTCCGAATTTGAAGAAAAGTGGGTGCCTGGACGCCGAGTCGCGCTCCTCTGATCTTTTTCTTGTTTGTACACCTATGGTAACAAAGCTTAGATGCTGACTAAGCAATCGAGGCCCATGAGATCACACTAACCTCCATCGTTTTTAGCCGATCAGGAGTAAGCGACACTTTCATAGTTGATGCAGAACGCATTAAATCATCGAACTCGCGAAGCATGGCGGCGTCCTAATATGAAATTTTAAAAACAGTCCTGTGAGTGTATTGCACAGAAGAACCCACCTCGGCCGGATTCAGAGTCTCGTCGTCAGGAAATGATTTCAAACTCTCGCTCTTTAATGATTCCGATTTCTTGTGACCGCCAGGTGCAACCTCAATGTCGCCGAGAGATTTGCCGTTGGAAAACATTCTGATGGCTCTTGTCTTCTCGAAGGAAGCTCGGGAGCCACCTGCAGACGAAGGTGTGGTTGATGATTGACCGTCGAAGGATTGTCGTGATTTCGCAGAGCCCGCTGAGGTGAGATCATGTTGCGGAGAAGACGTGCGAGACATGGATAACCGGTCACTTCGTGAGAAGGACTTGCTGCGCCGTGTTTTAGGGGTTTTAGACAGCAATTCTATCTGCTCGTACACTGTATGTTGTTACAACGAGTTAGAACTGCACGGACATAAGCCAGCAGTATCGAAGCAACGCGAACCTTTCATCAATCTGAAGAGACCATATATTGAATCATCTTCACAGAGAGCCACAAATAGATCGTTGACTGTGGCAGAGGTTCGACTGCTATCGCGGGCGGCAACTCGGCCAACATTCGAAAGTATATGCCTAGAAGTTCAAATGAGATATGAGACGGGTACAGAATGAGATCATTGGAATAGTACGCACTCGCACATAGACCTAAATCATGATGATTAGAACAGGAGAGCCATATAGATAAAAATGCTCACTCAAGAATCGCCGTGAGATACAGCGCCGCTGGGTCCAACAAAGCGTTACTTGGCGGGTGAGGGTGGACCTTTCCAAACCGTTCATTGATACGTGCTTCAGCGGCAGGATCTTCATCCTCTTCATTTAAAGTCGAATACGCTTCGCACTTTTGGCGTAAAAGCTAATAGCGGTAGGCGATTAAGAAAAGGACAAGGGGAAACCAGAAAACACGTACTTCAAAGGCCCACTCATGATGGAACATCCGTGAATCATCCTCCGCAGACACCTTGACATCCGTTCGCTCCCAATACGCGCGGAGTTCGACCTCGGCCTCCAGTAAAGCTTCCTTTCCGAGACTAGTAGGGAGTAGAGCGAGCAGGCTTGCTCTCAGTTTGTCTGTGGCGAGAGAACAAGAGGTGTTTAAAATTTTGGACAGAAATTCATCGAGCAAAGCATTGATAGTGCGCAATGCTTCGGCCTTGAGCTTTATAGGGCGAATGTCAGAGAGGATGACATCCGCCGAGTGCGCTGATATATACGAGGGACCTAGGGAGAATGAGTACTAGGAGCCGGGGTCGATGGAGGAGAGTGCTCACCGCTACCATCACCCACTCCAGCCATTGTCGGGGACCAACAGAAAGAACGTATCGCATGCACAAACTGAGACTTTCCAAGAACAGGCAGTTATCCGAAAACAGTCTATTTTCTCAGGCGGCGGCAATATTGGGTCCATCAATGCATGTAAGTATAGATAACATACGAATACCAACAACTTCTTTCAAACTGATCGTGATGTAACATTGCACTTTCATCTTGATACATATCGCTTTAATGATTCTATTCCTCCGAGTAAATATATATGTGTCCCAAGATTGGAGAAGCTTGATTCCCCTAAGCTAGTGCCGCCGCACAACATACACTATCCTATTTCCATGCCATAAGTACACCATGCATGAAGTATCACGAGGTCAATGTCATGTCTGTCAGCATGGTCTCCACCGCCGCATCTTCAACATCACTAGTGTGGAATTCATCGTTACCAGTCTGTCGACCCGCAAAGCTAGAGTGGCCATAACCCGGTTCTGCACCTGTCTCTGCCTCCAGCTTGATCTCCGCATCCGACGCCTGTTGGAGCGGCTCTGGCGAAAATAGAGGCGAATCAGGTGCTGCTGCCAGTGCCACTGCCTCGGTGGCTGATCCACCATCATCTTCGTCGTCCGAGCCCCAGAACACCAAACCTTGCCCAACCATCCTTGAAATCTGTGCCGAATCAAGATCGTCATGATCGATGTCACACGCCTGCGAGGAATACGTCGATGACCTGGCAGAGTTTTTGGTCGTCAGAAATTGGTAATCATTCGTCAAATGCGCTGTGGGATCAGGCAAGGCGTGACTGGCAGGCCGCGCAGTTTTCTTCGATCGACGCTTAAGGGGTGTACCGTCATCGACAAAGGTTATATTCATGAGAACCTGCAAGATGTTATGCAGTTAGAGACTGGAATCTGATACTCGGACTTGACAGGAGACTTACTCGCTGGCCGACCAGCAGGTGACGCTCTTTGAGAGCACCTCTCCGCGAGCCAAATCCGTAGACAGTAAATATGAAGGAAATGGAGCTGGAATTTCGGGCAAGACGGCTGCCTCCGTTATAGGTGCTTCTGGTTTAGTTGACGGCTTCAGCTTTCCGTCAGCGTGCTTTTTTCGGAAGTGATTGAGCAGCTGTCCCCCGGATCGGAACGTGTCCTTGCAATCTTAGCACGATATTGATCAGTCAACAGCATAGCTCGTCAAGTTTATTGTCCTTACCCATGTATGCGCATCGCAGTGGTAGTAAAGCATGTTTCTTCAAATGTTGCGAATCCCCAAATCGAACACCTTGCTGACCACATTGAGTCCATCGGCACATGAAAGTACGCTGCAGCATCCCAATTCACATCAGCATGGGTAAATGTCAACGCCAAAACTGACAAAAGCACTGACAGTATTCTGGCTCGGTTTTGGCTTGTGGAGATTGAGATGTCGGATCAACGCCTCTCCGGAATTCATTATAGCATCACATCTACTCCATCTGCACGGCGATGCTTGCAATCGTGAACACGCAAGCTTTATCGCCTCGCGCTCATTCTCGTCTAAAATAGTCGCCCTCAGAATTCCATAACTTGCTCCCACTCGCACAATTCAGAGTTCCCAGAAATACCGACTCACCGCTAGGGAGAACCCCTCTGACTTTCGAATGTATACCAAAAATCTAATCGTCGTGTTACAAATAGTCAACAAAAAAGCAGCTATTCTATATACATTGCCACACACCTTCCTCCCCAACGACGGATTCAGCCAAAGAAGCTGGGTGTGCCTCTTTCTGCAGGCCTCCAGATCGTTTACGGCGCATCTGCTCACGATAGAGGACCAGATAGTCCGGAGCTGGTGGCACCAACACATATGCTCTATTCTCATTTGGTCTACGTCTAGTGACACTCTTGGCAGCCCAACCGAGAGTCTCATTTTGACCTCGAGAGGAAGAGGGGCCAGATTCAGGCGATGACGACGGCAAGAAGAGAGGATCGTCGTCAAGCCCCGGTTTTGTTTTAACTTTTGGCTTAAGTGGCGATTTCGCGCCTTCGGAAATCGCAGAACGCTTAGACCCAGGTTCTCTGGTCTCGCCCGAGATGGAAAGCATAGCGGACGGCTGTACAGGTTTCAAAAACGATACTGGTCTAGTGTAGAGAGCTGTTCCCACAGTGAATGAATTCGGATATTGCACAACCTGCGTCAGCGGTGCTTGTGACACGTTAGGATTCAGCGACTGTCCAGACAATATACCAGAAGAAGGCATTTGTGAAGAAGGTCCTGCCTGTGTGACGCCCAAATCTGCAGATACCAGAGGCGCACTTTGGGTTTCCTCAGATGTTGCTTGCGAAGGCCTACCGTAATAATCTACAAGAACCAGATTAAGAGCTACTCTGTGAGGATCCAGTTAGCGACTTACCCCTTCTGATCGCATTCGGACTATATGGTAGGGCTGTTATTGATCCCGTTGCATTCGGATATTGCTGTGTGGTTTGTACTGGCGCAGTGCTTGATGCCGAAGCGCTAGATGCGGGCTGCGTATCTGACTGAGCAGGTTGTGGTAAACCTGTAGGAGGATTGGCAGGCGCAATTGGTACATCTCTAACATCAGAGTCCTGTGCATGGTTTTGAGGAATGGTGCTTGATGGCAAAGCGCTAGATGCGGGCTGTGTATCTGACTGAGCAGGTTGTGGTAAACCTGTAGGAGGATTGGCAGGCGTAATTGGTACATCTTTAATATCAAAGTCCTGTGGATGGTTTTGAGGAACGGTGCTTGATGGCGAAGCGCTAGATGCGGGCTGCGTGTCTGACTGAGCAGGTTGTGGTAAACCTGTAGGAGGACTGGCAGGCGCAATTGGTACATCTCTGACATAAGAGCTCTGTGCATGGTTCTGAGGGACGTTGCTTGATGGCGAAGCGCTAGACATAGGCTGCGTATCTGACTTGGACGGTTGTGGCAAACCTGTAGGAGGATTGGCAGACGCAACTGGTACATCTCCAACTTTAGAGCTCTGTGCAGAATTTTGAGAGACGTTCGGAGTGTTCGCAAGAATGTGTGGGGTCGGAATAGTGCTACTTGGCCCAATACCAGGGTGCGAAGACCCATGAAGAGGTTGTGCTTGATTAGACATGGTCTGGGCTTTAACCGCTGTTTCAGACGCATGCCTCTTGGAATTCTTCGAATCAACGTTTGAGGAACTTTCCCTAGGCCGCTTCCCCAAAGCCCATAGGAGAGACTGGGCAATGCGTTTCTTGTCTGCCTGCTGTGGAGTTATAGTCGCGCCGTTCGGTATTCCTGGTGTAGAATGATTGGCCGGAGTTGACACTCCTTTCGCTACAGGCAGAGAGAATGCGGCCGGGACTTGAGTGGCAGGGCGTGCAGGTGTATTGACAACTGGTAACAAAGCAATTCGTTGCTTGGCTACATCTGGCACAACATCTGGAGATCGCTCAGTCATGGTGCGAGAAGCAGGCAATTGTATTGGTACAGGAGAAGATATAGCCTGTGCGCTTGCTGTATTTTGCGTGGTCGACGACGATGATGCAGCTTGTGTGCGATCAATATGTGGTTGTTGTGTGCGAGCAACTGGTGGCAGCGTAGTTGTTGCAGTTGTTGCAGTTTGTGCAACAGATGACGACGATGATTCCACTGAAGTTTGATTGGTGGATTGCTGCGCTGTGCGAGCAACTGGCGGGTCAACTGTGTATGAGTTTGTCGCGTTTCGTGTAGACGATGAGGAGGCAACAGTAGGTGTTTGGCTCGTAGGCAGACGGGTACTATTGGTTGAAATCGAGTCGCCAACAGCTGGCGCTGAAGCAGTTGACGTTGTGCTATTCATACTTGTCTGTGGGGCTGCTGCTTTAGCCAGAAGATCATCCAGAATCCCGTGGGCGGCCGCGTTAACAGGTCCATTAGGTGTCTCAATGGAAAAAATAATCACGCTATCCTTGTCTTTGAAGCACTTCACACTGTAAGTATCCCACCTTATAGTTCCTTCGTACTGCGTTTGAGGCGGCACCCCAGAAGCCCATAGATCTAAGTATTGTTTTATCGTTTGAATTTGCGACTCAGTGGGACAAGCCGGCATCAGTATTTCCAACAGTGGGGTTGGGATTGCAGTAGTCAAAGGAGCTCCCACTAGACTTGGTGTACTAGAATCTTTGTATAGTTAGTTTCAGTAGGTGACTACAATCTGACAATGCATACTGGGTGCGTCATACGAACGTCGATAGTACATGTTGTTATAGGATTGTTGGTCTGGTTGAGGCCGGTCCGTTTGAGCTTGGGAAACATTGTGTGGTTGTTGGCCTGGAAATGATTGTCTGGAAGTAGGTGTTTGGATGTGTGGTTGTGCAGATTGAGGATAGTTTCTCTGGTAAGGTGACTGCGTTGAATACCGGTGTTGAGAGGCATTGTTGGGGTTAAACTGAGATGAACCGGAGTATGTCCGTGTAGGATTATGTTGTTGGGCTTGATTCGGATGAGTGTGAATTGTTGATCTCCCGAAGGAAGATACAGATGTCGGTTGCATCATGGCCTCTGACATTGATGGAGGATAAGGGACAAAGTTATTCTGCAAAGAAACACCGTCCTGTGAGCACTGCGTTGTATGAATACAAGTCAAGTGAGTTTTTGTGAATACTGACCCCTGCATTACTACTTCCAGCTTCTTCGATCCAGGATGTGCTTTGGTTCGTCATTCTAGATATTTTTTTGTTCATAATCTGAAGATTTGTCGAACAAGAATCAAGCTTACGCGAGCGATTTGCGTTGTTGGAGCTGTTGCAACCGTTGTCTTTAACAAAAGTCAATTATCATGGTGTTTGGAGTAGTGAATAAAATAGCGCACTTCGCTAACTCCCCTTCCAGGATTTTTTGAGTCAGTTCGCGTTCTTCTCTCTCTTGTTTCTGAATGAGTTCGTAGTTCTTTCTTCCAATTTCGTTCATCTTCGCGAAATCCTCAAGTTTAGCTCGAGCGCTTTCGATGCTGGCTCGATTCCGGTCATATTCTTCTGGAGAAAAGACCTTGGATGCAAATGGATCCGGTCGTCCAACTGACATGGAAACAATCCAGTTTCAGTAGAGAGTATGAGGCGAAGAAGGCGCGTTAATAATAGGAGACTGAGAATGCTCAAGGGATTGCAAGCGCGTAGTAAGCAGACGTTTAAGATGTAGTACTAGTACTAAGTAGAAGTTTGCTTACGGACTGTGACTCCACACTGCCATTAGTGTTGTGCGGATAACGTGATTTGACTCGTCACTGTCACGACGCGACGCGACGGGGCCCGGGCGACTTGGCAGCATCTTTCTCGGGTATTTCCCTCAGTATCTGTTTTTCCTTGGTAAATCCGCCAGTCTTTTGGTCACTGGGAATGCTACTTAATCCAATTCAATGATAAAAACGACTGAGGACTGTGAGGGAGGTGTATCCTGACGATTCACGAATCCTGGAGCGACGATGGAGTAGGATGAGAAAATGGTCTGCGTAGCGTAAAGGAAAGATAACTATGAGTTAGCCCCACCGCCGTTGAATGGAATATAGTATACATTATGCAAAGGGCATTGCACATGTATGCACCCCTGATTCCTGAATGAACGAATAATATCAAGGTGCTCGTGCGTGGCGAAGTATGCAACAACAATGTTCCGTCGTATTCACTTAGAAGTTACACCATTCCAGCGGACAGTAGTGCATAGACAAGAGTCACAGGACCTATAACAGCGCAGACGCGTTCTCATTACATCGTAAACGATATTCCAACGTTTGAACGTCAACACACAACAATCAAAGATCAATGACCATCCAAGGGGCTCCCTTCAGAAGAGTAAAATAGGGAGTGGGAGGCCTATCAGATGATTTGGTCTTCAAACAAAATTCGAACGTTGGCGTCAAGGGTAATGGTGGTGGTAACAGACTCTTGGTTACTGAGATGAAAGAAGATCAACAAGAGCAGATTGAGATGTAGTGTAGACGAAGCATAGTGTCTGCTCTCCCCCTGCAGGCCTAGTACACTGTCAGACATCGGCAAAATTATTGACTTTAAAGCTCAGTGACACACTATCTGTTCGAAATAATCAAGATAAACTTCACGATGTGTTCACCACTCAGCTTGTGTATTTTAAAGTGTCACAATGACGCATACTGTGGACAACTTATGAGCCAGTATAATCTAGTCGATTGCTTTTCGTCCTCAAGATCCATCCATGCCGCTACACCTGGGCCATCACGTTGACAGCTTCAAGTATGTAAGTCAATCGCGACCCGTGCTTCCTGTCAAGAGTAAGAGTTGAGATATAGAGTGTGTTAGTGATGGATTAAGTTTGAATTGCCATGATCGTTGACTCGACTTAAGCAAATGACGTGATCTACGCCATCACAACGCGAGTCCGCGACTGGGGATCAAATTGAACACCCATGTTGTCCTATGCTCATTTTCTTCCTAGAACAATTCGTACTCAACACCATGTTCGAACCTTGGCTGCAATTTCGTCTAACTCACCGCCACCAAATCTGAATACAGTCGGGCCATATCAAGTGTTCGACCGCAATGTGAAGCGAATGCAGCGAGACAGGGCCGCTCTTCGGGAAGGTGGCGCACGGAGTAGAATTGTGGACTATGTTCGAGCTGAAGTAGCAGAAAGGATGTTAGACAGATTTCTGGTAACATGGAGCTCTTTTGAACTTGATTGACTACACACAACATTAACTTTGATTCAGGACATTAAACGAAATTTTGACACAGTCCTTGACTTGGGTTCTGGTCCAGGCCACTTTTCGAAGTTGTTGGAAACTGACAAAGTCCAAACATCGATTATGTTCGACTCCAGCGGTAACTATGTTGAACTGCCTTAAATTATCGTTGTAACTAGTGAATCCAGAAGCGACTCTTCACCGTGATTCCGATTCAGAGTTTGAAGGTGAACATGTAATCTTTCAAGTTCATCGACCAATGTTTCACAGCACAAACAGTTAAAGTTCAACGACTTCATGGGGATGAAGAGAACCTCCTACAGCACATTTCTCCGAATTCTCAAGAAGCTGTTGTATCTTGCCTCAGCCTACATTGGGCTAACGATCTTCCGGGTTAGGAGTTTTGCTATTCTATGCTTCGTAGTTCCTCTCGTGAGCTATCATCTCTAGGTGTTCTTGTACAGATAAAAGAATCGTTGAAACCAGACGGACTATTTCTTGGTGCTATGTTTGGAGGCGATACTTTATTCGAGCTCAGGTGATTATTCAATCATGCTGCTCGACTATATCTGATAGCTCGGCATTCAAGAACTTCACTCCAGCTTGCCGAAACAGAACGTGAAGGCGGTATATCACCTCATGTGTCTCCTATGACAGGTGAATATTTTTTCTGCTGGCCACGAGATGAGCTTATATTGTTCCAGACACGCGGGACATATCCAATCTCCTTGCGCGTGCGGGATTTACGATGCTCACAGTGGATATTGACGAAGTCAAGGTGGCTTATCCCAGCATGTGGGAGCTTATGGAAGACCTGCAGGACATGGGCGAAAGCAATGCTGTTATAGGAAGGTAATTGCACCCTTCAAGCTTCCTTAATTGCTGTGTTTACACATTGATTGGCAGGCGGAACATGATCCATCGAGATACTCTTGCGGCTGCTTCGGCTATCTACAAAGGTTCGTTTCTCGATGATGGTGAAAGGACCCCCGTTTTATTCACAGGGTCTCCTTCACAGAAATGCATGGCTCCGAGGATGGTTCAGTCCCAGCCACTTTCCAGATTATATATATGGTGCGAAGTAGAGCTTTCCAGTTTGTTCTCATGCTCATTAAATTTTCAGATCGGCTGGAAACCTGCTCCTACTCAGCCAAAACCGCTTGAGCGAGGCACCGGTAAAGTCAACCTAAAGGATGTCTTGTGATATGTCGAACTCCTTTAAGACTACAGAATAGCTACCACTGTATGTCAATTCATCGGCGTGAGTTCACCTTCTAAACACTCCTTGTCCCCCTTTATGCTTGCGTCAGTCTTTCCTTTTGAGTTGCCAAACGAGGCGAGTTTCTCAAATAGTTCCTGACTCCGATTACTGAATTCCGAGGCTCGACAAACATCGTTTCTGTGGGATTCCTGACAGCCTTGTGGCGTCCCTCTCCACGAGGCGATGTGATACTACTACCGATTTGCATTTAAAGCCGTACTTCTTCGACATGCCGGCGGTGATGGCAAGTGGGTTATCTTTATCTACAACTTTGAAATAAGTAACGCCACAAGGTTAGCAAACTTTGGCTAAGGAATCATTTATCGGAACATGGGGCGAAGGGTAACAGAGGGTAACAGAGGGTAACCCATGAGGCCAGATCACAAATGAAAATATCTAGTACTTTTTAAGCGAAACCCTTATAAAGAAGAAGTCTTTCGACCTCTGCGATC
The DNA here is from genome assembly GCA_023853785.1 of Psilocybe azurescens. Lineage (NCBI taxonomy): Eukaryota > Fungi > Basidiomycota > Agaricomycetes > Agaricales > Agrocybaceae > Psilocybe > Psilocybe azurescens. The sequence goes on along the minus strand of JAJIRX010000557.1, from coordinate 836,112 downwards.
AAGCATATAGTGAGGTCGATTGACCATGTAGCGGCGTCTAGGCTAAGGCTTCAAACGACTCCTTATATGGTTCGTCAATTGCCAAAAGAGTGTATATTTCTTTCGCCGTTTATTGCTGACATGAACGTCGGTAAAATATGGCATGAAATAGATGGTTAGGAGTAACAATACTTCGCGACCCCGAGATTAATAAAGGGATTGCGATATCAGTTTAAGGGAATATGTCATGTCATTGGGGATCAGTTATCAATTATAAACCAACGAGTGTATTTAACATGAGATAGCTACAAAAAGAGATTATCGCATAATCAGGATCATTCGTCAGAGCAGGCACCCATCTAGATCGAACTTGCCTTCACTCATGATACTCCCAACTTAGTCCTCGGCTACGAAGATTCATCTCCTCCTTCTTCCTGCGGTATCTCATCATCACCGGCACCATCTTCTACCGCAGCTGCATCTATATTTGCGACCTTGCTGCTTTTACCGCCTTGAACGAATTTCCGTTTTGGAATGACTGAATACAAGGACTCTTCCCAATCCTTCGTTTCGACCCATTTGACGAGAATCTCGAAGACCTGATTGACGGTCAAGACTTTGCGGGTGGGGAGGGAAGCGAGGTAACGCCCAATAGGAAGACGTGCTGTCCGTACGCCGGATTCATTTGCTTTATTGAGACAAAGGTTCTATGACCGATTGGAAATTTTTATTAAAACGGAGAGTCGCGAGGGACAAGGTGCTGCCACGTACCTTGTATCGATTATGGTCGCATATCCCACCGATGATGTATACTTCGTCTGGCTTGAGCTCGAAAAGTTCATCTTCAGTGTCCGCTGTGAGGTAGACGATTTTGTCTTTGGGGATAGAATCGATGAGGGTTTTGGCGGGTTTTGACTTGGAGCTTTCGGCAATGGATGCTTCTGGAGCAACGCCTGGATCCTTTTCATCTGGGATGATCTTACTTGAGGTACTGTCCTTTGATTTGTCCCCGGTGGCTTCACTGGACTCTGGAAGATTCTCTTGGGGATTCCAAAGACAATCATAGCCTTCTGACCACCATTCTGTATTCGCCCACCTTATATAACTGGCATCTCCAAGACTTTGAAGACGGTCATATGTCCTGCCATTAAGGGACGTGAAGACCAAAGAAAATGGGAAAGACGCCTGTCGGTTGGCGCTATGCGTATATGCTAGCTGTGAGCATAAAGATTTAATCTCCTAAACAAATAATAAAGAAGAGTCATTGGCCAGCTCGCAAAGTCAAGATAAAAAAAGACCGTACATGATTCTGCTCACCTTCTCGTTCATCATATCATCGAATCCGAGGTCGACCACAACGGTGCCGCCGAACTGGAGTTTTGGTCTCTTAGCGCGTTTTTTCTTCTCCTCTTCCTCGTTTTCGTCGAGCTCGCCCGCAGATCGCTTTTCGGCGAGCACTCGCTTCTTTTCTTTTTTGGCCTCTTTCTCGCGGGCACGGCGCTCGAGCTTCAGTGCAGCGAAGCGCTCATTTTTAGCGACCTTTTTGAGCGCGTTTTTGGACATGGGCTTTGATTCTGGCAGTGTTCCTTCCGGTGCTGCGGCCTCTACTGAAGAGCTGGGCACCGGAGGGAGAGATACAGGCTTATCCGTTACAATAGCAGAAGATTCGGCCATGATGCAAGCGGCTTATCGCTTGTACGCAGTTCTTCCACTACGGAATCGTCTGTGTCTCCCTGACGTTACGTACGTCGTCGGAATGTGTAGTACCGGATTTATTGCCCTAGAATGGGGAGCTGAGTGTTCAGAGGGAAAGTGACCCTAGGACGAGCCTGAGGAGATACTTGCATCGAACAGACCGGTAGATGCCGATGCGCCTGAGATCGATTATATCAGGTGTAGCCGGCTCCGCCTTGTAGATGCTGTACTGGACAATCATCTTTGGTATCTTCGCTGTTGCGCTCTATCATTTAGCATATCTGCAACTTCCTTCGCTATTCGGCGGCCAATTTAGATCCAGTCTCAGACAGAACACCCCCAAAGATCAGTCTACTATGGCTGCTGCTCTCCCTGCTCTCAAGTACTTGACGGTTCCGGCAGCCTCTAAACACACTGCAACGGTCATTTTTGTCCATGTAAGCTTTAATCATGGGCGTAGATAGTGCTTAACGAGTCCTCTAAACTCCTCGTATTTTTTATCAGGGTTTGGGCGATACTGGACATGGATGGCGACCGGTCGCTGACATGTTCAAGGTTGACCCCGGTCTCGCCCATGTAAAATGGGTGCTGCCACACTCGTATGTGTTCACCTTTGCTTCCAAGAAGCACTCTGGATATCTCGTTGATCTTGCTGCCGATTCTTCTCACCTTCTTCTCTCTGCCTTGATTCTCAACCCATTATTTTTTCTGGAATTTTCTAACTGATCAGCCTCGAGCGTGCTGTCAGGGCCAATATGGGAATGGTGATGCCGTCATGGTACATCCCTCTCGCAGACAACGACGTGCATGCGAAGTGCTGACAATGTATATCATGTGGTCCTAGGTTTGACATATATTCCTTCGGACTCGATACAGAAGAAGACGAGGAAGGCATGCGCCAGTCAGCGAATATGATCAACGAATTGATCAGAAAGGAGATCAGCGATGGCATCGAACCCGACCGTATCGTTCTCGGAGGGTTCAGCCAAGGAGGAACCATGTCCCTCCTTACTGGCCTTACAGGGGGCCACAAGCTCGCCGGGCTCGTGGTTCTCAGCGGCTGGCTCCCTCTGCGAAACAAATTCAAAGAAGTCGGTCGTTTTTCCCCACATGCTATTGCCACCCCACCTCACTGACAAATATAAAAATCACTTTGACATGTCTTCTGGCAGCTGGCTTCTCCCCACGCGGCTCCGTCCTCTATTTTTTTGGGGAACGGGCACCGCCGACCCACTTGTCAAGTTGGAACTAGCGACTCGTTCTTCAGACTTCCTCACCATGGAACTCGGCATCCCCAAGGCAAAGCCTGGCGAGACCCAAGGGCTCTCTTACAATGTCTACCCCGGTATGATTCACACGACGATCCCCGAAGAATTAGACGCCGTAAAGACATTCATCAAAAGGTCATCCCAATTTCCTAAATTCAGAAAAACAGGAGATCCTCGCGTTTTTTTTAAAGAAAAACTCACAATTGTACTACACTGCTCTCTAAAGATTGATTTGAAATCACATCCATTGCTATTCGTTTCTCTCCTTTTTCTGATATCCGAGTTTCAGTTTTCTAATTGAATACACTTTTTCCTTGGCCCTTGGGCGTATATTCTCAAAGGTAGGTAGTCAACCATCTGAATCAGTTTATGACACACTCCTAGGAAAGTACATACAGAGTACGCCATGAGGCTTTCCCCTTCAAGCATCATGCCCGGTTGCATCCTCCTGGAACAAAACAAAATCCATTCTCGTGTTCGACGGCGATTTGTTCAAATTTACGTGTATGTTACAGTTAGATCATTCACGTACATGGAAAAACATTCTGAACCGCGCCAAGTGACAGTCTCTTTTAACAGAAACGAAAGCGTTACTGCCACAGTCAAATGCCAACCCCGTGCCTCCTCCCATTTTATCTCTCTTGGGTCTGGATCTACGTATACGTTGGACTCGTTCTTGGACTTTATTATGGATATAGATAGGAGTGAATAACGACTTTTATAGCATGCCTTCCCGGGTACTTTATGTTTATTTTAATAACTCGAGTTATAAATAGACATGGCGATCCACTTGTTTGCCACTTGTAGTAGGTATGTATGTAATAGTATTTGAATTCAATTGAAATTCAGTTATGATCTCTTCTTATACATGCATATTTAGAATCGTTGTGCTTTCTGCAAAAAATTGCAGGAAATTGAAAGTCGTCCTCGATGATGGTATGTTGCAACGAGCTGAACTTTGTTGTCTTTTGTGTACAAGCCTAGCGCATCGGATGATCGTCCAAAGGGGAAGCACGCGGTGCTGAAAAGTTGGTGGAAGCGGATTAAAATATCGACGGCAACATCCGTTGCCCAACATTCCTTCTTTCAAAAATTCAAAAATTAGAACTCTTTACACGCTGGTGCGTGCCTGAAGGGATCAGGTCTACGCCTGAGTACGGGCTGGGCGTGCACCCTTTGCCACCACCATTGGCATCAGTACAAGTGTCACCGGGCCTGCAGGCTGTAGGTGCCTCCAGAACGCGTTGAAATAGGGTCGTGAGCTGAACGTTTGAACTTTGAAGGTCGTCGGATGACTCCGAGAACCCAATTTACAAGCCGATTTAATTTCGTGTTGGCTTAGCCTTGTATGTATTTTTCTTTTCTTTTATGTACTAGACTTGTGGAATTCTTGAACTTTGAAGACTTAGCCAAGTAAGTAAGACTGCTGCCAGCACCCGTCCGTGACTCGAGTTCTCGACATTCGAACCTTGTTACTCTACTTTAACCTCGCTGAGATCCCCTATTTTCGACGCATAGCCCCAAAAGCTCAGAAGTGTTCCAGATCATTCGACTCCGACTCGCCGAGTAGTATTGGCCTAGTGGGTCGTAGGCCGTTGAGTTTCAATTTCAACGTTGCGGTTTAGTGTAGTGAGCACCGCACGAGGGCACGTAAAGGTCTTGCACTTCTACTTTCTACCATTACTTCCACCTGTGGATTCCAAATTTCCAACTTCCCGCGGCATCCTAGTCAGCCTCCGCCTTTCGTCTTGGTCTCTTGGTCTCGCCATCGGTGTTTGGGTCTTCGTTGTCGACAAACGACAATAGTGAGGCGAGGCGTATAGCCATTTTCTGCTCACAAGCCTGCAGGGTAGGGGTGTAGATACGACAACGTGTGAGTCGCGTTTACCGTTCCTTTTCTTATCCCGGGAGGGACCGTTGTGTGGCATGGTGTTGCAAACTTTTTCTTCCTTTCTCCCTTCTTGTTGTCCCACTACTTGTTTTCTGTCTTGTTCTTCTTTTGATCTTGAACTCTACGACGACGACATAGTCACAGCTGGAATTGAGATCGGAGCGTTGATTTGAGCTGTTACCCCTGTTCTCGTTTTCCTCCCGAGTCACTTGGGCTCCCGTACTTATACTGTATTTTCCCAATCACTCAGTCATACCGCGGCCTCTTCACTCGAGATTTCTTTCACTTGGGCTCTCGCCTACTACTGCGCTCTGAGGCTTGAAGGACAGCGCACTCGTATCGCGGCCGGTGAGTCGATGATAGGGAGGCGGCAGAAAGCTGTGTTGATTGTGTTGACGTCATTTGGAAGGAATCGCTGCTCTATATATACGCGAGGGATCTACGACTGCGACTGCTACTATACGTACATCTACTGCACAATACGACACACGCACGATAGCGACAGGGAACATTTACGCACGGCGACGACATCCATTCATCCGTCCGAATTCACCGTACTCGCAACCCCGGTATTCTACTTATCTTGCCGAAGATACGGCGTTTGAGGACTCGGACTCTCACTCTCATCTCAATCGCGCGGCCACGGCCTCAGCATATAGCACTCACACACGCACAAGCAAGGTGACGCTGGGCGGTTGATCGATTGAGGATATCTGACGTATCATTTCAGTTTTGGTGGACACGGACACGAACTAGGACCGCGAGTGCAGTTTTTGGACAGGAAAAAGAACGACGATCTGGAAGGAAGCTGAAGCGCAATCAGGAAGAAGATTTACGGAATAGAAGACAAGAATTTAAACATGGCAACTCGGGATGGAAGTGAGAGCAGTAGTGTTAGTAGCGATAGTACTATTACTGGGGTACCGACACAGATTCGACAGTCAGAGGAGGCAAGGCCGTCAAGCACGAGAAGGAACACAAGCCAAGGGCGACGATCGCAGTCATCATTATCATCATCGTCATCATCTTACCCACACCCACAGCACTGGAACGCGTTTGAGAATAATGGACGTGACGTTGGGGATATTATTAATAATGTAGAGAACGTGGAAGGGATTGGATTTGGCAGGGGCGTTACTGTCACTATAAAGACGCATGGGACACCACCTCCTGCGTATGCGACTTTGAGCCCACATCAGCAGCAGCATGGCTCTGGCTCTGGCTCTGGCTCTGGCTCTGTCCCCGCCTCTGGATCCGGATTAGGGGATGGTGCGACCCTGGGCGGAGGAGGCGATTACTCTTATTCGCCTTACAGTGGACCACCGTCGTCGGGGTCGACGCCGTACCCCTACATACCGCACTCGCACCCGGAGTTTGGACCGACGCCGCTGACGGCGCAACACCCGCTGTTGGCTGTTCCGTATCACGCGTATGAGTACATTGGGACGCCGGGGGCGCCTGATCGCCGGGCGAGATGGCGGTTTGCGGGGGGACTGTTCTGGGCAGTGGTGCTGCTCGTGCTGCTGGGTGCGCTGGGGACACTGGGAATGGTAGGGGAATGGGGCGGGGGTGGCAGTGGGGAGGGTGGTAGTGAATGAGGCGGGGGCGGGGGACCGTGCGTATATGGAATTTATGGAGCCAATAGGAGATGTGCCGAGGATCACGGACACGTGAGAAAAAGAGAGGTTGTTTACGAATGGTCAGTGCGTGGGATAGTATACTTTGTGAATGGATGATTTGATTTAGAAGTGTGACTTAGTGTCGGCCTCTGGGAGTATCTCTTCCTCCGTACCCCTCTCGCAGTCATCGCCATATGTCCCTCCGCTCCCTCTAATTCAATTTCAAATGCCTGCCCTTTCCCATCCCGATGAGGAGTTTATCAACAAATCCCTTCTTGCCTCTCTAGATGCTCAGGCAGATGCAGAGCCCAGAGAAGACCAGTTACAGTCCAACGACCACGATCAAATAAACGACAACCTCTACTATGACCAATCAAAGTTTCTGCCCAAGCAATCCTTCAGGACTTCCTTTACCGCCTATCCAAATACCACTCGCCCCCGCCACCAGAACTTGTACCCTGACAACTTTCAACAATCCTACGATTCCCGCCAAACCTACGACTATAAATCCTATCTCCCAGACACCTACAACCCGAAACCCCACAACCCGTATCCCAGCAATCCCCAGCAGTTTGGCAATCCCGTCCAGCTCTCGTCCCAGACTCCGTATGGGCCCCATGTCCCCGCCATCTCAGCCACTGCTGCCCAGCCTGCCCCTCCAGGCCTGGCTCCCAATGTCGCTCTTCCCATCCAGAACGGCCCAAATACAACTTCAAACGGCGAGGAGATATCCACCATCTTTGTAGTCGGCTTCCCAGAGGACATGCAGGTACGTGTGTCGGCGCTCTTCATCGCATTTCTGATACCCTAACGCTCTGATTAGGAACGCGAGTTCCAGAACATGTTCACTTTCAGCTCCGGATTCGAAGCAGCCACTCTCAAGATCCCAAACAAAGAGTACACCGCCTATGGCTCTCTCGTCGGTGGTCCCCCAGGCACTACTATCGCCAACGGGCTCGGTCTGCGCGGGGGCGCTTTCCAGTATGCCGGCCCAAACGACCCCTACAATCTCGTTACCGTCAATCAGGGCGGTGTCGTCGTCGATGGCGGCCGAGATGGAACCATGGCGTCCTGGCCTGCCCCCACATCTGCAGACGATCTCAGCAACGGCCATTATCTCGGTGCAGGTCCCGGTGGCGCTGCTGGCCTGGGGCTAGGTCCCCTGGGTCTCGCAAGCGCCGCAGGAATGGGTCCTGCCAGTCTTAGCCTGCCACCGCGCAAGCAAATCATAGGCTTTGCAAAGTTCCGTTCGCGCGAAGAGGCGCTCGCCGCTCGGGATATTTTGCAAGGGCGGAGAGTAGACATTGAGAAAGGCGCGGTGCTCAAAGCGGAGATGGCGAAGAAGAATTTACACACCAAGAGGGGAGTTGGTCCTGTTCCTGGCGTCGGTGTAGGCATCGGTGGCTTGCAGCAACAACAACAGCAACAGCCGCCGTCGCATATGAACGGACTCAACGTCACGGGAATGGATGCTTTTAATACAGAACCCACCGGATTCTCCACCGCTACTTCGTCAAACAGGGACAGTCTCCCTGCTCTCGCGCGTCTTGGCTGGCGGGACTCTGTCATTCAAGGACAGGGTCAGGCCGATTCATCGAATCCGGCCTCAAATGCGCTGCAATCTAATGGCGCCCATATCAATGGGCGCGAGGACGAGGAGAGAAAGCGCGATAGCCTACTTTCTATAGGACTCGGCGGTCTCTCCCTTGCATCAACCTCTTCAGCGGCAAACGCGACTGGCCAGCGCGGACCGCGAGAACGAGCAGAAGATGACGAGTGGAGGCGAAAAGAGAAGGAGAAGGAGATGAATCTCATGCGCCTTCGCGCGAATAATGCTGCAGCGTTCGATGCCTTCCACGGCGTGCCAGCATCTGTCGGGGCGAGCGCGAACGGCACAGGTGCGCCGGGTATGTCGAGGCAGAGCTCGACTGCAAGCACGTCTTCTGGGTCGGTTGTTGGGGGAGGAGGGAGCGGCAGTGGATTGTGGACTGCTGCTCCGACTGCGTCGACGGAAAGCGTGGCCGCGTCTAGTCCCATGCTGGGAGATGCAGAGGTGGAGCAACGTGAAGGAGAAGACACCAAACAACAACAGCAGCAGCAGCAGGAAACTGAGGACGAGGTTGTCGGCCCATGGGACCGGTTTAATAAGGGCAACGCGAGTTATGCTGCCGTTGCGCGGCCCGTTGGCGCGAGCGGCGCGTATTCTGTGAATGGCGTGCAGCATCATGCTACGGAGTCTGAAAGGTCTACATCGCCCGCGCCGCCGGTGCTTGCGCCCGGCGCGTTTGGATATCAAGGCGGAGTGGAAGGCGGCCAGCAGCAGTATCAATCCCAGCCAGTGTATCAGCCACAGTATTTGCATCTACATGAACAGCAGCAGCAGGCGGCCCATCAGCAACATTTGTACGACCAGCAGCAGCAGCAGCAGCAGCAGCATTTGTATCAGAGCATGTATTCGCACCATCATTACAACCACCAGCACCACCAGCAGTTCCGAAGCTCGCAGAGCGAGTCTAGCGAGACGGGCAGCGTAGTAGGCGCCGATTCGAGCCCCAACGCGAACAACAATAATCCGAACGTCAACCCGATCGGATACGTCGGTGCGCGGCTTGGGTATGCGACTGGATTCGGGTCTGTCGTGTCGCTTTCGAGTTCAAGTTCGAACGCGCGGGACCCAGTCTCTGTCTCGAACACGGCGGGTGCTGCGACTTCGCTTTCGAAGACGCCGGGTTCAGGGTTTAGTTTTGGCTCGATGGGCGCGGGCCCTGGGATGTCGCGGAGTTTGTCGAGTGTGAATGGGGTTGTGGGGAATGGTGCTGCGACGTCGTCGACGAGTGCGAGTGCTGTGTCGCCGCCTGCGGGTGTTGCTACATCGACCGCCGCCAGTACCAGTGCTATCGACACCGCCGCAACCTCTGCACCAAACGCCAGCTCCAATGTTAATGCCAGTACCAGTGCCAATACCAACGTCAACGGCGTCATCGGAGGGCCTGCCATGAGCAGCGGCAGCAGCAGTGGAGGGAGTATAAGCGGCAGCATCAATGGCAGTGGGGGAATACATCCCCGCAGCTCCCGTCGCCTGCGTCTGCTGCTGGGTCGGGGGTGTCTGTTGGGTCTGGGGCGTTGCCTCCAGGGTCGACGTCTGCGTCAGTGCATGTAAGGGGGACGGTGGATCAGAATCCTCCTGTAAGTGTTTTTTATATCGTATAAACTTTTCTTGTTGTATCGTATGTGCGGTGCTTGTTGGTGGTTTATTGTAGTTCTAACATGCTGAATGAAATTCTGACTGCTGACGCTGTTTTTTGTTTTTGTTTCTTTAGATCAACACGTTGTACGTTGGCAATTTGCCGACATCGCCGGTTCCGCTCGGGTACTCGAATGACTATTTGGAGGAGACGCTTCGCGCGCTGTTCTCCGCATATCCAGGCTTCCGAAAACTATGCTTTAGGCAAAAGGCGAACGGGCCGATGTGCTTTATCGAAGTGCGTCATTTTGCTTTTTTGTTGTTGTCTTATTGTAATGGTTCATTGATGGGCACCCTTCCTCTTTTTCATATAGTTTGTAGATGTGCAGCAAGCTACGGATGCTTTGAAAGCGTTGTCTGGCAATACGCTGGGCGGAATCGTCAAGAATGGGATTCGGCTCTCGTACAGCAAGAACCCATTGGGTGTGCGTACCCCTACGAGCGCTGGCGGGAACTCGGGCGGGCCTACGCTGCAGCAGCAGCAGCAACTTGTGCAGACGTTGAATAATCACCACCACCACCATCAGTACAATCACCAACAGCTGCAGCAGATGGGCCCTCCACCTTCGTCTGCAACGTCATCGAACTCGAACGATGCGTTCCAGGACTCTGGGGCTGGTCATATGCAGCAGCAGCAACAACAACAACATCGTCTGCCGACCACGATCCTGAGGAGAGACTCGACGCTCTCGCCGACGACGATGTCATCGCTGGCCCAGGCGCAAACCCAGCCACCACCCTTGTACATGGGCGGCAATGGCAGTGCCAACGGCAGCAGCAGCGGCAGCGTCAACGGAAATAACAGCTTCTTCTCGTCACCGCCGCCGAGGTTCTACACAACGTCGCCTGGCATGCCTTTTGAGTGTCGTCGTCGTCGTCGACGCCTTTGACGGGCGCATCGAGCGCCTTTATACCCCGCTCGGCGGCGAATGGGGGCCCTGGTGGACTGTTCGGTGGGTTCGCAGCAGGAGGCGGTGCTGGCGGAAGTTCGCAGACGACGTTCTCGCCATTTGGGATATCGTTTGCGACGCACCATGAGAACGCGTTTGTGCCACAGCAGCAGCAGGTTCCGCATTTGCCGCAGTTGTCGATACCCGGTGATCAGCACCAACACCAGCAACAGCCGCAGAGTTTGGCTGATGATTAGTGGGCCACCGTTGCATCCTTTCCTCCTTCCTCGTTCTCGTCTTTGTTGGTCGGCACGGCATTCGTCGACTTCAGCCAAATAATTCATTAATAGATGGCTGGGGTGACCCAAGTGGATTCTATATCTTCATTTTTTACCATCTTTCTCGCTTCCGCATCGTCATCATCATCTTTTCAACATTGTTCTCGTCATTTCTCACGCAAACCATCCTCTACATATATAACCCCGTAACCCACAAACAGCATTTTCGTCGAAGAGAAAAGCAAGCATAACCAATCAACAACTGCAACAATGACGCATCGTTCAACAGCACACAACAACAACACCATGTTATCACCCTGCTCGCATACACGCAACCATAATTGCAATATATTTTATTGTACTTCGTCGAGGACATGGATAGCGACTCCATCGGCCTTTCCGATCTACTTTCCGACCCATTCTCATCCTATTTATCCGTCGATGTATCCACTGCACGTATTCCAACCGCACTCAAATTCAATCCAGGCCCATTATCCCCACCAAACCAAATCCAGTGCCATATCTGAAGAAACACTTGCATATCAATGTTATTTTATCTTATTTTTGGCTCGTTTTCCCCACATTCTCCCTTTTCACCTCTCGTCGTGCCTTTTTCATTGTTTTCCTTTTCTCTCTGTCTCGCGGACCTGTTGTTTGTTGTTCTACTCAGTATCAATTCTCTCTCCTCTCTCTGTTTCTGTCATCCCTATCTATTCCGCAAATCACATTCAAGCCAAACATAAAAGGCGACGACAGATGGCGCACCCCACCAACCATCACCATCCACCACCATCACCACCACTCCTCGTTTTCCCTAGCTTTCCCACTATCCCCCTTCATCAACAATTCCATGCATCATATCTTTTTTTCTCCCTCTTATCCATGCATCATCATATATAACCCCTGTTCTTTTTCTCTCTTTCCTCTATTCCCATCTTTTCCTCCATGTTTTCCATTGTTCTCTGACTGGTCTGTTTACTCGCACATCTGCATTCAAACCCCGTAATTCGACACATCCACATTATAAACCAACTCACAATGTTACCATTATACAAATCTTTTTCTTTCTTTCTCATCCTTCCATGATTCCCCCCCATTGTTACACATTCACATTATCTTCCTTTTCCTCTCAGTACCTAACATAAGCCATTTTTTACTTGTTGTATAACGTCCTTTTTAAACCTTCTTTTGGGGCTTTCCTTTTCTTCCACTAAACTTGGGTGTTTTCTTCAGTACCCTCCTCGTCGTCTTTTTCATTTCTTTCGACGCTCTGCGCGTCTTATCTCATTTGCAACATTCTTATCATATTCATCGTATACATGTCCCCCTTGTTTTGTTTCGATTAACCATATTATTTCTTTTCTTTTGTGCTCTATATATCAGTTTATTTACGAAGTGTATTACCATGTTTTCTCAAGTTTTCTTCGCTTCGTGATCTCAAATGTTTGTCGACCGTCTGCCGCAATAGCCACTTTCTGGTTTCACTCCTCGAACAACCAATAGGAATGCGTTGTGATTGAGAAAGCTACGGAACCCTTCCATGATGTGTCGCCGAAAGTCCCTATGTACAAGTGCACAATGCAATGATGTACTACAACATACCCACCGATGAACGACAGCGAGAAGTGTGCTAATTGCTTACATTGGGCAATGATTTTTTTCTCCAATTACATGAACATCAAATGAAGCACAACTCAGAAAAACAAATCGATCCTATACCACCACAAGCCCAACAACCAACGAGGGAGAAAATGAAAGGGCATAATTAGCTTCAAAAAAAAACAACATGAGTGGCATGAGTGGTTGTTGACATGAGTAGAGAGTAAAAGGAGACAAAGAAAAAAGTCTAGCACCGTGAAGAGATGTACACCGAATACGAATGAGTGTGTCGAAAATTAGGTCCATATGTAATAAAAAAACACAAAGAAAGAAAAAAGTGGGGGGCGAAAAAAAGCATGTAAGTAAGAAAAATAGGGTGAAAAATGTTGGGAGTGAGAAAGCTATCCGGTATCTTCATCCTTTTGCCCGGTTCTGAAGAAGGCGGAGCATCGTCCGCCGGCGACGTCAATTTAGTTTGATTAGGAGTAGGGGGTGCCGAGGCTACTGCTAACCCAACCGAACCAAATTTGACCTTGATTTTCTTGGAAGGTGGGTCGTCGCCAACTTTAGACTTGCCGCCTATTGTCGTCTGTGGCGCCTGCTTCTGATTCCCTGGTTCCGACTTCTTCGACTTGTTGAGTCGTGCGAGCAACTCGTCATCATCGTCATCATCAGCTCGTCGTCGTTTTTCGCTGGGCCGCATAGGCCCAAGACTGGGAGATGGGGATTGTGAACGTGCCCTGGCGGTCCGCGCGAGAGCTTCAAGAAGATTATCTTCCTCATCTTCTTTTGTGTCCCGCTGGGGCGGCGGACCAGAGGACGCCGCCAAGGGAGAAATAGGCCGGTCAGATGGTCTTGGGCTCGTGGATTTATTGTTATCGGACGGCGGCGAGACGGAACCTGAACCTGAAGCTTCTGGTAGGGCGTCGACGGCATCGGAGGAGTTCGTATCTTCGTCATCCTCGTCGTAGTCAACCAAAGCACTGAGTTGGGGTGTCTTGAGGGGCGGACGGTAGCCTTTAGGCGCACTGGTCAATCCTGGCCGCCGCTTCCGCTTCATACCGGTGTTGTTTAGAGGCAAAGGAGAAACTGCTAATGGAACATTGCCCGCCGCTGATGACGCCCATTGCCGCTGTTGGTAGCTCGTTGGTCCAAAGCCACCCGACGTTGAGAAGTACTCTTCGTCGTCGTCGTCGTCTGCATTGAAATAGTCTTCTTCGGCAGTGTCAGGAGCGCGACCCGGGCCTGACCACCCTCGATCAAGGCCAGACCTGTGAAAGAAAAAAAAATTGGCATCAACGGAAGCCGAAAACCAAAACTGTGGAAAGACATACTTGTCAGGGAGGGGGAGGATACTTCAGGAGGCGGTGCAACATTCATTTCGTGGCGTCGAATGAACAGTTCAAACCGCTGGCCTCCAAGGGGACTCCTGGAAAGTTTTTGGATCTCTGGCTCATGGTGCATCATACAGAATTTGATCAGATCCTTCATGTTTTCCTATAGGAAGACTCGTTAATCAATAAAGCTCGATAACTGGAGGCGGATGAGCGTACTCTGCGCATGTGTTCAAAATATTCTTGACATGAACAGCTGAGCAAATTATCTCGCAGTGATTCCTTTAGAGTTAAATCTAGGATCGGTTTCAAGATATCATGCTTCATGATCTGAGTATGAGAATTAGGGTTGCCTTGTTTTAGAAGCAAGCGGAAGATACGGAAGGCGGCTAGAGCGAGAAAAGACCAATCATAATGAACACCTATGGAAGTATGAACTAAAAGTGATGTCGCTTACAATGTCGTAGATGCTTGTCTTTGGCTTTGAAGAGTGTGGCAACGCGCGCAAGAATGTCAGAGGACATGATGTAGAAATGACTCCGGAAGTTGTGCTGCTGAAGGAAATTATGCACCAGATCGCAAAGATACACAAATCGATTTGTGCCCTCTCTCGTAAGGGGCAAAGCAGGTTCCTTGAAATTCCTCCATTCCGATAAATCCGAAAGCGGTTTTAGCAGTATCGAAATGCAGCATTTATAGAAGTAATCAATGAAGCGTTCTGTGCCTGGCTCATCCTTGCGGACTATGGTTGGCAGTTTAGGACCAGTAGCCTGCAGACATGACCATCAAGCTTTTGTAAACAATAGGGGAAAAGTCACTCACCTCGGAGCCAGCTGATCCGCCGGCACTGTCCATGGTCGGAGTATCCAGCCACACTTTAAGAGCATCACCGACCTGACTTTGCACCGCAAGATCCTTGCTCTGCGCCATGATTCGACAAAGCATTTGCAGAAATGTCTCCGCCTTATCAGCGCCTATCTTTGCAGACTCTCGCTCTTTCTCTATCGCAACAATTTGCTTCAATACATGAGCTCTTACCCCGTTGATATCATGATCCAACAGAGCCGACAGCACCTCTCCACCAGCACTGATCATCTGCTTATTGGAGTCGTCGTTCTCTGGAAGCTCCATCGCCCACTGCACAGCGAACAAGACGCCACGATCAACGAGCGTGCGGAAAAGCGTTATTCTGGCCGGCATTTGTACGTTCTTGCCCATGATTGCCAGCTGTTGCAGCAGCATAACCACCTCTCGGCGGAGTGCTATATCGTCTTCCGTAAGATCATCAGGTGGTGCAAATGCATATGAAGTCGACCGTCTACCTCCACGACCATTAGCCATGGCTATGGTACTTGTGCCATTGACAGGCTTTGGACTTGAAATGGTTGGCTTCTGGTCAATGTCCATTTGAGTCGCTTCTGTCTTGACATTATCACCATTTGCATTGAGGCTGATGATCATATGTTGCGGTTGTGTTAGAGGTGGAGAGGATGTTTGAGGCTGGGAAGAATTTGATATTGAAGAATTGGCTTGGGGAGGTTGCTCTTGCATGAGTTGATTTGAAGATGACTGGAGTTGGAGTTGTTGCTGAGGTTGAAAGTTCGTCCGCCTTACGTTTGAGGTGCCCCCTATCAGCATATCTTCGTTTACAAAAGCCGAACGACATCATGCAAAAATTGTGGGTCTTGCTGGATGTGTTGAATGATATCAATTTGGTTGAAGATAATACAAGAGTTTAGGACGTTGAATGTGGAGTCATCGAGGGCGCGGGCAAGGACGACGTCTTTCAGGAATTGTAAGCGGTAAGTATGGTGGATCTTCTTTTGAATGCTAATGTCGCGCATAGGGATAGGTTGGTGAAATTGGGCGGTGTTGTGCAAAAAGTCGCGATAATTCGCTTTGTGTCCTGGAAAGTCTGGATCATCTGGAATGGGTGCAGCAATGTCAGCCATTTAATTTTGCCAGTAGACTAGTAACTTACATTCCAGCATGCCGACGACGCCAAAAAATATATCGTCTTCCAAGATGTGTTCGTACATTGTGTGGTCATTTAGCATCACTGAAAAAGTATACAATCTCAGAGGCAGAAGATAAAACAGAACTGTAACTTACGTATTGATTGCATGAGACTGCACAAGGCATGCAGATTCTCTAGATTCTCTAGGTCTTCGGCAGTGTGCATGACTTTAATCAGGGCCTTGATGTAATCCTGGGCAATACATGACGTTCTAAATAAGCATACGCTCAAAACCAAAGGAAGCAGTCGTTTCCTGCCAAGTTGAAACACACAGAGCAGGAATAACCAGACCTACCTCGCGCTGAATGTATTCACATATTCGCTCTTTCACAGCCTGCGTTCTCGCTAACGCTTTGATCGCTCTTTCAATTTCGCTGATGATCCCTAACTGTGGCGGCGGAAGGTGTCCCGACCGAATGATGCTTGATGTCGTTACTGAAGTTTCTCCTAACAAAGGCGAAGAAGACACGGCAGTCGGATCGTCTGATAACTAATCTTAGCTATCGTATATGAAGGATAATGGAAAATTCACCGACCAGACATGTTCATATGGCGTTGCACCTCTTGAATAAAAGCCCAGACTTCCGTACAACCTTCGGGATCTTGAAAACTGAGGGCATAGTCGACACCATCGGGTTCCGTCCATACGATGAGCGTATCTACAATTACGTTTATTAGGAGATTGAACATACAAGTAGATTGATTTGTTAGGGACGGTCGTGTGCGCCATTTGCGGAAAGCAAATCTGGGCCTCGTCCCGGACTAAGATAGGCAGCTCACCTTGTTGACGCTGGTACACATCACTCGAACGAATGGCTGTCGATAAAATAACATGGTTGGCGTTTCTTTCGGACCGGGCCACAAGAAGAGCGTCGCTTGTTTCGTCTGAGAACTGTCCGTAGCAGAAAGCGGTGCCTTGGTCCATCCATCGTGAGCCGATCAATTGGTACACCTAGGAAGACGTGTAAGTATTTGAGCAGTGTGATAAATACGGGCATTGGTGCCACAAGTAGGAACTTTGCCTCCGGTGGCATAATGAAATTACTCGATGAGCGCTTCCAATACGGCCGTAAGCACGATAAGGTGGATTACACGACATCGGGGAACAGAAATACAGATTTTTGCGCACCTTCACGCGTTTCAATTCATGATCGGATTCGGGTAGCCACTCCCCACCTTCGTCAGTCATGATCAAGCCTCCGTCGCCTAGACCAGCATCATGGGTTGGTGTGTGTTCAACCAACTCAATTTGACCATTGACATGCCTCAGCAAAACTTCCCCCTCTTCTTTAATTATGGACGTTTCAGCCTCTACGTTCCCCGTCTCCGTGCCTCCGCCTTTGTCCTGACTGACGCCAATTACTTCCGCCGTCTGAACAAATTCTCCTTCCGCTTGCGGATTTTCGGCCGCGGGATGCTGTGGTGTTGAATCAGATAATTCGTCCGGAGGGATATTTGTAGCAGATGTGGAAGTTGGATCCTGATCTACAGATGACTGCGAATCTTGAAGTGGTGACTGTGAATCGAAAATGGTGGTGGAACCAGCACCAGTGGTATGAGCAGCGCCAGCGGGGTGAGTTCTGCGATGATTGAAGGAGAGACTGAGGTTCAGGAGACGCGCTGGCTAGGCCGTTCATGGCCAGCGACTGAAATTAACGGCCAGTAGAAGAAATACGGACGAGAAAAATGAACGGAGAGTGACAGAGAACGCTCGGGTCGTGGGTAACTTTTCCGCCAAATAAACCACCGGTCCGGTCCCGTTCGCTGAGCGCAGAGCTGGCAACTCGTGGCCCTGTTTAAATAAATCTACTATCACTGTCGCTGATATCACCTATACTTTAGCCTATTACAGATGTAATTTTATGCCTACTTCCACTGAGGTCTATTAAAGGTTTGTGTTTGTCCAGGAACGTCCAATTACATAATCATGTGAAAAATCTCCATTTCGTGCACAGCCGACAGGTTCACCGTTCAACCCAGACATCGATCATGGACAACAGGTCCACATCCTATATCACTGTCGCTGCTGTCACTATTGCAGCTGGCCTTGCAGCCTATGCTGTATACTTTGACTACCGGCGAAGAAACGATGTCGAGTTCCGAAAAAAACTAAGTATGTATTCGTATGCCAATGCCAATGCCACCGTCACCGACAATTGACACCTTTATCCAGAGAAGGAGAAAAAACGCGTCGAGAAAGCCGTAGCTCAGAACAAACAAAGCGAGCTGGCTGAATCCTCCAGCGAAATAAACGAACAGGCTCTGCATGATGTCCTCAAAGGAATCAGGAGTGAAGCTGGGCCTCAGACGTCGGAGGAAAAAGAGGGTTACTTCATGTCCCAAATCAACATTGGCGAACAACTTTCGATTCAAGGTACCCATCGCGCTTCCAGCGTGTATAAATTCAAATACTCATTGGCTTTTAGGTCCCAGGATGTACTTGCCAGCAGCTGCTGCTTTCTTCCGGGCCCTCCGCGTGTATCCTTCCCCCGTTGAACTTATTGGAATTTATGAAAAACTATTATTGAACCTGTTTTCAAGGTACATATATGCCTTGTCGCACTCGCGTATCATATACTGACGGAATGTATCATAGCTGGTCATGCAATTAACTCAATTAGACGTAAGTGATTTAAATTCACCAATACACGACAACACGTTAGATCTCGACGACAACGCTACTCCACCTAGGGGCCCTCCGTCTGAGACTTCCTCTCAGGAATGGGACAGAGTGACGGATCCCGACTCTCATCCATCAGCCTAGTTGTTGGGGCAAAAGCTGCTAGCAGTTTCAGTGGGATTACGTCATATATGATTGCTGGCACCGCTCTCGCTAGAGAGGAGGAGAGAGGTCGAGATGAAAGTAGTGCGTTCGTAGAAGATATAAACATCCATATCCCCTCCCCATATTCACTCATACTCTTTCTCACATCCGTTTGCAACACATGTTCTAATATATTTGTTGCTTATCCGCATTTGTCCCTTGCTCGTTCCCAGGTGAAATTCCGAATTGAAGGTACGCCGTGCACAGACTATCAGAGTGTGCTTCAAAAACTGAAGTGATCTCTGTGTCTTGGCTTTGCAGCGTACTATGACAATTTTCCTCCTAAGCGAACCAATGTTTCCGTTGTCAGCCGTGAAGTAACACCAGGACAGGGTAACAGGCAGATCCTCGTTGTGAATAAGAATTTCAACGCTGGAGAAGTCATCTACAAGGTTTTCATTATCGACTTCTTTGAGTGACAATCAAGACCTAAAAAGGTTTTTTGTAGGAATTCCCCGTTGTCACCGCATTGGATCCAGATCTGCAAGAAAAGGGAACCCACTGTGGCCATTGCCTCCGTCCCATCCAGCCAGGAATGTCTCTCCAAACACCCAAAGATTCCAGCACCGGCCCATTCCATCTTACTTACTGCTCAAAAGCTTGCATGCTAGCCTCCAAGAACCAATACCACTCTCTACTTTTCACTCTTGACTCGCCCCTGCCTTCTGAAATTCCTTCGATGCCTCCTTCTCCTGAAGTACAACAGCATCGCAGCGAAGCGCAAGCTAAATTCGCTGACTTTGTCAAAAAGAAGGCCGCCTTTCTCTTCTGCTCGTCGCACGCTTTATCGCTCGCCAGGTCGCTGGAGAGACTCAAAACTGGTCTCGGCAACATCCCCGGCATGGCCGCAGCTGCAGCCGCAAATGGCGACTTCACCGACGCGGACCATCCCATAGAGAAGTATGTCCTCGCTGACCACCTCGAACGTTTAAGGTATCTCGAAGTCGTTCCAAATGCAGCTGAAACTAAGCTACTCTCCGACGTGCTCTCGAGTGCTCTGCCCGGCCTGGAAGAGTTCATCACCGAGGAGAAGTACGCAACATCTTGCGGTAAAATGGCTTATAACGCCTTCGGTGTATGCTTCGGAGGAGGACGCGATGATCGAGTGCGTCACATTCTATTATCCTATTTTTCACCTGTTTACATCTTTCTTTCTAGCCCGAACCAACCGCCCGTCCCGAAGACGTCGAAAAAACCCGCACTCCCTACGGCACCCAGCGCCAAATCGGCAGCGCTCTATACACTGTCTCGTCCTACCTCACGCACTCATGCAAACCGTCCGCACGTCCCTCTTTCAGCTCGGGCACCGCCGAGATATCGATCATCGCGAACCGCGATCTAAAAAGGGGGACATCCTCACCATCGCTTTCGTCGACGTCACTCAGCACCCTGATGAGACGGTCGTCGAGTGCAGGCGCAGGAGACGTTTCGAGCTTGCCCGAGGGTGGAGATTCTCGTGCGCTTGCGAACGCTGTGTCGAGGAGGCCCAAATGCTTTCAGCTGAAGATAAAGAAAAAGGGAATGCGGCTGACGAACAGCTTAAAGACGAATCCAAGATCGAGGCCTCCGTGAAGAACTTCTCTAATCCTGAGCAAGCTGCTCAAGATCGCGCTGAAGATGTTATTGACAGCTTCATCGGTTAATACCCTGATGTGTCTTGCTTTGACAATCATATCCACCGTCAGACCGTATCCTAAGGTGGATTTACCCCTTGTCTTGAAAACTCTTAATAGCATCACCCCTCACCATAATACAATATATAATAACAATATTTATTTACGATGCTGTTGAAAGCCATCAAATCATGCAATTAAAGATACAAGTAGTATAAGAAAGCTGGTTGTGGCGAAGACGTTGAAAGCTAGGTATCCCAAAGTACCAAGTGCGTAACGAACGAAGAAAGGAAACATATGCCCCCCACAGCAATACAAAAGAAGGGTCACAGCGTAATATACAGAGGTGCAAAGGGAGAATGAATAAGCACAATGAAAATATATAATAAAGAGGGGACGAAAAATCAAAGTTCAAAACAACGTTAGCAAAAGACAACTATTAAAAAGGAACATGCAGTGTATCACTATGTATCGACGCAGGAATGATGTTCAGTCATTCTGGATCGTTCGTTATAGGATAGAAATAGGCAAAGAATATGAGCTTGATTTATTCAAACCCTGGTATGAAGCCTCGATATCCTTGCTTCAAATCAAAGAAATCCCCGGGTCCAATGGTTGGTTATGCTAAGCTTCTCCACATCCCTTCTTCAGGTATTTCGCTTCGAGCCTGAAGAATCTTCAATGCCTTTTACGGGCTTTTTGACCAACATCGGGTGGATTATTCTTTGTCTCGTTCTCCGCCTCGTCCTCTTCTTCTTCATCGTCCTCCGGAATCGTAAAGTCCAGGGCACCAGGATCCTTGCCACGATTTCGGTCCCGCTCCGCATAAGCCGCTTCACGGATAGCACTAGCAGAAAGAGTTTTGCCATTGGACCCAGGCGACGGAGCACTCGCGCGAGTCTGCTCAGGCATGGTTGAAGGCACGATATAAGAAGCAAGGGAAAGAGGCTCTTTCTTCTTAGGCTTTATAATTTCGACGCGCATTGAGCCCGGTAAACCACGCTCTGCGTAAGTTTGATATTTGTCTGCGAAATCCTCTGAGCCGAAAACATGCAAGAAACAGGATTAAAACTCACTATCTTCATCGTCATCGTCAACTTCAAATTCGATTACTTCAGATTTCTTTTCAAATTTGACGGCTTTCGACTTGGTTCCCGCGGGCGTTACTACGACAGCCTTTGACGACTCCGCCTCATTGCTAGCTCCTTCCTCTGATGTATTTTCTGCGTTCTTAGAAACTAAATTGCTTTTTGAATCCTGTCGGCGTGTAAAGGTTTGCCATGCCTTACTATTAGGTGCCCATGCTCCACGGTGGCTGGGCGTCTCAGCCGCCACCAATTTCAAAATAGCAGCATCATGTTCGCTCACAGGGGCAGCGTATGAAGAGACTACGCGCGAAGGACCTTCATTGCGTATAGAGCTCGTGGACGGTCGGGGGACAGGAATCATACCCTGTGACGATGAATCTACACCTGGTTGACTCCTCACTGGGCGGATATGTGACGGATTGGGTAAAGAGGCCGGCCGTAGGGATGCAAATGCCTCAAGGCCAGGATTGGGGCGGCTGCTGCGAAAGCGAATTGGACGAGGAACAGATTGTTCGAGAAGCGGGAGAGTGGTATGCCGGTCATTGGTTGATTTCTCGACTTGTTCCTCCTGCCCGTCGATGTCTTCCAAGGGGAAAAGCATTTCTAAAAAGTTAAAAAGAAGTTAATGTATGTTCGTTCATCATGAAGCCAAAAATAGACCTCTGGAATCAGATTCGCCAGCGGTAGTCTCTCCTTCCATGCGCTCTCCATCGCTTTGCGGTGTTAACACAGCCGGCACGACGTTGAAGGTGACCTTTCTCTTGCCTTTGTCGCGACCGCGTGACGAAGTCGTCTCTTGTTTAGAAGCTTCCTCGGCAGGAGATTCCTCAGTTTCAAGCTTTGTGGGGCCCCTGGTCCCGTTGAGACTGGAACTCGATTCAATTTCCGATGTCCCGGCCCGCTCGGTATGATCTGTTGAAACCGCCGTTTCCCTTCGTCTCCTAGCTATTTCTTCCGCCTGGGCGCGCTTATGTTGAGCCATCTCTTCTTCGATAACGAAATACCTATAGCTCGCTTGAGTGTTGAGGTTATCGTCCAAGTTAGGCTTGAATTCTTGTGTACTGACGCCTGCCGTACGAGGCATAGGATGTACTAATGTCGAAGATCCAGATCTCGGCGTCGATAAGGTGCTGGAGCTAGATCCATAAGAGACAGCGCCTTCGGTAACAGATATAGTCTCCTGCCGAGTATTTCTCGGGTGGTGGAAACCTGAGGTAGCTAAGGATGCTGAAAGGGCAGACACCCGCGGAAGAGATTGCGATATAGTAGAAAGGTTTGAAGATACGCGTTGCGGAATAAAACTCGTGACCTTCACTGATGAGGAGACTGCAGAGCTAATGTTAGAGCCGCTCGCCGAAAACAAATCGAGGTCTTTGACATTCTGAACGCGGGAGGGCGATCGAACGGAATTGTTAACCTGGTTCCGCTCTTGTTGAACCGCGCTGAGATGCTGCTTGAAGTCTTTCCATAAGCTGTCAACTTGACTTTGTAGTTCCTTTTCTTTCATCTCAATTCCGGCAGTCTCGGCCTTTACGAAATCCGCGATACGTTGTTCTGCAGCTGCACGTAATGCCTGTGATTCTTTGCTGGCAAGCCCTGCCAATAGGACAAATATTGGATGAGAGGAGGTGAAAGGAGGCGGCAAAAACAACGGCGGCAACTCTGGGAGATACGTAGGTGGAGGCTCATCCGAATGTGGTTTACTTTGAATGATTGTCGATTCTTCTTTGTCCAACGACGGCGCAGATATAGGTGAGGGCAAGAGAAGAGATAAGTAGGACGCGTAAGAGGAAGAAGATTCCGCTTGAGATATCTTGTCTCCAATCTAACGCGGATTTAAAAATGAGTCAGATGAAGTCAACGACTCCCATTTACTAGGCAGTAAAAAAAAGAAGATCTAGCTCCGCCTCCTACTTCCGGGTCAAAAGAAAGGATAGTAGGATGCTGTTGAATCTACAAGAGCGGCAGAACATTACTCACCAAGCTGTCTGTATGCACATCGATCCAGCCAGTAGCGCTCTTCATGATCTCGTGCTCCACCCAGTCCTCCGTCGGCAACAAAGTCGAGTCGTTCCCTTCCACGTCCAGTGAAATAACTTGGTATACGCGATAAACAGACAAGTTGCACACAAGGCACGTCAAGGCCGTAAAACGTGAGCATTTGGAAGTGCCTGATATAGGCTCTCCTTTGGACGGAATCCTGACAGTCACCTGAGGATGAGTCTACAAAAAAATAACAGACATGAGCACAATCCATTCTGCACTTCATTTAAAGCAGAAAACATACCACATAAATACCATCGTCCTGTACGAAAACTGGGGTATAATCCGGATGGCGAGGATATTCAGGAGGAGCGGAAGTGGACTGAGACGTATTTATGCGGACATTAAGGCATTTGCAGGCATATAAACGAGCCTGTCCCTCAGGATTGCCGCTAGCCATTCGACGGCTCAATAAAAGGGGACGGTGGTGAGGAGAGTCGTTGTGGGCGTCGGACGTGGTTTTGTGTCAAGGCCTATATTCGGAATGTGCGGTCCCGGATCGGGCTCCCGGAACTTAAAGCGGACATTGAATCTGGAAGTGAAATAGCCAGTACCAAGCAGGCGTTCCATTGTTCCCTATATCGCTCCCATCGCACTCATATTTCATCGATCTCACCCGGTCATGCTCCGTCCACGCACCGACAGCACGTTGTACATATGTCCTCTATCTATGGCACCCATTTCTCATATAATATTGTCAAAACACACACAGAAGGTCTTCTCATTTCCCCGAAGAAATTTATAACCCTACTTGTTCTTCTTGCTTTCCTTGCTCTCTCCTTCAGCAGAATCAACATCTGCGGCTAGAACCTGTCCATATTCGTTTACTCGTTTCGGGTCAATACGATATATCCAGCGCTGTGTGTGTGATCTGTTAGTGGCTGTTGCCATCCCATTAACACACGATAACGCACCTGATACAGGAAGATGAGGAACACGACGTCGTCACTATATTTCCACGCAGCACAGTACCGGTACCTGTTAGTCGCACAACCATCTATACACCGGAGAGAATACCGTACCGGAAACAAGCCAATCGATGCAAGAATGGCATCTTGATACAGAACCTGAGGAATGGATCACATGAATATGCTATGTTCCAACCCAATTGATATGAATCTTACGCAAAGAAGTCGTCGACAACTGTCGATAACGTTTTATATACCATTGCCTTCATTGGCATGTGCGCCACACTCTGTGTGATAAAAATATTACTAATGAGTACCATAGGGAAGTGACACGAAAAGAGCCACGAACCTTGAGTTTATAGTTGATGATCAACTGGGGAATCAATTGGGCCTGAGGAGAAATAAAAACATAAGTAAAAAACATCCAGTCGTTTCATAGAGACACTTACGAAACCAAACATATACACGAATGAGGTCAGTGTCGATATTACAAAACTGTACCACCCTTTGTGGGACTCATAGATGAGCGAATAAATAGTATATCCCGCAAGCAACGGTATCGCCACGTAGGACACATAGCGGAATGCCAATCGGTCATACCTGTCAAATGAAATATCGGTCAATCCCACGGATGAGCCACAAATCATCCACAAGACTTACTCCTGTGTTTTCTTTTCGTCCTCACTAAGAACGTGTTTATCTGCAAGTATCGGGGTCATCATGCCGGCCGAGTAGCCGTATAACTGGAGTCAAGTTTACCTGTGATATCCAATTTATAGGGCAGGGGAGATCCCGCTGGGCTGGGAATAATCTTGATATCCACGGCTTTCGTGATCTATACACGTTATGAGAATCCCTCGGTGAAGTATAGCATCGCCGGAACACACACCTTCCATGCCTCAATTATGACACCCATGCCGGATCCCATGAGAATCATCCAACTTGTGTTCTCATTGTTGTCAACAAGATACAACAAAATGACGAGTTGTACGAAGACATTGGTGACGATCTGCGCCATGCTTTTTCAAGCTAACATCGGGTAGAACAATGGAAAGACGTACGGTTCTAGTTAAAATTGGGAGCATCAGGATGATGACTTCGAAGAAGGTCAAAAATACTCACCGAACAGACACTCCGACCATTTCTTTCTTAGTGCGCCAATGACTGACGTCGGACTTGAAGGCCAACATCTCGAACCTGCAAAACACTACAATTAGAGAGAGAAGCGCGAAATATTTCAGAAATGATAAACCCACACAACGTGCAAAAGGCTGACGAGACCAGTCAACGCGAGGAACCATGGATTTGTTTCCAAAAGCATTCTCTTGACCTCGTCCAATTCGGCACCAGACGTCTGACCTTGCTGTTTGGCAGCCTCATTGAATCCATGTGTCATAGATGCAAATATCTGGAATTTCATGTACGACATAGGCTGGAATGTGATTCGAACGGGAAGCGTGGGCGTAGTCTCATTGATCTGAATGTAATGGGATCGGAGATGCCAGAATTCATTAGGAAACACGATAGGCCTGTAGAAGGCTTTGGTGCCGGTGGGGTCCCGCTTTTCAGGGATCAGGTGAATATCTGTATGGGGAATGTTGAGAAGGAGACTATGTCAAAATTGTATTTCTACTGACGTTCGGCGACAGGAAGTGGAATTTTCGCGTATGGAATTTCAGCAGCGTCCGATACTAGTGCCAAAGTGACGTTCTAGAAGTATACTTAGTTAGATGTAAAGAACGAGATGTACAGTACTTACTTGGTGCCAATGAGGAGCGATTACATCAGGCTGAAAGGAAATTGTAAGAAGAGACACGAGCCAGACACAGAAACAACATACCTCTTCTATTTCTTCCTCAACATTCTCGTCAGAGCGCAGAAGATTCTTTTCTTTGCGCACTTTCTGCCGAGGTAGGTATGGTGTCAACACTAGATGCATCAAAATCAACGCGCCGTAAAATATGACAAAGTGCACCACATACGCTTTCGGAGATGATGTATGCGTTCAGGATCAAATTTATCACTCCTTGGGTCAATGCTGGCACCATCTCTAGTAAGAACGATATCCGCCCATAAAGAACCGTTCCTCAACACCGACTACCGACCCATCCTACCGTCAGTCCGAATCCAGCACCAGCGAAAAGATAAACAAGACTCGCCTCGGGAAATTTAATGTCGAAATCAATTACTCGATTATCATTATAGTCTCCATAGGTAATATTATTCCATACAAAATGCGGTAGGTCCCGGTCTTTATCCGTTCGGTGCTCTGAGGTCCATTTCGAGAATACGTCACTCGTCGGCGACGTCGATAGGTATACGTGCATATCGAGGCTCAGCCCAAGGGGCCAATACGGTGTAATCACGGTGGGTGGAAGCGACGATGGATCAACGGCAGTTGGGGGCACATTGCTTCCTGAAGAATCTACAACAGCTGGGGAAGGAGTAGTCACTGGATTATTAGTGAGGAATTTGGTTGCTGAGCAAAGACCAAACGTCAGCAATCATTGTGTATGCATTCATACTTATACACCAGCATACCTAGCTGTGTGATTCCCCATATCAAAAGGATTTGCTGTGTTAGGAGAGAGTGATAGGTTATTTGTTAGCTTGCGTTATCATCGTCTCCATAGTTGAAGTTGGGGGACTTACTTGTCCAATCTTGATGAACTTCTGTACATTGGACTCTTCTTGTTCACCCTGAGCCGGCGCGGCAGCAGGTTCAGGCATCGTTGAAAGATGTGTATGCGTAGAGAAATGCTACACTGTCAAGAGTTACTGACAGCGCAAGGCGCGAAATGAAATTAACATTACGAGTGTGCTCGGCAGCAATAAAAGTGTAAATTGATCAAATGCGGCCCGGTAGCCGCATCCAATCAAGTGAAGGCGCCTTTTCTCTTTCAACTTCTTGATTCAACAAACGCACAAGAAAACAAAGACATTAAGACATGGAAAGCATATAACTATAAAGCTGAATAACGTGGTACCACAAAAAAGCTAAGAATTAATGTCTAAAGAAACGAATCAATAATCGAACCACGTTGAAAGGCCCTACTTGAGCAAGCAGACTCGGAGGAGAATTATGAGTAATTGGGGTAGCATATATTTTACTTTCCGTAGGATCCGCTGAACTTAAAAGTGCCGTCTGAGGGCTTCCAATGGATGTTAACATCGGTCGTTAGTCTGAGGGTATCATAACTACACACAAGATATAAGTCGGACAGCAACAACGAATCACAAAATGGCGACATACCGAATTGCAACGTCCAGATCGCCAATTAGATTCTCAAATTCGTCTTTCGGCATTTTCTTTGTCTTGAATGTAGGCGCACCATCGAGTCCAAGAAGTTTCGCAAAGACCTCGGCATCGTTGCAAACTCCATCGTACATCCACTTCGCGGTGCCAGCTTTGCAAGACGCTTTCCACTATAAAAGGTAAAAGCGTATCACGTCAATAACGGTCCGTGAAAGAGTTATAAGAGCAAAGACAAAGAATAGTGTAAGTTGTAACACTCACCGTCATCTGTTTACGAATCCCACTTCTAGCAGCATTTGCCAGCTTCTCTGCGGCCAACTCCAACTCCTCAGGAGACTTCGCCTTCGGCTTGTAAGCATCCACCTCTTCTTCTAAGCTACGCGCATATTGCGCGAGCCCAAGTATAAAGTCGCGCGTAGCTTTAGAAGTACCCGGAAGCTCGAAATTTAACGCGTCGGAGAGCACATTCGCGACGGTCTCTGCGTGAGCAGCAGCAGCCAATTTGGCTTTCTTTGCTGCTGCTGGTGTAAGCCCATCGGACTTACGTTTCTTGGTCGTTGTAGTCGTGGCGGGTGGCATTATCGTAATACTATGTGGTTCTAGCTGTAGATAAAAAGAAGCGAATGGAACGATTTAATAGAAGAAGAAAACGAATGGGTCAAGATTGCATGTGCCAATAAATAGCTTTGCATACACACGTGATGGCCGCTTTGTTGCTGAGGTAGAATTCTCCGGGACGTGTTTGGTTCGTCAGATATATGTATTCGAGAGGTAGAAATATGGAGTCGAAAAGCTAACCTGATAGTTTAACGATTATTATGTAGCAAATGATATTCAACAAGTCGTGGATTTGTTCAACGAAAAGACATGCATATAACCGTCCCCTATATTTAAATTCATCACGCATTTGTGCTATTAATTGACGCGATTCGTTTGTGTCGTAGTGGGTTTAAAGGTTTAAATGCCTCCTTTGTTGGCACGTATCATACGACCGTCGGTTGACCCTCAGAGTTAGATAGAGCGGCTGCTGTGTTGCGGACACTACTCATTTTCGACAACTTGTAAATCACAGTGTCTTCAAATAAGTCTGCAATGCTTCTAGTATAATCTTCTGCACCAGCCTCCAATTATATGGTATTTGGTGAAATATTTTACCGGCCATGCACTTTGTCGCACTAAGTCCGTGTCGGAGAGATAAGACAACATCTTAACTCCATGTGTCAGACAAAGTTCCTCAAATTGGGAAGCTTACTGGAAGGGGCTTGCACATACTGTGATGTACTTGTACCCAGCTACACAGATATAGAGTCAGCGGATAGTAGAGTGTGCATCGATGGAGCGGCCAGTTCATCGATGAGCAAGCTGTGACCTGAGATAATATTCCTACTGGTGGGATCATACTCCCGATATGAACCGTTCTGACTGTACTTCGTGGAATAGCCTTCGCACCTCTGTTTGTTTTGTTTTACTTCACTGTGAATGTGTATATCTGACGCAACTGCGGCTGTCACTGGGTGTTAATCAAGGAAAGATCCTTACAATTTTAGAAATTCAAGGTTTCATGGTTTTGGTGTACTTACAAAAGCTCCTATGTGATAGTATCTGATAATGATCACAAATACTAATAAAGAGAACTCTTAAGCGGTGCAAGAATCATAGTACTGTTGAGAATACTCTATATTCATCAGGAGTACGCCAAAGTGAAGACACTGTCGTTTTTACGACGTCGAGATATGCCCCAGTGCGCCACACAAAGTGCATGCCGAATGTAGTTAGCCAGAAACGGCATCAATTGCTCCAAACACCTATGAATTTTTTGGATAAGTTGTCCGTACAGAGAAATGATTCATCACCACGGAACTTGGATGATGTCGATGGTGCTGGATGGGATCTGATGGGCCAATGCACACTCCAACTGGCCCCATCAAAATTTGCCCTCAGCCCAGGTCATGATGGCAGTCGATCAGATATCTGTCGGTCGAGCGGCTCGGCGGTTCTCACCATCTCGGGATCAGGGTTCTGGGATGCTCACAAGGGTGTTCCGTGAAGGGGAGATGATTGTTATTTATGTCTTTTGTCTTTCCGGATAGATCGGCAGCAAATAAACGATTAGATTGATGCACAATATGAATACGTGGCAGTTGACAAACGCTAGTGGATGTTGCGTTCTACCAGTGTGTCGCTCAATGTGGATTAGATGAATGCAGCCGGTCCAAATAAGAAGTGAAGGCCACTGCAAGCTTCAAGGCGAACATTTGAACAGCAATTTCAATGTGTGAAGCAATGGTTTACTCGGATCGAGTCATCAAGGATGTAAGCGAGTAATGTAAGCGCTCGTTACTGTGGTGCCATAGCCGCGGGCGCTTCAAGACGCAGTGAGAGAGGTTCTGAGAGGCTACCAAATTTTCTGTAGGCCAGAAGGCCTAGATTACATTGGACAGACAGCGAAGACATTTGTGGTCAACGATCAAGTATGCACAATGAAACTATAGATTAGAACTAGATGGGGAAAGGTGACAATGGCGACGAGACAGGATGTGTGTCGGGCGAGATGGGGATACAAATCATACAATCAAGCGTTGAATTTAAAACAGAGGAATCCTGGCAAATGTCTTCCGAAGCTGTAGCAGGCTGTAGCTGGGAGAATGCAACGGTGACGTCGTCAAGATAACCCCCTCGGATTCGGTGATGGAAGGTTCCAATGGAAGGAACACGTGAAGGTTGAACCCTTTGCCCTATGGTGTATGGTCACGTGTATGTGGATATAACCCTCTGCCCAAGTTGCTTTATTTCGGCTTGCCTTTTTGTTGCGTTTTTCTGCCCACATCACCCCTCTTCATCTGTCATACTTAAACACCTGTAAGTCTCCCCCTACTTCCCCGCCACACACGACGAGCTCATCCCCCTCCGTTCTCAAAGCACCACCACCCCTCATCCATTAAATGTACGTGTCCGACGCGTATCTACGCGTGTTACCCCGTATTCATTCCTTTCTAGATGCCTGAATCCCGCGAAGACTCTGTCTACCTCGCTAAGCTCGCTGAGCAAGCCGAGCGTTATGAAGGTTTGTCTCGTTTTTCTTGACGTGTGGCACTGCTCCAATCGTTTCTTTAGAGATGGTCGAGAACATGAAGCGTGTCGCGTCTTCCGACCAGGAACTCACCGTTGAGGAGCGAAATCTTCTCTCGGTCGCCTACAAAAATGTTATTGGTGCCCGCCGTGCCTCTTGGAGAATTGTTTCCTCTATCGAGCAGAAGGAAGAGTCTAAAGGCAACGAGGCTCAAGTTTCTATGATCAAGGGCTACAGAGAGAAGATTGAGAGCGAACTGGCTAAGATCTGCGAGGATATCCTCGATGTCCTTGACAAGCACCTCATCCCCTCAGCGGCCTCTGGAGAATCCAAGGTCTTCTACCACAAGATGTAAGCAATCATTGCGACGATCGCGAAGCCCCTGTCTAACCCTCTATTATTATTTTTTAGGATGGGTGACTATCACCGATACCTTGCTGAGTTCGCCACTGGCGATAAGCGTAAGGATAGCGCTGACAAATCACTGGAAGCTTACAAAGCTGCCTCTGACGTTGCTGTCACTGAACTTCCCCCTACACACCCTATTCGTCTCGGTCTTGCGCTGAACTTCTCTGTATTCTACTACGAAATCCTCAACAGCCCCGATCGTGCTTTGCCATCTCGCCAAACAAGCCTTCGATGATGCCATCGCTGAGCTCGATACCTTGTCAGAAGAAAGCTACAAGGATTCTACTTTGATCATGCAACTCCTCCGTGACAACTTGACACTATGGACTTCCGACATGCAGGATTCGGGTTAGTTATACTTTCGCTCTTTTTTTTCTTGGTGGTATTGACAATCATTGTCTCTTCTAGCTGACAAGGCCGAGGACAAGGAGGCCGAGGCTCCTGCTGACGAGTAATTTTCTTCTGTCTTGGGATTCCTGTTGATTTCTCGATATATGCCCCCTCCATGCCATCATGCACGTTGTTCATTATATATGTGCCGCGTTCCGACTCTACACCATGATTTCATATCCACGACCTCCTTTTCTTGTGCATGCGACTTATCGAGATGTTCGTTTTTTTTTCTTTTATCGTACCCCATCATTGCATGAATATCAACCCACCATTGTCAAGACCATATAATTTGAGCTCCATTCCATTTTATTTGAAACGCTGAGAGAGCGCTTGAGTTGAAACACAATTGTATTATAATGGTAAGAGTGCGAGTCGTAAGACAAGTAATGATATGGCAAGAGGGCATTTCTAATATTAAGCTTCTTGGGATAGACAACATAATAAGTACATGGATACGACGAGTGAACAGCGGGCGCACGAGAGTAGGAAACGAAACATCAAAGTGAAACAGCAATATTTAAATATCAACGAACACACGAACCAAAGCAAAAAAAGAAAAGTAAAGAGGAAAAGGGTGTTGCTGTGCAAAATACAAGACGGTGAATAAAAACCAACTGCATAAGAGGACGGAACGAAAGAGAAGGGGACCATGAATGCATAAACCATAGGCATAGATAAGTTACGGTTCTCATAGAGGCCGGGCGTCCCCCGAAATCAGCGATTTCACTGGCGGCAAGAGAGGAGAGCCGCTTGTACCGTTTCTGAGCGGTGGCAACTGGTTCACACGAGGGGATGTATGCACCGCCTGATTCGTGGGGGAAACGATCATAGCCAGCGACGGCGACAACGTCTGCACGGGTCGTGGAGGAGAAAGTGGAGTGGGCGTCAGAGTCGGGCCTGCATGTCTCTTCAGCGGAGCCGAGGAACTGCTTGGCCGAATGTCTTCCTCGACCTGGTGGTTAGTTGCATTCGCCTGCGGTTGCGTATGCGCGCCCTCGTCTACATGCTTTCGCTTTCTGGAGGATGAAGATGTGGAAGCACTGCCTGGTTGGGGAGTCCCATTCACACGCGTAGACTCGCTGTTGCCGTTGTTGTTACCATTGCCGTTACGCCGCTGCGTCGACGGTGGCATAGCCGGTGTCGACATCGTTGCCCATCTCGACCATGGTGGCGGAGGAGGTGTATATGCACTCTGCGTCCATGTCGAACTAAATGTGTTCACAGAAGGGGGCGGTGAATGCTGGATAGCAGTCAATGAATTATGAGGGCTGTGGTGCAACGATGGACCAGCTCCATTGGGAGGATGAGGCATCGTCGATATAGGGTGATGTGTGATCATCTGCGAAGGGCGGGTATTAGAGCTACTAGGTGTTAATGCCAAGTCAGAACCAGGTTGGAAATTGATGAGTTCCACAAATACGGTATGCATATGCGGGCTCCCGAGTTGCTTCAAGATGATCGTCTTGCTAAACGTGTCGAGCATCGCTTTAGTGTCAACATACATGTCCATCTTTTGCTTTTCGTTCAAGAGGGATTCTAGAGCAAGGTTAGTGATGCATTTAGATGAGGGAAACACAGACTTTACCTGTCGCGATTACTCTGACGTCAGAGTATTGATAAATCTTGCCTTTACGCAAGCAGCAAATGGGGCATGTGAATCGAGGAGTGGGCTGAATATGAGCTCTGTCTGTAGGTGAATAGAAAACGCATCCAATGTGATAACGTTTAGTGCAGGTTTCACATTCAATCGAAGGGTATCCAATCAAGTATTTGTTCTTGCCGCGACAGATACATCTAGTTTTGTCAGGAGCGTCTGAATCGATGTCCTGCCCAAATGTGAAACGAGGTCGTCTTCTCTTCTTGGGCCGAGTAAGAGGCGGATGACCAGCAAGAATGCGATGCAGACCGGCGAGATCCAATCCGAACGAGATATCCGGGTTAGGGGAGACCGCAAATTGAATTTTATACAATTTGCGCATGTAATGCCGAACTTGTGGAATGTACTCCCGCCTCTGATTTTCTGGAAACCGACGTGTAAGATAAAAATTGGCCAATAACTGCCGAAAGACGGTCAACGCGATGGACGATAATCTCGAGCCTCTTGTAATCTTCAGAATAGTTCTTAGAGATGTCCGGAGCGCTGTTGAGAATGGTTGGAAGGAAGCAGAAATGGAAACTTCGTTGTTTGTGAATAGCGCCGTTCCAGTGATGATGGTCGCAGAAAGGGCAAGAACCACCATTCTTTGCACATTCACCGTGGAATCTCGCGAAACAGTGGTCGCATTGTACCGCATCCGATTGTCCACCATTTGGAGGCGGTCTCACAGATATATTGCAGATACATGTGAAGAACTCGTCTGCAGGTGGTAGATCGTCCTCGGGACGGGTGTTCTCCATAATATCGTTTAAGACTTGTTCGTAGTGGGTCTTTTTATGTTCGGCGCAATACCAGGGTATCTCTTTGATCCAATTCTCGTGCTGCCGCAGTTGGGCTTCGAGTTTCTCGAATGTAGGGAGTAAAAACATACTGAGGTGTTGTTGGGCGTAGTCCTTCCACTTTGCAATGGCCTCAAAAACGTCTTCCTTGGGAGTAATGGGATATCGATTCCGTAGGACGTTTTCGCATCTTGACTCCAAATCGGCAGCGATATCCGCGCTTCGCTTTAGAAGCTGAACAGAATATATACTGAAATCTTTGGATGCGCGACTTGTTAGTCGCATGACGTCTGGCAACCTCGCTTTCAGACCATTCGGCTCGCACTCGAGCCATGCTTTCGCCTGTTTTTCAAAATCGATGGCTTTGGCTCGGGCAGTCATCAAGCGACTGAGAACTGTGTCGTCGATGGGAATACTGGGATCCATGTCTGCAAATACGTCCAATTCTTCGATGGTCTTGATAGGCTGCTCAAGAACATTCCTTGCTCGGGACTCCCAATCATCGCCTTCTCTTTGCCTAGCGTCTAGCATCTGCATGAACTTGTTGTCGCTAGGCAAACCACAAGTACGTGCTCGCGTCAAGAATTGTCGGACTTCTTCCAGAGTTACAGTAGAGTCAGGATCATCCAGTTTTTCTTCCAGTTCGTTGACCAGCTGTTCACGATCTACGATCTTCTCTACTTCTATAAGTTCATCCAGAAGAACATTCAATGATGACCCGTGTATAAGCAGACGTTTACATTCCTGCAGGAACTCTTCGCGTTCCTGTTCCGAGGGCGATGCGTTGAGTAAAGTGGCCGCTTTTGCTTTGGTTTCTTCAGCGTGTTGCGCTAAATTTCGGACGACACCAATTTCCTGACAGTCGAAACCTAAATTTTCAACTTCCCGAAGGAGGCCGTATAGGTCATCCAAGCCACGATCTGGTCTGTCGCC
Source organism: Psilocybe azurescens (assembly GCA_023853785.1). NCBI lineage: Eukaryota > Fungi > Basidiomycota > Agaricomycetes > Agaricales > Agrocybaceae > Psilocybe > Psilocybe azurescens. Next base: position 801,326 of record JAJIRX010000557.1, on the reverse strand, counting down.
TGGATCTTCCGACGAGTTAATCATACCCTCGCTGCCTGAAGCCCTACCTTTAGATCGACGAGACCGTTTTCGACTCTGTTTGCGAATAATGAAAAAGTTGGCTGATTCGACCCAATCATTCGCCCGGGTAACGCATTTGCGAAGACTGGCCATTTCAGGAAGAGGGTAACTTATGCGATCACCTTCCGCTAATAGGGCTCGAAGGGAACGAAGGCTTGGGCGAGCGCTTTCGGAGAGTAGCTTGGAAAGTTTCGCTTGCCATGCCGACGGTATTGACGCACGTTCGGCAACTTTGTCGTAGGTGCCGAGGAGCTCTTCATCTGAGAAGCGTTTACGAAGTGTCAGGTGATGTGGAGAGCGGTTGTCGCAGAGAAGATCCGCATGATCCACACACACTACTTTTGTGGAACATGGACAAGTCACTTGAGACAGATAGCAGAAGGCTTTGCATATATTGCACTGGTACTGGTCCTCTGGACGATCTTCTTCTTCCAGCATTGTCGCCATCCCGGCAGCTTGGGCTCTCTGGCGATCTGACATTTCACGATCCGTCATTTCCTTAAGACTGTCAATCAGCCTGGAGGATTATAGTGAGCATAAAAGCAACGAGAGTTAAGACCATAATACTTACCACATTGCAGTCTTAATTGTTGCCGATTGCTGAGTGATGGTAACGAGAAGTTCATCATGAGAAAATACAGGAAGTTTGCGATGTTCTCTATATCTTTGCACGCAGTCCCGTCCTAGAGGCAGCCAATCGGGCAAAGCAAAGTTGACCGCTTCGTTGAAATTCAACTAGAATAGCGTCAAGCAAGTCCTTGCACGGCGAACAGAGTGCTTACCCCATGATTAAAACCTGCATGATAAGCTTTAGGGAAAGTAATCACGAATTCCCGAGCGCGTTGATTGCATGCATAAACACGAACGCCAGCCTTGGTGACTAGCTCGGGATTCATAAGAGTAACGAGTTGGAACAGAAGATCAGGTTGCGCTTCAAATAAATCGGGAGCCTCGGACTTGATTGCTGCCTCAAATTTCTCCGCATCTTCGCCAGGAATGCCGTACCATGTTTTGGTTTCACCCCAATGCACTTGAATAATCAGGTTAGTTTTGAGCCCTCCGCATCATCGATACTTGGCTGTAGCGTTGACTTACTGTAATTAATACTGTACGTGTAGTGGTCCTAGATAGAAATGTTTAAAAACAACCTTTAGTCGGTCAATATAGCACAACCTACCTCATTGTGCCAGCAAAATGTGGAAAAAGCCATACCCACATATGTCCAGGGTACCGTCATACCAGAGATATCAGACTTGATGAAACGTAGAAGAGAGTCGGGAAGAATGGGTATGTTATTGAGATTCCATGGGTCTTTCGAGTACGAGTTCAAGGGATGCGTTTCTATAGTTGGCATGGCACTAGAGAAAGGGTCATGATAAATCTATGTGGCGAAATTTGGACAAGTTGGTGTAAATATACCTTCCGTGGGTGGTGGAATGAACATCAGCTCCATATTCTATTTCCACAGTTTCATGTGGAGATTGTACAAGACGCCAAAATTCCTTTTCCACATCGTATTCAGAGACGGTAACATTTCCAATGCGATTCCTCATTATATCGCCTTCCGCGGGTAGACGGTCAGAGTCAGGTGGTGGATGTGATTCAAACCATAACCGTCGGAACTCCTTATCGCGAGCGTGGAAGCTAGAAAGACTGTGCTCTTCGCCTTCATCAAAACCAAAGTCGCCACCAGTTCCGGAAAGACATGTATAACAAAACCATTGGTCCTTCGGGATACTTTCAAGGGGTGGATCGAGACAAAACATATGGAATCCTAGCATTTTTCAGTACCTGAAAATGGTTGAGCCCGGTTCTATCAAATCACTCACCACAATCACAGCCATCGCACAATAGCATCTCTTCACCGCGGTTCTTTTTGTGGCATATTTCACAGTTTTGCTGTTCCCGATAAATAGTTGGCGAAGAGGTGTTGACAACTTGTGAATTTGTATTCCGTACCTCAGGTGTTCCTATCTTCATATCTGGTTTGTCCTTGTCGTAGAAAATTGGAGGAGGAACTGGTGAAGGCATGGTAACGCTAGGGGTAGATTTCCTCGGCGCTATAATGACTGGACTTTAAGTAATTCAGACAAACAAAATGGTAAATTCGACTAACATTGTTCTTGAGATCCCGTTCTTGTGCTTCTTCGCAATTTGGAGGCTGATGGTTTACCATTCGCATCCTTGCATTCTGACTCGTCGGGAGGTTCTGAAAGGGGGCTAGATGTCGTAGTCAACGGACTTGCAGGTGGACTTGTATCCTCAGTTGAGGTGACAGTTGTGCTCAAGCGAGATGGCTTTCCTATGGTCTGAATATTTGTGTGGGTTTTTAAGTGAGCATCACGTGCGTGTGACAGAGCAGAATTTCGTGCGCGAAAGTGTTCGTAAGGAAGGATGACACGAGTGTATGAATTCTTGATTTGTGTGGAGAGTCCTGGGATGCCTCGATAGCCTAAAATACGGCCTAAGTCCGACCACTTTTTACCTTTTGTGACCTAATAATGTTATCGAATAAGCCGAATTCTGGCAATGCACAAGCGCCAAGAAGCTTACAGCGTCATAACCTCCTAATCTCTGCACCTCCTTGCGAAGAAGCCACAGATCAAGTGGCTTGTGGTTTATTGTAGGCACCACGACACGAGGATTTCCCTGCTGTTTATGAAATTGGTAAAGTTGTTCTAGAAAATTCAATTTTGCCCGAGAAGAAGCTTCAATGGAATTTAAGCGTTGTAAGCGTGTCTTGAATCGGAAATTCTAGGGAGAAGGGCTTAGTGACTCGAAAAGGCTCAAAAATGGCGGACCCTAACCTCCGTGTCTGTGACAAATGGCATTTTCCATTCCTCTGGAGGAATGATTTTGCAAATACCATATTCTTTAGCTCGCGGTGAGATCGACTTGATATATGCCATCGGATCCTTAAATTCTTCCACTGTTGGGAAGAACTCTGGACAATCAGTAAGTCCAAAAGGTCTAGGATCTTGAGAAATGTCCATTGCGGCTCGAGAACTCGTTGTCTTGACTGAAGATAAGTCAAGGCGTGGTGGCACCGGAATCGGAGGTGCATTTCGATATTTCTCAGTAAGGTCCTCGGAAACCTCCATATCGTCTGGCCCAGCGGACGATGATCTCGCCTGATTATTCAACGCAGCAAGTGCGTCCGTCTTCGATTTTCGGGGCGCTCGTTTCGGCTCGACCGGGGTAGGTGGAGGGACATCGTTTCCTGCGCTGCCTTTCTGATTTTCGGCCTCAATCGGGATTGCACCCTGGACAGGTATGTCGAGAGATGATACGAAGATTGTGGTAGGTTTATTGGATAAGTTGGTTGGCAGTGAGCTAGAGCCTGGCTGAGGAAGACCGTCGGAAGAAAATCGAGGGGATTTCCCTCGACGAGAAGGGGTCCCACGAGGAGTCGTGGATGAAGGACTACCGTGCATAATTATAACAGAAACACAGGATTTTGGGGAGGGTTTGACCTCGCCTTCCAGGCTTTCTGGGAGTAACGATGTAGGAGAGTGAGTTGTCGGAGTTCAAATTTGCAAGGTTATGTTAGTCGGCGGTGGTTCTCCGTGGGAAATTTCCAGAAATAGAAAGCTTGTGGCACCTTTGTCTTTATAGTAATCAACCCAAATGGTTCCCCTCGAGGTCAACAGCCGCAGGATATGAACAAAAAGCTGTTCAAACTACTGAGAATGCCTTCAATAACGAGGTAGTCGGTAGGATCTTCCCAGACAATTAATGAGACCGTACTGCGAAACACGCCCCGCCATCATTGGTTTCGAATTTGAATGGCTGTAGTGAAAAGCCATTTTCGGAATGGGTGATTGAGATCAGTTGGAACGTTGGCAATAAGCTCATTATCGCAACAGCTGTCTTATTTTGTACTTTTCATGTATCCTATGTTCCGTCCATAAAGCCTTCTTATTTTTATGACCAAATTACAGTGACCCCAACCGTGACCCATGTGGGTGCTAGTTTGACCTGACTGAGACCGATACAACTCCTATTTGAAACAATAGAATTCGTCTGGATTCCGCATTGTTTTATTTTATTTGGAGATGCGAATGGGTCAAAAGCTCAATAAAACAGATCCTCGAGGAATTCACTTAGGTCCTCGAGGTTGTGAGGTGCGCAAATGGAGTTGAATGACTGCCTGCAGGGGTAATAATTACTACAACCGCAAGGATGTCTTTGCTCAATCACAGCCAATCACAGATTATCTTGATCCGAACTTTCAAGGAATCAATCCCGCCTGACCACTAGCCGGTCCTATATCCATCCATCGAACCAAGTTAGAGTCAGCCACTGGGATTTTCATCGCCGTTTAAGAGCTGAATCAGGTTCAATCTCGACTCGTTGGAGTGCTAATTATAAACTTCGCTTACCCACGCGGATGATCTTCAAACCTCCATGCCGGCTATTTTGAATTGCTTCCGAGCTTCGTGCCTGTTGAACTGATCGTAACAGTAAAAAAAGAGTAAAAGGTGTAACCAGATGCGTAGTTTCGAGCGATGTCTGGGGAATAAGTTGTTATATGTACTCGCAAAATAAAAACAATCTTTATTTATTTATGCATACTGTGGAAAAAAGAAACTGGGCTATAAATATGCTTCACTCATACAACATCTGGGCGGCTGTGAGGGGTCGGAAATTCGGAAACTATACTGAGCGCTTGTACTGACGTATTACGATGTTTAGCAAATAAACATGATGTTGGTATCCTATTGAAATTCTGTTAGCCCTTGGCAAAATCAGCTATTATAAGAGACCGATTTACCATGGGATGAGAGCTTGAGAGCTGGTGAACGCGAACATCAATGAGCCATAAACTCTTCGATAATGGAAGCCATACCTGAGGTTTCTGACTATATTTCGCTTTCAAGATTTCACGGATACTATTCAGAAGCTGTTGATAGCTCTGTTGCTGATTGGCAGCTGTATAAACGATCAGATACGAAATGTTTTTGGAATGAAAAAAAACCCCCGTACAGAGAGCCGATACGAAAGCCTAGAATTTACGATGAGTAACGGACACACACATGGGTAGCATTCTTGACGACTCACATAGCTCATGGCTCCAGTGGCAGACCCAGCCTCATTGGCATCAGCGCTGGTCTGAGAATCTTTGCAGCCACTCCAGGAAATCTAATTCACGCGTTTTATAACGCTCACAGAACGGCAAACAGAGCACGTACCACATCTGCAGGGCTGGTTCTTGTTGCCTTGGTAATTTTTTCTGCCTTCTGTGTATTTCCCGTAGCAGTCTTAACCAGACCCATCGCGGATTTGAATACACCGCCCATATCTCCTCTAGCGTAGGAAGAGACAGCTGAAAGAAGTCCTTGACCTGCTTCCGCTGCAAGGTTGGGTTCTTTAACCTTTCCTTCAGTAGAATACTAAAAGAAGTTGAAGTAAGATAAGAGTAGTAAGAAATATGTCGATCCCCTTTACTGACAATGTATGGCAGATCTGGAAGATCGAGATTTCAGCACTTGGGTTAAAAAAAAAAACGTTAATGGGCGAAAAGTAGTAAGACTCACCCATAGCAGAACCAGAATGACAAGACTATTGAAAGTTTAAACACGATTCAAACGTGACCGCAGAAAGAACGACTCACGTCAAAGATTGCGGTCAAGCGACAGCCAGCCGGCAAGGATTTCACCATCACCTCGTGCATAAGCTTTACCACCATCAGTCAATCATGAATGCAATTACAAATCAAAACTTACATCGTCGACAATATGGCCTTTGGATTCGTAATCCACCTATAGAAGAGTCAACGTATGCATATCTAACCTGTGAATCTACGCACAGGATAAATGACTTGAAGCACAAAATATCAGCATCACGGGACAGAAATATACTTAATATACAAGATTTACCTTCGTCATATCCATCACCTTCGTCCCCATCAGTATCTTTCGTTTGGCCACCATGTCCGGAATCTTGCAATGAAATAAGCGACCTGGAGTCCAAATTAAATGGAAATGCCTTACAATGGAAAAACAAAGAGTCGTTCGGAGATGCCCCTCGCACGAGCCATTGCATGGCACGAAGCTTCAGCACCTATCAGCCATGCAATAATGCAACACTAGTGATTACATGACTTACGATATTTTCTCGAGTAGGCTTATTTGCAGGATTATCGGAATCATCAGTTAAAGTTACAATATCCTCCTTCTTGTAGCCGTAGTGTTCTGTTTGAAAGAGAACGTCGAAAGGTATTCCTAAAAACATATCCAAAGTAACTCACTGGTGATAAATTTTTGGATATTGTGAACGTCATTGATGCATCCTCTAAGTTCTCCAGCTTGTCCGAAGTAATTTATTCCGATCTGACACATGCATTAGGATTCAAGATGCAGCTATGTTGTACTGTGACATACACAGAGAGCCTTCTTCTTTCCAGTGCATTGTGAATATTGGAAGGAAGGTTGCATAGTTCGATGGTTAGCGCCTTCGAACTGAGGTCCGTAATTCTGAACTTGAGTAGGGGGACGCGGAGGAGGCCCTTCTGTAATTCCAGTAACAGCTGAGTGGTTGAATCAGGTAACGTGAAATCAAAAACATACGCGGAGGACGGTAGGCACCTCCCCACTGCATAAAAAGTTAATCTTACTTCCGTTCATTTCATATACTCAAAAACTCACGAAGCTCCATATCCTCCTTGCTGATGTTGTTGGTGATATTGTTGTCCGGGAATCCTCTGCTAGCAGAGGAAGGGGGGCCAGGAGGCGCGCTATAGCTGAAAGAGGGTTAATTTTTTACACGGTTCCTAAGCACCCAAAGCTTACCCCGAAGGAGGTGGGCCAGGAGGTGCGCTATAGCTGAAAGAGGGTTAAAAAGCTTTAAACGGCTCCTAAGCACCCAAAGCTTACCCAGAGGGAGGATGACCAGGAGGTGCTCCGTAACTTGTTAACATGTAAATTGTCGCTTGATAAATATATTTGTAGGACCAACTTACCCAGATGGAGGAGGGCCTGCGGGTGCACCGTAGCTGTTGAGTTATGATCAGCCTTTGCAAATGGGATTGGTATAGGTGACGCACCCCGAAGACGGAGGTCCCGAAGGGAACCCATATCTTGGTCGAGACGTAAGATGTGTTATTCGCGTGTGGGATATGACTCACCCAGAAGAGGGAGGTCCAGATGGAGGCCCGTAGCTAGTAGATGTCGTAAACATCAATTTTTATTCAGTCAAATAATTTGAAAGAGACTCACCCAGACGAAGGTGCACTGTATCTATGATTATCGAAGTATGGATACATAATTCATCGAAAGCAGATATTACACACATACCCAGACGGTGGGGCTCCTGGATGTGGTCCATACGATGGAGAATATCCGGGGCTGTATCCCGGTTGCGGGTGTGGGATCCCTGGTTGAGGGTGTGGAATCCCTGGTTGAGGGTGTGGAATCCCTGGTTGAGGGTGTGGAATCCCTGGTTGAGGGTGTGGAATCCCTGGTTGAGGAGTGGGGATGCCATATGCACCTCTACAACACAAAGGTGCTTCAGGGAATGCTAACACAAGACGGTGGGTTTGATCTTACGTGCCGCCGGGAAAGCTGGGGAAGCTAGTGAGAGTCGTCACATTAAGAGATTATCAGAAGAAAGACAAGAGATAAGCGTACTCTGGAGCGGGCGCTTCACTTGGAAAGCCGGGAGCTTGGTTGTGATGATCGTTCCACATTGAGGGGATTGGTATATGATCCTGGTAGTTGCTGGGGTCGATTTGAGTATGAGATCTCTGGCTCAAGGTTAATTTCAGGGCGATCGCTTTATATAGTAGAGTACATAAACACCGCCACCACCGGCAGGCACAGCCGCAAGCTGCATATAATTTACCAATGAACCCCGGCCGGACAGCAGTGTGCCGCCAAGCACTGACCAGAACATGTCTCCATGACCATCACATCAAGAAATGCGGGCGCAATTGTTGACAGTGATTCTCACAGGTGTTGATTCAGAATCAAGCATAAATTATGTGATTATTGTTCTATCTACTGAGATACATTTTGGCTTTCAAAATCTCCATGGCGAGCCTCCCCAATAGCGACGTCCGATTGTACAAATTACTATAATCCACGCCACAACGCGTGCGCAGTCAAGGATGAGGTATGGTTTTCGAGACCCAAACAGAAAGGCTGTTGCCGCCAGGGCAGCGAACAACCAGCGGAAAGACACATGTCTTTCAAAACTAGCATAGACCGCTCAGCAGAGTATCATATAAATAGAAGAAGAGTATTTACCTTGCTCTATCAAACAACTTCCCTTGAACCCACGATGCATAGTCAGTAAGGACGAGGAATGGAAGGACAGCGAGGAAATTGTGATCTCCATCGAATGGGGTTGTATATCCAGCAGTTAATAGTGTCCGCACCCACACGGCGAGCACTGGAGCAGTTAATGGCAATAGCCATGTCATGAGCAACAGCAAATGTAGGTTATGATTGAGGTTATCTCGTTTGGTATCCCGAATGTCCGATGGCCTATTTCCTTGAAGTTCCATATCGTGCCTTCTTGAGCGGTCGACAAGGGGTACTGCATCAGTCTGTTGCTCCAAGATTGAAAGTTGTTGTATCGACGAAGCACAGGTGTAGAGGTGCAGCACCCAACACCCCACATAGGCAACCTGCCAAGGAACGAAGAGGAAGATGGCGGCACAAATAATTGTCAAAGAAAATACAGTAGTCTTAGGCACGCTAACATTCTCGCGTCGGCTAAAGATAAACCATCATGTTACCAATTGACAAAAAGATCTGACTCAGTCACGGACCTTCCAAATATGAAAACGCTGGTCTCGCCAGTTATTGTCAGAAGGATGCATAGCACCCACCAGCTCACGCACACAATGCCGCTTGCGATGAACAAGAGAAGAGGTGCTATTGGCGTAAGAAAAAGGGTCCCCTTGTTACCAAGATAAAGCGTCTCTGGAAGAGGTAGAACGGACAGCACAACAGATCCTGGAAGAAGGTATCGAAGTAAAAGATTGGCATAGCGAGATATACACTCTCCGACGCCAGTCATCAATCCTATGAATCAAAATCTTGTAAGCCTGTTGAGAAAGGAAGACATCGACTTCAATGCGAGACCTACCACCCTGATCTTGGTGAGACCATGCAAGAAAGACGATAGTCGCTGCAACACCATAGGACCATGCTACGAGTGTCATTAGATACCGAGAAGCCCATCTACCCAGTGTTGCCGACCAATCTATAGCAAGGCTAAATGTGGCGAACTCATTCCTACATTCCGATTCAGCAGAGGAATAAATTGTGAAATTTAGCGCCGATGGAAAATGTCGAGATTGATCAATAAAGGGTGCGGCCAAATGAGTATGGAGCAAGATACGTTTGTTGGGCACTTTCGCCAGTGGGAAATAGTGTGTCTCCTCCGGGCTAGAAGTATGTACCAGCAATGGGGGCATAAGTGATTCTATCCGAGCCTTTGATAAGAAAATGACGATTAACAGCAATTGACAAACAAACCTGAGCAAGAAGGCATAGAAAACCTCTGGGGGTTACGCGATAGACAAGTAGGGCACTCGAGAGTAGATTCGGGAATGTAAATGAAGTACTCAATCCTCCATGTTCAGGAATGGATATTGATAGCGGTCCCGTAAGCAAAGCTAAAGGTAGAAAGATCAGTGTGCCGCACGATTTGTATAAGTAGATATGACTTACATAAGGTACTGGCCTCAACGGTATTTGATTTGCTGAAATCGAGACCTGCACTTACCCATCCTTGACCGTCTGCATTTTCGACTTTTATACCGATCCAATGGTGAGCGCCCCTACGCGGGGCATAGCCCTCAAATAGCACTATGCCTTCAGACTCGTCCGAACCATCAGGAACAGGGAAATCTGTCGCAGGCATAGGATTAGGAACGAGTTTCAGCGTTTCTGGCTGTAAAGGAGTGCATCGCACAGATACAGGTGATCCCGTACAGGTAAAGATGGAGACTTTCAACGATATATGATTTTCTGGTGACACAGGTGTTATTGAGCCTTGAGATACCAGAACAGTAAGCCTTTGAGTTGGAGGCTCGTCCGACACAGGCAACAGATAGATATTTGGGGCATTCGCATTTTTGAGAATCAGCTTTTGTCCTAATGGAAGGGTAGACACATCCGCGAGCGACGTTTCAAATTCATCAGAATTGATGACTTTTGGTGGAAGCGAATGTCCATCTCGTAGCCACTTGTCAAGTACAATTGCTCTGGAATGTAATGTTTCCACTGCGCCAAGTTCTAGTGCGGCTCGTGCAACCCTCCAACGAACCTGATGACACCAGACCATTTCCCGGTGCCCCACTCCAGTCCACGCACCCTCCAAAGCAGAAGTGAAGACCGTCCTCCTAAATACATCCTTTCGGATCCTTGGTAGGATACACGATTCAGATGGAATCATCATGTCCGTCGCACCACCACAGATGGAAACAATAGGGGTAGAATCCTCGTCGAGTGTTTGCTGTAACCTTGCATAAAGTTGGTCGATCCGAGAGTCAAACCGAGCTGGTGGTAGGGTGTGTGGGGTCGACATAGTGATGATAACAGATATTTTGTCTGAGGGCAGCAACGCAGTGGCGACGATACCTCCCATAGAGTGCCCCATGACAGTAATAGTTGTTTCCGGGGGGTACATGGATAATATGTACGCAATTGCTGCTTTGGTATATGATATTTGCGATTCAAGTGTAGAACCATGGAAAGCGGAAAGATCTTCATTGAACTCCACTAAGGAACGTCTGTCAGTTCAGCGCAAAACTAGGCGAACATGAATGCACACGTACCAGCATAGAAATCCAATGGCCTCGAAGAACGCGCACTAAATGCTGGAGACACGACATGCGGAGACGAGAAGTATTGTCTTGAAGCAGAAGATGCTATTGAACGGACTTGGTGGGAGGATCCAGCGTTGCCCGGTATGAACAGAACAGGCAAAGAGCCTTGTCGTAGTCCTTCTGCCTGTAGAACACCACATCATTCCAATGCCCAATTCGGACGTCTTGAGTAGAGATACGAACCTGTGGAGAGTCCCAGCCAACTTCCCGGTACAGCCATAGCGAATATCTACGCGCCAGGGGACTCCAGGTCGAGTTGAAGTCAGCTTGCAGTACATATGACGGTGACATCCATGACATGCGACATCCTTGTGGTGAAAGATTTTTGGAAATATCGGAGCTAGCAAGATAGAAAAGGAGGACTGCCACCAATGAGGATAGTCCAAGAAAGAATACCGCAAATCTGGGCATATAAATTCAAACAAAGTCGAGGGCTTCAATGGATCGCGGAAAGAAGCACAACGCAAACGGAAGTTACGGAACGGACATTTGTACCGAAGTGTATCCGGAGATGTCACAGCCAACGATTTTGACCCAAGCTCAACGAAATAAGAAACATGTTGGACGAAACCCAAGTAGTATTACAGCTTCATAAACATCTAGAATATCTTAATGCATTGAAGTAAAAAGTGTACAAAGATAGCATACGTTGCGTGTGATCGTATAAAAGAGAATGCACGACATCTAGTACTGTAGCAAATAGTCCAAAATTTGGATCCCTCATAAAGGGGCAAAGGACGAGATAAAGCATGTCTAAAAGAACAAAGGTATTCCGAGATACAGCTTCGCTGCCATAAGGAAACAGGAAACAGCGGTAGACAGAAGATGGAGGGTCATTCTTTTGTGAAACGGCATGATTGATAAACTTGAGAGAACATAAAATGGGATGCTTCAAATGAAAGTTCCGAATGAAAGGAGAGAAAGCGTTAGCCGCTCCAGATAAATATTTCGTGTCGTTGTCGTGTATCATGTCGTGAAAATGTCAACGACGAACCATGAAGCGATATGTCGAATATCCACCAATAAGAGCAAATGCAGCAAGGCATGCAATAATCGATATAAACCACGCATAACCCGGAACATCTTGACCAGGCACATGAACGTTCATACCCCAAAGACCTATTGGAGAAAGAAGTCGTCAGCTGGATGTACTGCGTGGTGAATTAAAAACGAACCGGTAACCAGATTCATAGGAATCAGCACGGTACCCAGAGCTGTCAGCTTGCTGAGCACGTCGTTGATTTGATTGTTTGCGTTAGTCATCTCGATAGAAATTTGTGCAAGATAGTTGGAATGCGATCGCGAAAGAATCTTTTCATAATGATTCAGATTCTGGGTCATCGTGATCAAATGATCCTACAGTTGACGAGTCAGTGATAATCTATGTAGAATTATGAAAACTCGACGGACCTGAATATCCGAGAGATAGAGACCCTTGATAGCGGAGCCATGTCTCAGTAAAAATTATTAACGTGGACAGAGAAACTCACAATGTCCGAAGTAGGTGCTACTCTCCAGTTTTCGTTGCACCTCTTGGCCAATCCTTTAACGACATCCGCCTTATTTCCCATTAACCTTAAAAGGCCCATCACCTTTTTCCGGCATGTCCCAATTCTCCTCAACATGTCACTCTGCTCAGCTTCTTTCAAGATCAACACCAACTCATCAATGCTGTCTACTTCGTACTCAATTCCTTGAATTAATGGACCAAAGGCATCCGTGATATCATCGATTAGGGCGTATGAAATCCAATCTGAGGTGACGCTGATGTAGTCTTTAAGCTGTTTGATGCGCCGACGCACGTTCTGTGGATGTGGAGTGGGGCGGAAATGGAAGGACAATATGCCCTGGCGGAAGACGATGATATACATATTCAGGGGCTCAAGGTGGGTGGGACTGTATGGATCCTGATCGAAAGAGCGGAAACACACGAGGTAGTAGTTGCGGAATAACTCGATCTTTTCACGAGTTTCTTCCATCAAAATATCTTCGGTTGTGAGAGGATGAATAGAGAAGACCTGAAAGAATGCATTGTGCTTAGATATAGCAAAAGGAAGAGAAAAGGAAAGACCGAACCTTGCTGAGCATCTTCATCTCCTCATCCGTTGGACTTTGCACATCCAACCACCAAGTGTTGCCATCCTGGTCATCCGATAACGTGTTCATTCCTCCACTAGGACCCATCTTCTCTGGACCAACACCTGGCCGCTTGTGTCCGTTGAGCGAATGGCCATTATTCCCGTTAATTGGGAAATAACCTGCACCTTCTCCCGGGCTCATAGGTTTCACAGTATCCTGATAAGGAGGTGAGAATGCAGACCCTCGGTCCCTTCCTGCCATTCCATCAGTACCAGAAGAGGTATTCCCCATCGGAATGCCATTGGGTTGATGCGACGCGCCCGCAAAAAGCTGTTCAAATGTCTGCCCCTCCGCAGGCAATTCACTTAGACTTCGTGCATGTATAGTGGCGCTGATTGCATTGGAGTAGAAAGAAAATCTGTACGGCCGATCGTGGCCTGTATTAAGGATGCCACCTGCGGAGCCTGTATGGGGGACACCTGCGATGTGGTCGTAAGAAGGCCCTGAAGCAATGGGACCGCCTTGGTGCCCTAGAACGAGTCCTAGACGGGCGGAGAAGGAGGGTGTATCTGTCGGCGCAGACTCGAATAAAGCCATTTTGCCTCCGATGCCTTTTCGGTGCGAGCGCGGATGTGGGTTGCTCTGGCTTAATTTACGGTGTCGAAGTGGTCGGTCAGATTGTGCATCTTCGGAAGCAGCTGCCAGTGGAGAGCCCGTTTGAATAGGAGCGAGATTGGAGCCTGATGCAACAGCCCCTTCATTGACAGTCCCAGTATGTCTGGTAGCTTCATGGGTTTCAGCTTCAGGAGAGAATGGGGAGGTTTAACCTCAGAGTCGAGTTTGGATCGCCCACGGATAGGATTGACCTGAAATCGTGTATTTAGAGGTGAGCTAAATCCCAGTTTAGTCTTTTCCGCAGCGGCCCATTCCTCCATGGGTGTAAAATCGAAAACAGACTGCGAGACATTGGCCTGATATGTTGGCAGTCCAAAATTGCTCGCTTGGAGATCCTCTGTAGGATGCAAAGGCAGTGATGGGTCCGAGCGATGGAGAGTTTGGGATTCATGAGTTGAAGGGATAGTGAGATCAGCATCGGCAGCATGCTCGAATACTGTGTCTTTTCTAACAGCGTCATCCCTCATTCCGTGCTCCTCTTCATCAGGGGACCCCAGTGGTGGAAAGGAGTGGTCGGAGAGAGGCTGTTGTTGACCGGACAGCCCACCTGGACTAGGGAACGTGGCCACAGGAGATGAATGCAGGGTCTCCCGCCTGGCCAGAGAAAGCTGCATGGCCATATCAACGTCCATAGTGCGCTGTCTCTCCCTCACCTGAGGGTCATTGGGATCGAAAGAACGGGTTAGTGTAGGGGAGTGTCGTGGCTGTCGAATTGAATTGCCATCACTAAGCTCACTCGGCGACAGACTTCGTCGACGAGTGGGAGAAATCGACAATGGCGAACTCACAGTCCCTGGCGAGGACATCGTAGACGTACAACCCTGAAGGTGCTTAAAACCTGACATAACGAACTTCACCGTCTGCACACAGCGCCCGTGACATGTTTACACAATTGTTTTATCATCAACAGCCCCCGTTGTCTAATGGTTATGACGTCAGACTTCTACCCACATAACGGTATCTGGAGGTTGCGGGTTCGAATCCCGCCGGGGGTTTCTTTACCTTTTAATTTCATTTAGCGACATGTTCAAAATACAGTCATATTTTGATCATGTAGCTTTATGTGCACATACTCTTAACATATTCTCCATTAGCTTCACTATTGGGAGCCCAACAGGTCTCAAATCGTGCTTCATGTGAACAAAGTCTTTTGCAACATAGTTAGTTTGTGATAAGAGTCTATCGAAACATGGGACGATGTACAATTACTGGTATGTGCCAAGGAGAGATTTACACACAGCGTAACGGCTAAAACTGAAGACTACTCTTACTACGTACCTGAATAGCTCATTAAGTAATGGCAATAATGAATACGTCGCATTTTTGTCGGGATGATGGGGCTGTGAGTAAATCCTGAGGAACTGCAATTTATATCAATTCACTTCCTTTGGAAGCTCATCCAGCGGATTTCGCATAATTCTCAGTTTTTATTTTCCATGCAAATGACCGACTATAAAAACATCTTTATATATTTCAAGCTGAGCATGATGAGTTCTTCCGTCCTCGACGTCCATTCCATCACACCCACCCTTTAGCGCCTTGTTAGCGCCCACTCTTCTTCAGTCCCCATCACTCCGTAAAACCACGTGGCGCCCCCGTTGTCTAATGGTTATGACGTCAGACTTCTACCATTGCGAAGAACGGTATCTGGAGGTTGCGAGTTCGAGTCTCGCCGGGGGTTCTTGTTTTGCTTCTTTCGTTGCCTGTGTACTGCTAACGAGTAGCCTTTTTGTTGGTAATGCGTATTAGGATTCTTTTGCTTGTATACATAGTGAGAAGAGAGGTTGCATGATAGCATGTGTGGCGTGATACTAATAGTACTAATTGATACAATTTGATGAAAAAAGGATTTATACGCTAGTATGATTAATAGCTGTAGAAGTAAAACATGAAAAGTGAGAAAACAGAGATAATACAAATCGAAGAAAAATGTCAACATTAATTTAACAACCAGATGGTTTTTATTTTCCCATCTCTTGAGTTCTTGGCTAGCTCTAAAGCGTTCGTGGTTCGTTCGTACTCACACTCGCGCCTGGGTTGACGTTCACATCGTGCGTGAAGTAGCGGTCCATATCCGACACATCAAACTCGTCCTCTCCCTGTCCGCCTCTCCGGTCACCCAACGCACCCCCTCGTCCCCTGCCAGCCGCTTCCACCTCTGCCTTTGCCTTTGCTTCAGCCGCGGCAGCGGCAGCAGCAGCAGCGCCCTTGCCTCCAAGCTTGTACATCCTTTTCCTCTTCGCCTTAACATGGCCCCTCTCCCCATTCACGCCCACTCCTCCAGCGCCGCCTGTACTCGCACCTCCAGCGCCAGCGTACGCCCCAAACCCATAGCTCGCGCCGACGCCGACGCCGACGCCCCCAGCCGCGCCCATCGAGTTCGCGCGCGGCGGCACGCTGCGCACCGTGAAATGCGACAGGTCGCGCGTGTACGGGCTCAGCGTGTGGTTCGACGTGCTGAGCGTGCTGAGCTGGTGGATCGAGGACGAGCCCGACGACGGGCGCAGCACGATCTTGTGCGCGCGCGTGCTGCTGGCTGTGCTGCTGCTGCGCGTGCTGGCTTGGGGAGGCGTGGAAGTTGGAGTGCGTGTTGAGAGGCGGCCGGTAGTGCTTGGATGGGGAGGCGGGTGTTGATGCTGATATGGAGGGTGATAGTGATGCAGAGGCGGATTGGGATGGGGAGAGTGTGGGGTCTTGAAGAGGCGAGCGGGCACGTGAGGATGATGCGACGGAGGGTGACGCGGGTGGGTGGCGGCCCCCACGTGCGCGTTCGCGTTGCGACAGGTGTTCTGCATCGCTGGAATATGGATGTAAATAACCTCCGGATGGATGCGAATCGCGCTCGTATTCGTAGTCATAATCGGGAGCATGTTCGGGGAAAGCGCGGCCCGTCGCCGTCGTCGCTGTGCGATAGCTGACGCCAGAAAACGCAGTCGTGTCGGAGGCAGAGGACATCCGTCTCTCACCCGGCCCACGACGCATGTATATCGGCGACGGCGACTCGCTTCTCCTTAGACCAGCAACATTCGTCCCAGACGACGACGACGAGGGTGTGTAAGGGAAAGGGTAGGCCAACCCAGACCCGCGTCGCGAAAAGGGTGCAGCAGAGGCAGAGGCAGATGTCGACGGCCCGCTTGATGTGGACGGCGGGGAGTCATTGCTATCAGGCGTACACGGTCGTCCCGAGAAACTGCCGTTCATGCTCCTATGCGTGCGGTGGTACATGCCGGGGCGCTGCGCGTACGACCCCGGGATCGGCGCGGTACGCAATGGAACGCCTGCCGTGCTCGATGCCGAGCTGTTCATGTGCAGATGTAGATTGGGATGGGATGCTGAGAGCGGCGTGGCCTGCCTGCTGCTACTGTTGCTGGGCAGATGCTGATGGGAAGAATGGGCGCCGTTGAGGGAGGAGATGGAGCGCGAAAGGCCGACTTGGGATTGCGAGTGGAAGACTCGGGGTCGCGTGATGGTACCGCCTCCGACAGCGGGGATGGTTTCGTACTCTGGAGTGGTCGTTGTGGTAGATGTTTCGTGGTGTCGTCCTTCTGCGGCCGAAGAGTCGTCTCCCCAATCAACGAAATCGAATGAGTCAAGCTGGTCTTCGTCGTCATCGTACTCTCCAAATTCGCTGTTGAGCCCTGCGCTGCTATCATCGTCGACTTCTTCTGCGAGGTCTGCGAGTCCTTTATTCGGTGTGAAAAGGCTGCTAAAACCTTTAAAGACGCTTTTGGTCGGGAGGCCCTCGGGACGGAGACCGTATGTGGGGTCGAAGTTTTCTAGATCGGGATGAGAGGAAGGGGAAGGCTCTGGAGGTGTAGGCACTTTTGAAATGGCGGTGTAGATGGTGCGCCAGTAGAGGATGGAGGTGGTCGAGTGCGGTGAGAGTTGACAGAACTGGGAGAAGGTTTATGATTGAGGTGTTGTGTGGATAAATACGGAGCCTCTACTTTAGCCTTAACCCATTGTTGACTGAGACGGTGTATGATACCGGGCAGATCTTCTCTGAACATCTGTCTAAGCTGGCCTTCGATCTCTCGCTGTATGAAATTCTGGATGACAGCGATAGAGTCAAATGTGCTGTTGATGTCAACATGTTGGAGAGGGTCTGTTTTGAAGACGAGGGTGATGCCCTTTTGTTTGGAAACGACGAGGACAACATAGGAGCTGAGACGGAAGTGGGAAAGGCGGAGGAGCATGGGGACGACTAGAGGATGCTTGGCTGCGAGCATGCCTCTTGAGCCAGCCATTAAATGGATGTCCGGTTGTTTGTGGTTCAGAGGATTAGCCTGTGGAGAGGATAAGCAGAGGGTTTAAAAAGCAAAAGATAAAAAACGAACCTGGACTTTTGTCTTCAGAACGAGATGTGCATCACCAGCGTAGGTTAGACGAAAGATGCCTCTGAACTGGTCCACGGTGAGATCGCCAATGTCGCGGATTTCGAGCTCTGGCGGCTTTAGAGCAGGTAAATACGGGCGTAAAATAAAAATATTATAGCAAATACCTGTGAGCCCATCTCGAGCTCGACGACCTCTATCCTGTCTGCTATGATGGGTGGTTTGTTTCCCTTGTTGAGGGCTGTATTGAGCATCTGGATGGCATCGTAGTGGAACTGGTCTGAGAATCTTGGCCAGTTGAAGGTGAACGACATTGACAGAGAAACACAGAACAGGGCTGGTTGCCATACGTCAGGATCCAGTCTAGGGTTAGGGGCACCGGCCTATCCTACTCCGACCACCACCACCACCACCACCATGAACCGTGTTCTGTCTGCCGCTGTTGTCTCTCCTCCACAGCGTCAGCGTACATGGCCCCCGCCGTCCCCCACAGCAGACAGCTCCCTCCCCCCGAGTCGCAATAGTTCAGTCAGAAAATCAAACCAGCAGTCCAAACCAGCCCCCGCCAATACCAGAGATGAACTTCTCCTTAGTCTCATGGCAAGCGAGGCCGCAATAGACAGCAGAAACTTTGAAATCTTATCTGCAGAACAAGTCGATGATCTCAAAAAGGTTTCTATATTTTATATACACCTCTACCATCCAAACTCATAAAAATACAAGGAACACCAACTCCTCTCACAGCGCCAGGAGGCTCTGTCCCGAAAACTCGCTCTTGAGATAAAGATTCGCGACGCTGCCCTCTCGCTTGCCCGTGTCAACTCGTCCAACAACGCAAAGCAGCAGCAGTCCTCCGAGCAGCTCGACGCCGCAAACTCGCGCGTAGATCATGCACAATCAGAGCTCTACAAAGTCTCAACCACCCTCTCCCAACTCCATGCAACTCTCATGGAACACCGTGCAGCCGTTCTCAGCTTCTCCGTCAAGTCCATGGAGCTCAAGCTATCAGGGACAGTTACAGAGGACTCCGGGTATGACTCGTCCAATCGCAGCACCCTCACCAGCCCAGCGACCACCTTCTCCGCCCTCTCCTCGCCCTCCTCCAAGTTCGATGGCAAACATTTCTTCGCCGGACACGCTGACGCGGTCGTTCCGAAACGGAAACTCTCCCCGAAGCAGCTGCAGCTGAGATTCAGGCTCTCCAGACCAAACTGGTGTCCGCGAAAGAAGCTCTCCAGGCTGCAGGCAAGAAGCAGGCCGAGATGTCTCGCGAGCTGTCCATGATCAAACTTGAGAAACAAGAAGTCGAGACTATGACTTCGTTGGAAAAGGAAGACCACATTGCCGAGCTCGCGAAGCTCAAGCGGGAAAAGGACGATTGGGAGAAGCAGAAATCGCGGTGGGCCAAAACCGAGGGCGACGTCGAGGAGCTTCGCGAGAAATTGGCCGAGATTGAGACCAAGAAAGAGGAGGAAGAGGGTCAACGGCGTGCGGAACTTGAGGAACGGGAGCAGGAGATTGAAGAGATGCGTCGCGCTTGGGAAGAAGAACGGCAGGTGTGGGAGGACGAGAAAATGGAGGATCTTACGCGGCTGCAGGAGGAGTTCGACTCGCGGGGAGACCATCCGAACGAGGAGCTCGAAGCGGGGCTTGCTGCTGTGCAAATCATGGTCAAAAACACGGCATCGTGTTGTACTCGCGGGATAACTCACTGCAGGGCCTGATGAATTCTGTGAGCACGCATCTGGATGGCGTGCAGGCCAAGCTCGAGGAGTACGCGAAGAAGGAGACAGAGTGGGACGCTCAGCGGCGGAGATTGGAGGACGATGTGCGCAACGGCCTAGACAGACGCGAGGCGATGGCGAGAGAGTTGGAGGATGCCAGACGCGAGCGGGACGTCGTCAGAGCACAATCGCCCCCGCGCATGTCCATGCAGTCGATAGCACCGGAGTCTTCATCTTCTTCATCTTCAGCAGACGTCATCCGCATCCTACAGCCCCTATGGGCGATCCTCCCGTCCCCCGAAGCGCGCGCGGCCAAGTTCGGTGCCAACACCCGCTCATACCGCACCACCTCGCCCACGCCAGGCACGCCAGGCGGCCCTAACTCAAACTCTTTGGGCTCAGGCTCGGGCTCAGGCGTCATCACCTCCCTCTCAGACCTCGACGTGCGCTCCCTCAAAGCCCTCTACGACACGCGCAACAGCGGCATTGGCGGCATCAATACGCCCTCCCCCTCGCCTTCGACGACGCAGCCATCACAACCGCTCCAGCCGTTCAGCTTGGAGGCGTTTGCAGCGCGCGTGCAGGCGCTCATGGCGGACGATCGCGCGCTGATCGAGCGGCTAGTGCGCTTCGCGCAGGCGCATGACCTGCTCAAGAAGAACGCCGAGCGCGCACAGAAGCTCGCCCAGGACGGCACACATGCGCTCGAGACGTACCAGAAGCAGGTCCGCGTGTTGGAGGAGAGGAACCAGGGCATGGGCGGGCGTTTAGCTGTTTTGTACGTTCACATTCACATTCTTTGCCTCTATATTTATCCTGCCGCTACTCTGCGCCAATTTTCTTCTTTCGCATGCCACCTACTGACTAAAATTTTCTCCCACCACAGGCAAGAAGAGGTGCAGAGTCTGCAAGACACCGTCGAGCGACTCATGGCCGAGAAGCGGGAGCTCGAGAACCTCGCCGCTGAGCAAGGTGAGACATGCCGCCAGCTCTCCGAGGCGAACGACACCCTCTCCACACGCACGCTCGCGCTCGCCGAGGAGGCGGCGCAGGCGTCCGCGATGGCGCGCATGAAGCTCACTACGCAGATCAGCCAGCACGAGGGCGAGGTCGTGGGTCTGAACGCGAAGATCGAAGAGATGAAGCGCGAGCTGAGCCTAGCACAGAACGAGGTTGAGGCGATGCGCACGTCAGAGCAGAACCAGCGCATCGCGCTGCTGGATGAGCTTAATTCGATGCAGACGGAGAACGGGAGCTTGCGCGCGCAGCTGAGAGCGGCCAAAAGTAAGCATCAGCTGGACGCAGGATTTGTTTTTAAAAAGTAAAAGATTGCGTGGTGGTGGTGGTATTATGGATGGGCTGGTTTCCGTTTCGCTTTTCGCTTTTTTTCGTTGGCATTGCTTGTTTTTTTACCTCGCTGTTGGTCTCTTGTCGTATGCATCTCGTCTCACCCTCCTTACTTTTTTTTCTTGTTTATTTACTTTGTTCTCTTCTTAGACGTTGAACGAACCAGTGATGAACCCTCCACGATCTTTTCTTTTTCTCTCATCCACTCATCCTATCCCAATATCATACCATATTATATATACCATAGGTGCGATACCAGTCGAATAATACTTTCCCTCGCCTGATACCGGTTATTATCATTTGTATTAGTACTAGTTCAATGCATTGAAACATTTGAGGAAGAGCATAAATAAGTACATGCAACCATTCTACAGAAAGCAGATGAAAAGGATAAATAGGAGGGGAAACAATACAGAACGATCGGATGGATGGAAAAGAAAACCTAGAGCTATATGCTGCATCAAATACTATCACCAGGTCCAGAGCGTCTCTACATCCCGGACAAAAACCCCTGAAAACCATTTGCCGTGCCTGATATATCGATGTGCGCTGGGGCTAGAAGTTCCGGAGATTGTGAAAAGTGTTCAAATTCCTATTAAAGAAGAGTAACAGTAGGGAATGGCACAAAAGATGAAGGGAAAAAATCGTCAGTGGAAGCTCAGGTCCGAACGACCGTTGATACCCACATCAACTGGAATGAACGAAGACGACCAAAGACAGAAGCCAGCAACAACAGGAAAAGAGCAAGTAAAACACAGTTAGTATGTAAACACATTCATCACAGTAAAACCTCACCATGTGTACTAGGCAACCGACTAGTATTGAGCCTAGTCGAGGAAACCTGTCTGAGCTGTCGGAAATCGTTGTTGATGTACATCTTCGTCAGCCCTGTAGCTGCAGGCGACCTCAGGAGTGCAGTTGGCGGAGAAATGACAACACCCAGAATGTCCGGCGTCTTGTTCCCCGACTTCGGGGTCGAAGGCTCAAACGGCCTCGGAGACAGCAGATCCTCGACTGAGCCGAGCGGCATTGTCAGGGTATCAGCCAACTCGAGCTTGGACTGCGGGAACAGCTCATCCTCGTCGATGCTCAACTTCGCTTCTACAGAAGCGACAGCCTCCTGTCTCGGCGGCGACAGAATAGAAGCGAGGGTAATGCAGAGATAATGGAACTCCTCTCTCGATACTCCGACTAAAGTTGTCAGTTTGACATCCTCCTCCTTTAACGCGAGCCATTCGAGTGTTTGGAGCAGCATCTCTGCGTTGTCGGCGTTCATACTAGATGCATGATCAGAATAGGTACATATCATCCGTCCAATCTCGTTTCGCAGACGTTCTGGAGAGATGGACGTTGATGGAAGACTGTGGAGGATGCTAGGTACGAAATCTAACGCATCGACGACAGATGGGTCTGTCTCAGCATTCCTCAAAACCAGGAGAAGAATGTTGAACCGGACATCTGGACTAAACTGACTAGCATGCTTAGCCAACTGTCTCGTCAGTCGGGTCAGTGCCAGAGCAGAGATGTTGGAATCGAGAATGAGCGTAAGACAGTTGTCAAACAGCTGCGAAAGATCTTCGTTGGCGGAAAGTGATGACAAAGCCCAGTCCGTCGAGGCGGGTGACGACAGAAGAAGTTGGCAGAAATGGAGCGAATTGAAAACCTGGTATTGTAAAACAAGTCCGTAGTTGACATCCACTGCAGGATTTGAGAGGTTGTGAAGAGCATTTGAAAGTTCTCTCAGTTCCTCGACGAGAAGCCATTCACCGAGTCCTATTTCCCCATTATCAAGGATGACAAGGCGTTGTACAAACACACTTCTTGTCTCTGGATCGAGGAGGTTACAGAAAGATTTAAATTCTGTCAACACCTTGGGAAATACATCGGCTACCCAATAAGAGGCAGACACTTCGGATGTATGGGTTTGTGGTACAAGTTTATCTATCAGATCATACAATTGCGTTATATGATGGATAGGATCCCGAACTGCCTTCTGTAAGTATGGATTGAGAAGTGTCCTCAGGATGATTCGAGGAGCTATGAAACCCGATTCTGGATGAAGGTCTGGCATTGTAAGGCTGCGAAGAACGTTGGGACAAATACGTCTAATATTTTGTGCGGCCAAGCACGCCACGGAAAGTCGAGAGAGCATTGATATCGCCGCATCTGAGCAAGCGTAAAGGTCGGCAATGGCCAGTGTTAATGTCCGTAAGTCTCGATTAATTAGGGGTATATCATGACGAAGCGACCGATTATATGCAGGATGTCGCCTGCAGCACGGAGAAGGAGGTCTGTAAGCGCTTGATTCATGCGCGGGAGTGGCTGAAGTGCAAAGTGGTGATTTAAATCATCCGAGATGTCGTAAAGGATAGAAACGAGTGTCGGAAGAATTGCTTGTGATCGTTCCGTCCAAAAGCTTTTGCTACTTCAAGTTCGCCATCTTCGTACGATATCTCGTTTGCTATTATAGCCATCGAAACACGCAGGACACGTAGACGTCGGAGAGAGAATGGCCGGACGCTTGTATATGTGAGTTCCTCGATGGCAGACGGTAATCCATCCCTAGCAACTCTCGCCAGCTTTTCCATTTCCATCAATTCTTCCGTTTCAATGCAGGAAAAGGGACCTTTTAGCTCAAGGACGGTAACGATAAGGTCTTCACGTAACATTGCTTGAGGGTCTTTGGCCAGTCCAATTAGCAGTCGTTCTGCAAACATGCCCCCTTTCATCGGAGGATCTTCACGTGTATTCCATTGAAGTCGTTTAGTAATCTGGCGTAAGAGTAGGCAATGGTTGACAATCTATATAGACGCAATTAAGAAAACTGGAAAAAAGATAAGAGAGAGGACAAGTTACCTCTCGGTACCCATCTATTCCTTGCCACAAGACCAAAACTGCCAGTGCTCGTTCGCGACATGGACTGTTGCCCACGCTGTCCGCCCATGCCAGAACGGGAAGGACGGTAGATACCCCAAAGAGCGTTCTTACAAACGTAAGAAACTCTTCATGCGAAGGCGTTGCTTGTTGTTCTTGAAATAAAGGGAAGGGAAGGGAGCGGTTTTGAAGAACTTCGCCAAGTTTGTTGGCTAGAGCTCCATTAGTCATCATGCATTCTAGCCAACATCCGATCGAGTGCTCTGTTGTTGTGATATCTTTCAGGAAGGCGATGCTGCTCGCGAAGTCACCTCGTGGATTTGTTAGGGCGTCTTCGAAGGCTTGCCAACCACGTAATCTAGATAGTAGCTTTTTCAAAGCTTTTTGAATCGACTTGTCTGTTCTGGGGTTTGTGTGTAGCTCTTCAATGCCAAGCATAAAGTTTCTATCTTCCAAGAAGTATTTAGCAATCTCAATGTTACTAGCAGCGTCCCATAGACAATAAACCGTAGTATCGTCCAGAGACTCCTCATTGTAGACCTCAGGAAGGTCAAGGTGCTCCTGGAATGCCGCAGTTAGTCCTGGTATCTTGAGACAAAGACAGATACGAACCAAAAGAATTCTTGAAAATCTCGTTTGCTGAGAGGCGGATATACCGAGAAGTTTGGCGGTATAGTACGCATCGTCCGAGGACTAAGGTTTACATAAATATTGAATTTAGTTGTATGTGGTTGTTTAGAGAGATATGACGACTTACATTCGCACCCAAAGTATCATGAATTTTTTCCGCGAATCTTGTGATTGCTTCGGAAGAGATGTCATCTCGTATTGGTCTTCCAACAGACTTGACGAGTTTCTCCAAATCATCATCCTCAGGGACATCTAGTTCGGCATATAGATCAGGGAAACCAGGAAGATCCCAATCATACTTCTCCGGTTTCAGAGAGAATATCAGACGGGTCGCAACAGAAAGAGATGGCGGAGGTTCATCCAAGAGAAGAAGTAACTGCTCTGCTACCAAAGTGGGATTTGGCGAGTTGGCTGGGTCAACACTACTGGATATCGACATAGATGTAGGTACAGGGAGGGATTTCGGCTCGTATGTGCTGGCCTCTGGCTTTTCTGTGATATCATCTCCATAAATTGCTACGAATACAGACTTGAACTCCCCATGGAATATGATCAGGCGTGTCGCATACTATTGCTGAACTTGATGAGAAGGTTCTGTATATAGTTTTATCAGAAACGCACTTCATGTCCCATTTCCACTATGAATTCTGCCTGACCGCCAACGTAGGCAATTCGAGTCGGGGCCAATGCATTCTTGACTGTGCGTTTGTCCTGAGAGTCCTGACTGGGTTGCACCGAATATGCGTTGAAATATACATCAAGAAAGAATGTATCTGGGATGGTCAGACTTAATTGTAATCAGGTTACATTGCTTGCACATAAATAGCATTGAATCCCTACGCGACAACCTCAGGGGATTGACTAAATGGCTGGGCGCCTGTTGGAAACACCCGTATTGAAGAGACCCGGACTGGTGCTGGAAATAGAATTGCAGCAGTATTTTCCCTGGAATCAATTTGATACCATCCTAGAAGGCGCATTGGTCACAGAAGTTCATAAAGAAAGGCCGAGCTAGGAGATGCGGAGATACGTTCAAGTTCACCAATTTGGCGGTCGGTCCTGGTCATTGCGGAACATCGGCAGAGTCCGAACACGCCGGTCACGCTTCAACGGCAAAGAGAGACCCTGGCATTCGTACTCTTCTTCCGCTTTATTATTTCTTCACAACCTGGCCTGTGATATTCCTCTCTCCCATCGCTGGTGATGAATCGACAAACGACAATCAAGCTACCAGCTTTGGATCTCTCTGCTGCACGCGCTCATGTGCCATTAAAATCTCGCGCACGCAGTGGCAGCATCGTCAAGGTCGAAGAAGTCGGCGATCGTTCTGTCGACGAAGTACTCGACCGTAGTGCATACGCTAATATCAACGCTGACTGGGTTAATGCCAAAGGTTAGTTCTGCTTCCTTCAAATCGCTGTATGCTGTTTAAACTGTGTGCGCAGGTGCATGGCTCATTCACGTCGTTCTCATCATCCTGGGCAAAATAATTGTCGACACAGTTCCGGGGATGACCCAACAAATAAGCTGGACATTAGTGAATCTAATGTATTTAGCAGTACGTCCTTTTTATCTTCATCTCCCTGCTACAGTCTTACAGTTGCTTCTAGCTCTCATACCTCATGTTCCACTGGGTGACGGGCATACCGTTTGAGAACGACCTTCACGGAGGTGCTTACGATGACCTAACGTTATGGGAGCAAATAGACGATGGTGCACAATACACGCCGGCAAAAAAGTGGCTGTTCTGCGTTCCGGTTGCATTGTAAGCATCTTATTTCGTGAACGCCATTACGACGCCGGGTTATATTCCGTTCATTTAGATTCCTGGCATCGACGCATTACACAAATTATAATCCATGGCTGTTTGCAGTCAACCTCTCAGCTCTGATATTCGTGCTAATACCCAAACTTCCCCAAGTATGTGCCCTCGTTTCATTGTCATTGCTTAACCGGGTCCGACTGACTCCCCTTTTTCAGCTGCATCGCCAACGAGTGCGCTTCATGACTGATGGTGCTTCCGGTATGGCTACACCCCTTACCCCAAGCTTCCCTAATTCCGGTAGATCAACACCCACTTTGGAGAAACCCGGGCCCGACCACATCACCGAGGCCCACTTTCGATAGCGAATCGCTCGAACCGGGTTTTCATTTCCTATTCATGGGGGCTTCTATTGCTTTGTATATCGCGTCCACAACAATGTCATGACCTGTAATTAATACAGTGAAATTTGTGAGGAAACACAATTTCCCCTACTCTTGCCACCATAACTACTCGTGTCCACATGACCATATATACTTTACAGATCCTATAATTTTACAAAAAAAACTTCTATAGTTCTTGATATTGCTGCAGGCGTAGCCTGTGAAGTGCCATTCGTTAAGTTGTCTGCCCCTGGAAAACTGACAGGAAAACCTACAGGTTTCGGAGTAACATGAAAATTGTTACTTTGCCCACTGCTGGGATGTAGATGGAGGCCTGGAGAGTCTATGAGCACTGCCAGAATGTTCTCCGCAATCTAGCTGACTAACCTTATCACGGACGTCTTTTTCGAAATTCTTATCCGCCGCGACGTTCAGACATATGCACCCGTCTTTGAGCCATTCTGTCTTGACCTTATATGTGGGGCTGGGGACAGCGGAAACGACGACGTCGGAAATTGCGAGACATTCCTGAAGCGTCAAATTGCTTGGGTGCACGATATGCCGAGGGTGATATCTCTGGGCGGTTGCGGATTCCGATGAATCGTTGGGGGATATTCTCGGTCTTTTGGTATATTCCTAAGTGGGATGGTTGGGAGAAATAATTAGCGCTAGCATAGTCAGTCAGACCCAGTCCCCAGCGCACCTGGATGGAGTCAATGTCGACGGATATGACTCGAGCGCCGTCGTTTGCGAGGAGAGCGGCAAGAGGTCTGCCCACCACCTCGGATCTGTGTAGTAAGGAGCAAGGAAAAACATAAATCAGTACCTTGACGCCTGTCTGTTGTATTAAGTACGTCAAACGTGTTATTTTACCGATTTATGACAGTGATAGTCTTGCCGTAGGCCCTGTCGCCGTAGGGAAGGATTTTGTTGTACACTCCGACGAATTCCAGGCATTTGACGATGGCTAATGGGGTACAGGGAATGATTGACTTCACGGTACCAGCCGGGGTTCCTCGCTTTCCGTCACAGTCGGTGGCTGCGATGCTGGAGGGAGCGAGGCCAAGAGGGACTTGGGCTCAATGAAACGGATACTGGCAACACAGGCCGTCATTTAGTAATTCAACTTTACGAAAAGATAAATTTGAAGTTACTGACTTGTGATATAGATTATAATGGAATTTGAAGTGCAACCCCTCGACGTCTTTGAGAGGCGAAACAACCTGTTCCACTGTGTTTATAACAAAAAATGCGAGGTTGGAAGCCTAGCGTACCTGTTGTAAGTAGTGATCCTGCATTCAATAAACCCAAATGGTAAGTTCCGTGCCAGGAAAGGGGCGCTATTAAGCATATTGACCAACCTGTTGCACTCCGAATATTGGGAAATAGACCTTTATGAATTTATGAGAATAGAAAAATACCCGTGAACTTTACATGTGCTCACCATGATCCCATGAATAGATGAATCCTCATTGGCCTCTATAATGGCCTCCTCCACACCCTCGCCTTCTCCGAGATTGGGTGATGCAGCTGCGCCGACCTTTTTCAAAACAAAATCGACGCCCATCTCTTCGCATTGCTTCCTCGTGAATTCGGCATAGTTATTGCTTGGAGCAGCCGTCGTGGCTAAGATACCAACGAGCTTCGGAGGACGCGAACACGCCGCCAAAGAGCCCTTGACCTCGTCGCGGAACGCAGCCGTGATAGGATCCGCTTTGAGCAGGAGGCCTTTTCTGACTACGGCAGTGACCATCTTGTCGAGTGATTGGTAGATGCGGGAATACAGCAACAGTGCAGCGAATGTGGGTAGTGTTAGCAAGTTGTGCTAACTTTGGAAAGAAAGCAAATCCAAATTTTTTTAATCGTCGATCTAATCTAATCTACGCGACATCGTTCCCGCACAGTCCGACCTGCGTCACCGTTCGCGGTGCGTGCGGCTTTCATCGTAGATATGACCACAATAGCGGTTCAATGGCAGCTCGTTACTCGGACACTTGGAGCTGTTTTCCAGACTAAGTGGAGCAGTGGGTCATAACCATCGCAACGCTCCTGACTTCTAGGTTCACAACCTTGTGGCTCTGGAGCAAACATTATACATTATTCTTAGTTTTCTTTTTCAGAACTGGGTTTTCCAGTCAAGGAATGTATAATGCAAAACACAATCCAAAATGAGATAAACTATCATACAAATATTCCAACACAATGAAGATGACAGGGAAACAGAAACATACAGAGAGTTGCCAGAACGAAGGTGCACTGAACGGTGTGATGATGAAGGATCCTGGACATATCTTTATGCGCCTGGGTGATGGCTAAAGCCGTTAACCTTGACATTCCTGTCTGGGACAGCATCAGAGGCCTCGGTGCCGCTCTCGTTCATGCTATCCGATTCGTCTGGATCGACCTGGTTGCGGCGGGTCGGAAGCGGTGGAATCTCGGACTCTTCTTCCTCCTCGTCGGCCATCAATGCAGCTGCACGCTGAATGGATGAAAGATAATATTAGTGTCGATACACAATGCAATCGATAATCGGTGAACAATACCTTCATCGCCTCTGCTTCATTGGAATAGTGCCTTCCACGAGCACGAACGAAGTCCGCATGTTTAGCAGCGGCTAGGATACCCATTAAACCACGTTCATGAGGTATATAGAGAAAATACCCACTTTCTTCATCCATTTCTTCCTCGAATTCGACTTCGCCGCCTGGCGATCTCGAATCAGCCCTGATTGCATTACGGGCGTCATTTGGCAAGTTGAAGCTTGTGCTCCTACTGGAAGCGCCACTGCCTGAGCGTCCTGACATAGAAGTTCCCGGACGGCCATTGCTGGAAATAGAGGTCCGTCGAGAAGATGGGCCAGATGTATCTGCACCAGTTGGTGAGACAGGCATGGTCGGTGATTCAGGGTGATGCTCCTGAAGAGGAGACGACGCTGAGTATCCCAAGTCGAGGTTGGGAATATCTGAAGGGCATTCAGAGAAGATACTGATTGAATAGAAAAGAGGATCCTGACCTCCTTCGACTTCGTCCGTCTCTGCGTTGTAACGAACATAAGGTGTTTTGGGCTCAGTGATCTTCATCAAACTGTCTTTCCCGATTTCCGTCAAAGCAAGATTCTCTTCGTCCCACTGCAAGCTACTGTGAACGATAGCAAAAACATGAAGGGTAAGACACTCCGTTAGGGAGATTGAATATAGATTAAGCCTCACTGTCCATTGGTAGTTGAGTTTTGGGGCGTATTCTTCAGTATCCCTTTCGGTTTGGGGAGAGAAGCTGAACGAGGAAGAGGGGCCACAGGACGTTCTTCAAACACGGACATGATAGTGGTAGATGAGAAATATGTTGTGAGAGCGGTATTGCAAAGATGATCAGCACGTTCAACTTCAAACGCGGCTTTAAGCTCAAGTGTCTTCGAGGACTGCCCTTTAAGGAAATCATCGTCCACAAAGCCCATGACGCATATTCGCGATGACATAAACACCCTTTACCTCATTAAAAATAAAAATAAAATGCGGTAAACGCAAGAAATAATGGGACAACGCAAAGAACATGGTTTGGTATGTATTAAATGGTATAGATAGGGCTACATCACGATTAATTTCAAAGATCTTCAACGGAGAGTATTGTAGAGGCGATCTCCCTATAGCCGGTTGAACTACTAATTCAGCAATCTACGACTGGCAAAGATCCATTTGATTACTCACCGAGTCACCAAGTCCTGGGCTGATGATTCCCTCTGAAGTCAACTCATTGTCGACTCCTGCGACCCATATCTAAATAATAACATATAAGAAATAGCAGGAGGCATATAGAGCAGGGAAAGCTTACCTCGAGATCAGGATATTCTGATTGGACATGCTCCAACCCAGTTTCAGATGCAAGTACGGAGAGAAGCTTCACATTCTTGACTATATGATGGTTGCCCTGTGAGTAATGGGCTCAGACCAGGAAACAACGACGCTTACTTGGGATACCCCAGTCAACAATCATGGCAAGCGCAGCACATGCTGTGCCACCTGTAGCAATCAGTGGATCCAGAAGAAACACCTGATCAATGGGAGGTGAAGGGGAAGTTTAGAGTAATCTAGTGTCAAGGATCAGTTTAAAACTTCGAGAGAGCACCGTCCTCCAAGTGAACTATAATCCTTACATTCGACAGGTTGCAATGTAACTTTCTCTCGGTATAGACCAAGATGGTAAACAGGCGCTGAGCTATTAGGTCAATGAATCAACTATCTGCCCAGAAACATGATAAAATGAGATGAGGTCCGTACGGGAAGAGTTTCAACTGTCAACGGGATGTCCAATCTTAGATAAATTACACTGAAGCAAAGCAACAATATACATACCAAAGCATCGGTCATTCCTAATCCAGCACGCAGGATGGGCGTCAACCCAATTCTAGGCTTGATTTTACTGCCGGTGAATTCTGCAACTGGCGTACGCTATACATAGTGCATAAACCGAATAAGACTGCTGGAAGGCGAAAGCCATGGAAAGGTTAACCATACACCGTCGAACGGAGTCTCTTCCAGTGTCCGAGTGGCTTCATATCCCAAGAGCAGGCTGATAGTCTCGACTCCCTATCAGGATAGTCGGGATAGCGATGATCAGTGATATTCTTGATACTCTGACGATACTGCATTCACATACTTCGCGGAATTCTTTAGGAGTTGTCGACTCTTGTCGGAGTTTCGAGAGCTCGGCGTTGACGAGTGGATGGGTTAGGACGTTCAGTTTGTTGGCTGCCATTAGTAGAATCTACGGTCAAGATGTGCGGCGATTGTTCAGGTTAACGGAAGGAGCTCAGAGAAGATTGTGGTGCAAGTATAAGATGTGCAAGTTCGGAACGACCCTGTTCGCCTCGTTTCCCTCCTAATCCATCACATCAATGTATCAGGTGAATCGGAGCAGACAAGCATTCGTTATTAACGGAAGATAACCAAAGATCAGTAGTGTCCATCCTCACGATCGGCAATATGTACGATATGTACGTTCGCCCGTGGTCTTATCTTATCAGAGGCTCATGTAAATATATAGGGGTCACATCAAATATTATTATCTTCGCTTATATTCGCAAGGCTTAAGAACACTACCCTTCGATAACATTTTAGCCCATTCGCCTTCGCTTTTATTCAGACGGGGAACTTTCACAAATTCGAACAAAGTGAAATGGGAGGATTTAGAATCATCCTAGTACAAACATTCAACTTCTATAGTCAGCTGAATAGAGTTGAATAACGTACTGTGCCTTTCAATCGAAATCCTATTGAACCCAACAGATTCTGGAACTGCTCGATGTCTGTAAATCGACTAGTGACTTCAGCAATGTGCAGCTCGCCCCTATATTCACGAAGGTCACATTGAATTCAAAGGAAAAGATGAACATGTCCTCACTTACCCTGGGTTTAGAATTCTCCAAGCTTCACGAAGGGAATTGAGCCAATTGACGCCCATCAAGCTCAGCGCGAAAACAGCAACGTCGGCAATTTGTCCCTCTCCAGAAGATTTCTCTTGTTCGGGACCTTCTGATCCGGGCAAAGGTGTTTTTGTGCAAATATCAGCCTCCACGACATACTTGTTATCAGAGACCAGGTCAAACGATATCACGGACAAGCCCTTCGGTAGAAGGCCTTTGGCGAGCGCCGCGTCACCGCAACCAAGGTCTACAATAACGGTTTTCGGAGGATAGGAAGAGAATACAGAAACATAGTGTTCGACCGGGTTCGTTGGCCACGACAAAACTTGATGGCGGAACCCTGTATGGTACTGGGCATTTGTGAGTTTAGTGCTTGTATGAAGAGATCGGCAGACTCACTTCTTCAAACACCTGAGGATCATCCCGCATCATTTGGTGGGCCGTTTGACTATCCGACTTATATAGGTTTTCATTGATGAGCCTATTGTGAATGAATTAGTTGGCCGGTTCAATGAAACCTTTTGTACACGAACCTAAAACGAGCACCGCCCAGTTTATCCCTCATAGTCTTCTGTAGCGTAGTCAAGCCGGTATCGGATGATACCTTCTGCTTCGTAGGAGTCGTTGTTGGCTCAGAGGTAGAGGAATCGACCGGTTGTTTTGCTTTTGCTTTTTGCTTTGTTTTGCGGAAGGCCTGCTCGCAGGTTGTTCGTCATGAATCGCTTTCTTTGGCTTTTTAGGCGCCGGTTTCGTTTTGCTAGCAGGGACATCGGCTTTTTGTTTTTCATGATGATCCGCAGACGTCTGGCTCTGTTTACGCTTCTGTCTCTTTGCCGCAGGCTTGTCATGCAGTTTTGTGGCGATTTCTTTGCCTTTCCGCGTCTCTTCGGGTAGCGAGTTGGTAAGTTTGGACATAATTTTCTCGATGTTGATTGCTGCTGATTCCACGTTGCGCGATTCAGTAGCTGGCCGCTTGCGTTTCTTTGACACCTGAGTCGACTGTTCTTTTATTGGAGTGGTTGGTACCGACCATCCTGGGACCGAGAAAAATGACATCAGAGAAGCGTGTAAAAAACCGAGTAGATGTATTTGTCTGAGGACAGTGAGGAAACGCGTTGAAATATACAAAACTATGAAGAGGTTGAAGTGGAAAGAGATCGAGTCGCCGGCGAGTGTCAAGAATAAATTTGATCATGTGACCTAGCTCGGCGCGAGCGGCGACAGTCCATCGATCGCAGGTCTCCCATTGACGGCGACCCAACGGCGACCCTCAAATGAATAACGTTAGCCTTCTTACGCACTGTCAAGCAATTGCCACCAATCAAACGGTCGAAATCCCACACAAGTCCTCCAGAGATGCTGCAAATAGGCGTAAGATCTCATCAAGTGAGTAATTTTGGTAACAATCATATAAAACGACTCTAATTCACGCCTCGAAGTGTATGGCTCATGCTGAAGGGGAACCATGATATAATTGCACACGCCTACTTAGCTCTAACCAAGTCCCTATCCGATTGAAGGACTTATTACCCAACTCAGAGATCCACAAAGCCGAACGCGCTCCTATAAAGTGAACCAGGTTCTAACACGGGAACAATCCGCATCTCTTATCGTTATCATGGCGCCTATCAGCAAATCGCCTCACAGCAACAGCAATAATGAAGAATTCACCGACTTCTCTGTATGCATCCAGTCCTTAACTGTTGTCTCTACCTCACCGTGTGTTCTTTTCAAGGGTCATGAAGAGTGGCAACTACTTGAAGATTCTGAATCCTCTGACTCAGAGGTTGACGATCAAGATATTATATCGAAACATGATTTGGCAACAGCACCCCTAATGACGCGTGAAGCACACACTATTACAAGACACAATGGCCGTATTGCGCAATATGGCGTCCTCGGGAGAATTCTTTCGATCCAGTATGAAACCTTTTTCTTGATGGTCATTTGCTTGTCTTTAGCTGACGACTTGTAGGTACAAGGGGGAAACTGAAAGCATCAGCGACCAGCGCCTATATCTGAACACGGTCTGTTATTTGTCGTTCCATATTAGTGGCAGATTATTAATTTGTTATTGTCCACAGAATGCACCTTTCTCTGCCATCGTTTGTGGAGTTCAAGGTACAAACAGATATGATACGACTTGGACTTTTGCTCAATGCCTTACAGGATCAGGGAAGTCCCATACAGTAGCGACGATACTGGAAAATATGATGATCTCCAACTTTCCGGCCATTGGTTCTCTGGCTAAGCCATTATCAGGCCTTGTTCTTCACTACGGAGAGGGAGGTGCTAACTCATTGCCCAACGAAACTGCTTGGCTATCTTCTTCCATCTCGTCCTTTGTGCACGGCCCCCTGTCATAGTCTATGTATCTCGCGCATCTCTGCAGACCATGCGAGCAGTTTATAAACCGCTGGGAGAAAAGGTTGTTGTTGAACCTCTTGTATTTGACAACTCAGAACTAGATGCTGCTGCCTTTCTCTCTATGATGGCTGTTGGCTCAACGGAATCAGCACCTCTTTACATGCAAATAGTTTTGGTGAATCCTTTTTCATATTTATTTATTTATAGCCTCTAATCCGTATGCCTAGTCAATACTCCGTGATCTTGGAGAGAGATTCACATTTTCATTATTCTTACAAAACCTGGAGGTCCATAAACAAAATTCAACCCAGCACAGCTCGCGGGGTTGGAGCAACGCCTAATGCTGCTCACTGCTTTCTTGGCGGACCCTTCAATAACCACCATCACAAAAATGAAAGCAGCAGTACAAGTACCTGTGAAAGCAAAACCTTGTCGCTTTCAACCTGGCCAACTGACCATCTTTGATTTATCGGATCCCTTTTTGGATACCGCATCTGCATGTGGCTTATTCGAAATCATCATCCGACTTTTTGTTCGAGCGGATGTGGGCACTGGGAAGGTTTTGGTCGTTGATGAAGCGCACAAAGTTTGTCTCATTCGTTTTCTATGTGTAACTGTTACTTACTTTTGATAATGGCAGTATTTGTCATCGGAAAGGTCGTCCACAGGGCTTACAAAAGCTCTATTAGGTCTGATTCGTCAACAAAGACACCTTGCTATGCGAGTGATTATCAGTACACAAGGTGGGAACAGTGGGATTGGTTGTTATTTTTTGAAAGTCACTAATGTATATTTGGATTAGAACCTACCGTCGTGCCTCCCGTGCTCTTAGATCTGTGTTCAGTTGCCATACTTCACAGATTCTCATCTCCGACCTGGTGGCAACACCTCATACAACATGTACCAACCGATTTCTCACAAAGTGACGCATTTGACAAAGTAGTTAAACTACAGGTGTGCATATATTTATATCTCTTCTGATCCTTCGTTATCTTACCTCAAACTACAGACCGGCCATGCCATTGTACTGGCACCCTCTGGGATAGGATTATTTGCACCATCAGAGAATGTGAATAGGAAACAGCCATTTTCAAAGACAGC
Source organism: Psilocybe azurescens (assembly GCA_023853785.1). Lineage (NCBI taxonomy): Eukaryota > Fungi > Basidiomycota > Agaricomycetes > Agaricales > Agrocybaceae > Psilocybe > Psilocybe azurescens. The sequence continues at coordinate 765,731 of JAJIRX010000557.1, read as the reverse complement.
TGCCAAGGCTGAAAATTCAGGAAAGATTCTTGCGCGGTTTGGTCGCCGCTATCTTGTTGTTAAGACGAGGAAGAGAGTGACTGCAGATGGCGGCGCATCCATTCTTGTTATCGGCTCTTGAAATGTTTTTCGAAATATTTGCATTGGCGGTTGCAGGTACCTTCGTAGCTACTAGTAACTTCTTTTTGCAACATCTACGTATTATAATGTATAACTGTTTTGAAATTCCAAACTGTTTGATAATTAATGCAAATAATCGCTAATAGATGAACCATCCTTCTGCTGTGGCTTTATTGATCACTTCATCCCAGCCTGTCTGTCTCTCCCATTCAACGACGCTCTCGATTTCATCTTTGCCCAGACGAAGTCCGTTGTGGATATGCGGAAACATATCTTGCTCTCCTACTCCTCCGGGGGCTTTGCAATGACAACGAATAAAAAATCAACAAATCCAAGCCTTTAAACGATCTCTGATCGGTGCATACCTGTTCCTCTGCTGTTTTCCCACTTGACGTTGCTTTCGACGTTTTTGTAGACGATCCGTAGGATGAAGACGCGCTCGTCCTCTGCAAAGAATCGTTTCAGGGTCCCGGGGAGTTGCAGGGCCGTCGATAGGTGTAGGAAGCCATCAGCCTTGTCGAGATCGCTGACTGGGAGCGCTTCTGGAAGGGGATCGGGAGGAGGTGTTGAAGAATGTACGATTTTGTAGATGTACGTTGGAGTGGACATTGGGGACTGATTAAATAGATTCCGGATCACGCTTCTCAGTAAGGGCTAATGAGCAATGAAGGTCGGTCTCAGACACTGACGTGTGGGCCTATTTAATGGATGTGTTGTAGATAAAGCCGAAGATGACAGTTGGATCAAATGAGCGATTTATAGAACATATATTTCCAATTCGGGTATTCGACTAATTTTACAAATTACAACAAAAATTCCGCCATCCAAGTCCGAGTCAGGGTATAAAGTATCTGTTTTTATTTATTTCATACTCATACAATATCGGGATTCTTGGTGCCTCCTCTCACAAAGGTAGTAGCGCTCGACCATATGGAACAGATCCGATACCATATCTTCGCTGACCGACGCTGGAACTTCCAAATGATGGAGAATGTATACAACGCTAATAGAACTGCCATGAAGAGAATTATAAAGATGGCAAGTACCGTCCATGTAGATACTTTGGCCCAGGTTCCTTCCGGTTCGTCGACTCCGTTCATGACGAAGACGACGACGGACACTGTGAACGTCAAGATAGCCCACACAAGTAGAGTGGGGGGAAGGCTGAGCAAAATGGCGTGGCCGTACAAACCAAGATATCGATGTTGAACGTTGTGCATATATGTGAACTATTGCAACTGAGATCAGATTGGAAACAATGGTTGCATGACGTTAGGAATCGTACTGAGTCTGCAGTTGTCGTGTTGGCTTGATGCCTCCATATTGAGAAGACACCGACGATAATACTTCCAAGGGAGGCGAAAGTTGAGATGGTCGCCGTCACTTGGGCACCTTCAGGTATCCCTGGTACTGCCAGGAAGCCGACTGTGGCCCTTGAGGAGCGTGTCATCATCTAAGTCGGGTTTACTAAATGAGGTTGAAATGTACACACGAAAGGAGCACTGTCGACTGTATAAGGATAGAAACCCTTCAGTTGTGGTACCATGGGCACATACTTTCGGTACTCACAATGAGCAAGAAATGGGAGTATTCTCGAACAAGTCTTTCGATATAGTTTTCCCAATTCTTCTGAACACTGGAAAGGCGCCCTCGGTACTCGCTGGTTATCTGGCCAGAAACAATTTGAGATGGTGTAACGGGAGAGCTTTTTGTACATACCTTCACATGAGCTCTGTAGGTGTGTGGAATGCCAAAGCACAGTATGTTAATGACAAAATTCAATATCGCCAGGATTACAGGTGGTGGGGTTGGTACGCAGAATGGTTTGATGCCAGTTTTTCCCTTCGAAAGACTTGAGACTCCTTCTGGGTTAGTTGGCCCCAGTTCTCAGCGTCACGATAACTGCACACTTCTCGTAAGAGCCATGCTAAAAATACAGTTTTTGCGGTTGATTTCTCGTTTCCTGGATCTAGCCAAACATTTCGTAAATTATATCATTCGATACTGCAGGGGCCTAACAACTCACGAGATATCTCCCTGACCACGCGGGACAGCTCTTCGCACTCAGGCTTGGAAAATGGGACGGTGCTTCTTACACCAGATATCAAGTTATCGGTCTGTAAAATATTTAAGATACATTATTTTTGTCAGTCGCAAGGAGATGACGTACATAAAACCAGGTCAAGGCATCGGTAGCGTCTTCTACAGCTCTAGCAGGAGTTAATACGTGCGAAGGATGATTCCAAAGGTAGTTCCAGTAGAGTCGACGACATCTATTCACTGGTATAGGACAAGATTAATGTTTCTCCCAGAAAGTTCAAGGCAGGAGATTCCTACATCTCTTAGGACCCAGAAGATAGGAATTATCTCCCATGACATCCGCAATTTCATAGGATGCAACGCAGTGGTTGTGGTTGATTGTGAGATTGAAAGTCGCAATTCCTCCATTATTGCCTTCAAATTTCTGTGCAATCTTTTGGGCTTGTACGTGAAGATGGACCTCCATTCCTTCTAGCAATTCTGATAAAGGATAACCTGAGTAGCTTTCTTGGGCCATTCTTAGAACATCGGGGAGACGAATATTTCGATCTGTGACAATGCTCAGAGAATGATTATAAAAGTAGACCCAGCCCTACGCCAATCGTGTTAATGTCGATCAGGAAGTAAGAGCAAGGTGTTAACTAACATACCTGAGGATGGACGCACATTGTCCAGTCTTCTGGGATAGCAAGTGACTTTTCCTGGATAGTTGTGAAGCAGCCATCTCCGCTAGCAGTATTGGTATCAGCACCAGTAACTTGAATTGTGAGAGATGAGGAGACATACACACTGGGGACAGAAAAAAGAGTACTGGAGCGAGAGGCATAGTCCATGTTGACCCCCAGTTTCGATCCTCTGCTGTATGGTGGTCTGGGTAGAGGGGAATCTGGCATCTTTACTACCGACAAAATGATTGACTGCTAAAAGAATCCATGCCAAATCAATGGCATTGCTTGCATCTAATTTTGGAACGCAGTTAAGCGTAGTGGAATTGATGCAGATGAGTAAATTCGGGGGGAAATTACGCGGCATTTTCCGGTAGCCATTATTCGCCTTGCGACAACGCAACTACATTCCTGTAGCCCAATGTGTATTCATTCATAGAGTAATGTTAGGTATCTACTTCACATTCAGAAGTGTCTATGTAACTATAAGAGTACATACCTTGGATGTTTGATGTACAATGCGTGTGTGTATACTTGATTTGCGCAGACCTTTTCGCATGACAAACACATTACTATATAAGTCTGAGCGATGCTCGGTATCATTGACACAGCCACACAAGTCGATGAACAAGAACAAGAGGCGCGTCCGAATCTCTCATTGATCAATCACAATGAATTTCTTCGCCAACAACAACGCAGGCGGTGGCATCTTTGGCTCCAACAACCCTGCCAGCACCACTCCCAACACCACTCCCAACAACACAACTGCATCGAACGTATTTGGAGGTAAATATACTTTGCAAATGGCATATCAAGACCATCTACTTACAAGGGTTTAAATAGCGCCTGCAAGTGGTAGTGGTAGCATATTTGGTGGCGGCGCGTCATCGAACACAACCAGTGGAAATATATTTGGAGGAGGCAACAACACAGCGTCTAATGCACCAGCAGCGACTGGAGGCAACTTGTTTGGTGGTGCGAATGCAGCGTCTTCAACGGCAGCGCCTTCAGCAGCAACCGGATTGTTCGGCAACCCACAAAACAACGCTACTTCGACTCCAGCTCCTCAACCCAGCGGGCTATTCAGCGTGAACAATCCCAACCCTCCTACTGGTGGTGGTGGTTTGTTTGGAGGGAACACTTCAACAGGTGGGTTGTTTGGTTCCGGTGCATCTACAACGACGCCTTCGACTAGCAACATATTCGGAGGGTAATACCACCTCAAATCCCAGCACAACTACGTCAGCCCCATCCGCTGCCCCTGCTTCTCTTTTCAGTGTAAAACCTGCTGGTACAAATTGTTGAGTGACAATCCCTGTTCACTTTTTTTTAATACTTATGTATCATCGTTAGTATTCGGGCAACCTAGCACCACCGCCAATGCTACCACTGGTACAGCTCCCACAACGACCGCGCCTTCCATAGGTGGCGGACTGTTCGGCTTGCCTCCCAAGCCTGCGACCACCGCTGCCCCCAGCACAACCAATATATTCGGTCAGAAACCTGCTACATCTACTCCGGAGACAGCCAGTACCAACAAAGATGCACCTGCACCTGTACCTGCACCTGGTAGTGAGTCCGAGGCTTTTGTTCTGCCCATGAAATCCCTGACAAATTCCACAGCTTCCGGTCTATTTGGCGGACTCGGTGGAAACAAAACTACTCCTACTCCTGCCCCTGCTAGTGAGAGATAAAATCAAAATTTAACAGAATTATCACTAAACTTTGTATTGTAGCGGGAACCGGTCTGTTTGGAGCATCTACCAGCAAAGAGGGCGAGAAAAAGGATACTGCGGCATCAGGTGACACTTTCTCGAGACGCAGGCATTGAATTGAGGCTAACATCTTTGCCAGCCACGCCGTCACCATTTGGTCTCTTTGGGGGAGCCAAACCTGCCGAAAAGAAGGACGAGACGCCAGCTTCGACTACTGAGAAGGATGCTACAGGTAGGCCTTTTCTTCAACTTGATTTCCTTCAGCGCACGAGTTGAAATTGTTGCTAGCCACGAATGCCACAGCGGCTACCGCTTCTATTGCCATCGCACCTCCATCCATGCTGAGGGGCAAATCACTTGAAGAAATCGTCAATAGGTGGACGTCAGACCTCGAAGCCCACAAACGGGAGTTCAATAAATATGCTGCTGAAGTGGCTGTTTGGGATCGGGCACTCATCGAAAATGGCAATAATGTATGTGCACTTCTTCATTTCATCCTCGACTCTATTTTTAAGCCTAAGCACGGCGTTTGCAACAGATCGCTTCCCTGTACAACCATATTCTTGGTGCTGAAAGGCAACAAAACGACATCAATGAATCGTTGGACCATATCGAGCAGCAGCAGAAGGACCTTGCATCGACCTTGGATGCTTATGAGAAAATCTCGCAAGACATCCTTGGCGGTCAACTCAGGACACTAGACACTGGCCCTGCTGATAACGAGCGCGATCAAAAGTAAGCCTGGCTCCCTCCTCAATTATAACGCCTTTCTGATCTGAATTGATTTTCAAATCGCACAGTTACATGCTCGCAACAGATCTGCATACTCACCTCGACGATTTATCTGGCTCTCTCACCCAGATGATAGACTCGGTCAACGCGCTCTCAATAGCTTCAAAACCGACCGACTCGGCCGACGACCCCATGTCACAGATCTCGCAGATCCTGAGCAGCCATTTAGAGAGTTTGCAGTGGATAGATGGCGCCGTTCGCGAGGTTGAGAACAAAACTAATGAGGTGGAGCAACGTATCAAGGAGTCAGGACACAACCTGTCCGGTCCCGGAAATAAATCAAGAGGTTTTGGTCTTAACCGTTAGTCTAGTAATGTTTTGTTGGCCCTTCTTGTACAAGTGTATCCACTGCCTGTTTTTGTTCTGTTTCTTTTTCTTTTTTTTTTGAAAGAATGTGTATATTCTTACGAAATTATGATAATGCACATAAATTGATGTAAGTAAAGAGTAAGTAGTTGCTAGTTGAAGTACAGTGGTATGAGAGACAAGTATATGGGCCAAGAAGAGGATCATTCGGAAGACTATAAAACACTGTATCTGCCCATCGTGGCTGTTGGGTTGCGCATCTCTGCTTGTAAAGCAGCTGCAGAAGCTTCAATGAGTAACCTCTTGATCTCCCTGACTGCTTGCTCGACCTGGAGTAATGGTTATCAGTAATGTTATCCATTGATCGACGATTAACCATGCTTACCCTGAATTCTTCATTAGATTCAATAAGAAGATGAAGTTTGGGCGGTCCTTCGGGAGGAGGCTCTTTTCCGTTTTCGTAGTAGATACCTTTATTGGTAACAGAAGCTCCAGTCATATCGATAAGCTGTAAATAAGCATTCAGTGAAGGGTTCTAGCCATAAGATTTGTACAAAAAGCGTACCTGGACCATGGTTTCTTTGTTAGTAACACGCCAGCGAGCTTTTTGAGGATAGTCGTTGATGGGTATAATGGCATGGAAATCGGTAGAATCTGGGTTTGCTTTGCGAGAAGCACCGGACTCCTCTGCTTGCAACTGAGACTGCAAAACCAACTTCGACGCACGCATCTGGGCGTTGAGCTTCGCAACGACACTGAGTGCCTGCTTGTGCGCAGCAGTGTCTTTGCCGGCTCTCGCAGCTGCTTCCTCTGCGGCGCGCATCTGGGTTTGAATCTTTTCTTCCTCTTTGGCGTGCGCAAGCCGGCGTGCAGCGGCAACGGCACCTCCAACTCCAAGAAGACCCTTGGACGAATCGGGCGCGGGCCCACGTTTGATCTCGACTTTGAAGTTGCCGAATGTCATATCGTCAGTGCTCGCGGCCACAGCCTTGACGGCCACCTCCTCAGCAGCAGTGGCCTTCTCCTCTTCGCCACCGGTAGGTTCGCCGTACGCTTTACGCTCGGCTTTCTCTCTGGCATCTCGCTCCTTGTCCAACCGATCAAGACCCTTGCCACCAAATCCAGAACCTGCCGCTTGGGCTTTTCCGGACTTGACTTTGTCCAAGAATCCTGATAGATAGAATATAAATTTTTGGAAAGACGGAAATGAAAAAACTCACCATTAGCAAGATCCTCAAGATCTTTGGGCATCGCGACGTCACTGGCTTTGAGCGCACGGTAAATATCAACCGAGTATCTTTCTTGTTCGGGGGTAACAAATGTAACGCAGGTGCCTTTGTTACCTGCACGACCCGTTCGACCTGCACGATGGACGTAATCTTCCATATGATTCGGACAATCGTAGTTAACGACAAGTTTGAGCTGTTTAACATCCAACCCACGAGCTGCAACCGACGTGGCAATAACGATAGGAACAACTCCCGATTTGAAGTCTGCAATCGTCGAATCTCGGTCCACTTGGTCTTTGCCACCGTGCAAGGACATGCACAAGTATCCCTTGCGCATAAGCTCACGAAGCAGATTATCAGCAGCCTCCTGGCGATCGACAAACACTAACGTTCGGCATTCCGGGTCTTCATTATACATCTGACCCAAGATCTCGAGAAGTCGATTGAACTTGGTCTCCTCAGGACGTACTTCAACGATTTGCTCGATTTCCGCGGCAACGACCGAACGTCCACCGACCGTGATCTCGAGAGGCTTCCGAAGGATTTTTCGGGCCAACGAGTCCATTTGCTTCGGGAATGTGGCGGAGAAAAGCACCGTTTGTCTGTCAGGTCGTATGTTATTGACGATTTTCATCACCTGAGGTTCGAACCCCATGTCAAACATACGATCAGCTTCATCCAATACGACATATGTGACCCTCTTGAGGTTGGTGACACGTCCTGAATTTGCAGTCAAAAGGTCAATCATACGACCAGGGGTACAGACTATAATTTCCGCCCCCTTTTTGAGTTCCGCAATCTGGTCTTTGATGGGAGACCCTCCATAAGCACAAACAGCCTGATAGTAATGTAGGCGTCGGTAACTTACACAGTAGAGTTTAGATAAACATCACTCACCCGTAGATTTAGAACTTTCAGGAAGGGCTTGCATTCTCGATGAATTTGGACGGCTAATTCGCGAGTCGGAGTCATAATAACTGCAACGGGACCTTCCATTTGCTCTAAGGGGCGTTGATCTTTGATATGACGGAATAGAGGTAAAAGGAAAGCGATTGTTTTCCCTGAGCCAGTTTTAGCAACACCGATAACATCGCGGCCAGACATGATAGCTGGAATCGCTTGGGCTTGAATGGAGGTGGGAGCAGTGTAGTTGAGTCGCTTGATAACATCAAGGCTGAAAGAGAAAAAAATTAGAAATGGAAGACGACATAGAACGAGCACATACCAATTAGAGGGTAAACCAAAATGACTCCATTTCGTGACCGGTTTCGGACAGTCGAGACCACGGATTTTGATGCCGTCCAGTTCGAGTCGGAGAAGTTCAGCATCTTCTTCTGACATGGCTGCTATATCCGGTGGAGGCACGTAGAACTCTTTGCGGAAAGGTTCATAATTGACCCGTGCATGATCGACAGTAGCGAGTTCTTTCTTTTTGCTTTCTTAGCTGCAAGAGCAAGGATATCCTCGGGATTGAGATCAGTGGCATCGAGTTCATCGGGTACGGCAGCTTCTGTGTCTTCATCCATACCGTTCTCAACCATTCTCTCGTCAAGCCTTATTCGCGAGCGACCACCTGTCACGTCGACTATCTTCTGCATATCCTCCATATTGACCTTTTTGACTTCCTGTTTGACTTCGTTCATGAATGCATCTAGAGGGTCTTCTTCATCTTCTTCTACTTCCATTGCGTCCTTGGCTTTGGCTTTTAAGGCTTGGTCCATGCGGTTTGCCTCTTCGTCGTCATCGTCCACCTCTAAATCACCGACACCGGCCTCGTCTTCCACCATGGTCATATCAATCGCTGGCATATCTCCTAGCGTTTCTAATTTGCGTTTTGACTCTACAGCGTCGTCTAGAGCAGCTACGAGACCCTTGGAAGGATTAGCGAAATCAGGCTTAAGAGGGAGGCCTTTGAGGCCTAAGCCATTCAACGCCGAACGATTAAGTTGGCCCGGAGTCTTTGCTGTGGAAGGAGCCGGTGCTGCAGGGGCTGAGAATGGATCAAGTGGTGTGAAATCATGTGTATCTGCTAATAATACTTAGAACTCACCTGGCATTGATTTTCCAGCCAGGGCCATGGCTTTGCCTTGGCTTCGTCGAGGGCTTTCTTCGCCTCTCGTTCTTTTTCCAAGCCTCAAGTTTTGCCCTCTTTGCCTTCAGTTTTTCGTCTTCAGGAGGCGGTGTTTGAACAGGTTCTGCCTGAGGCGCTTGACGAGGTGGAGAGGGCGGTCTTCTTTCGCGGGAGCGGGAACGAGAACGTCTTCTATCGTCTCTATGCGAATCTCTTCTTCTGTCGTCACGATATCTATCGTCTCGGTATCGATCCCTGTCTTTGTCTCTATGTCGGTCGCGGTCGCGGTCTCTGTCTCTGTCCCGTTCATCATCGTATCTTGAACGTCCGTTCGAGGACCGCTGAGTGCTGCTGCGCCTAGTTGGCGACGGAGAGCGAGGTGAGCGATGGGATTGTCTTACCCTTTTATTTGAAGTCTCTGGAGAAATGGATCTATCCCTGCGAGCCATGGTATTCTGAAGAGATATGGTATGAGAAAGAGATGACAGGTCGGAAGTCGACAAGTCACACTAACTAAACTTGAATTATTTGTTCATATTTATTCCAATAGCCCGGCGGCGCCTGGTCAAGTTATGCGGCTCTCTTTGACTCAATCTTAACTCTCTGCTTTAGAAATAACTTGAACTCTCCATCTTTTCAGGAAATATGAGCCCCAACATCCTGGATCCGTCTGCAATCATCTCTTTGCTGCCAACTCTTCTTCCACCTAATAACAAAACTCTTACGTCACCGCAGGACGCAATAGCGATTCTCGTGCACGGTGCTCTGACTGCATTAGCCTTCCGGTTGACTGCCATCGACGAGTCTTCCACTTCCGCGACTCTATCCTCTAATGTTCTACCTACTGTATGGAATAAATCTGCTCCAGGGCACTACACTTTCAAGTATAGACACGATCAGAGTGGTCTCGAGTTCGTGGTCAAGTTGACCAAGCTTGGTACTCGCACGGTAATCAATGCCATTGCACTGGAGGTCAGCCGATCCACCGTACTGTTCTCACTACTAGATTCTGACGTAGGTGTAGAGTGATCGGATTGCCACTCTTGACATATGCACTGACGACTTCACTTCGCCTTCCTTTTATCCTCATAATCTCGACGCCTCTGATGCACCGCCTCTTGTTCATGGCTATATCTCTTCCAATCGAGTGTCTGATCTCTTGTCCCAACTTAAGCTTAAGATCGTGCAGAAATTAGTACCTGGTTTACAGAAAGAGGGATATACGGAAGTGGCAGATTCATCCGCTGGCGCCTCTTCGAGCGCCAATCCTCCACCTCGTGATCCTACAGTCCCTCGTCCTCGTCCGCAGACACCACCGGATGCACCAGACCGTAATCCATACTATCCTCAGTCTGGGTTCCCTAGAAACCCTCTGGAAATCGGCAGAAGAGATTTAGATCCTTTCCCAGCAAACCCTTTCGCTCCCCCATCTCTGTTCCCTCAACACGGAGGTGATGGAATGTTTGTAGGTCCTGAACATCCCATATTTGGCATGGGCAGAGGAAGTAATTCCCCACTAAGAGGGCCGTGGGGTGGGGATGGCTATCTTCCTCCCATGGGTGCACCTCCTGGGGCTAGATTTGATCCTGTTGGACCTGGCTTCCCAAACAGCGGGCTCGGACCATTTGGTGGTAATGGAAGAGGGAGAAGGCCAGAAAATCCCGATAATGATGAATTCATGCCTCCCGGCATGGTAGGCCTTTACCACTTTCTTGTATACAAGCTTACTCACAAATGACTCAGGGTGATATGTTCATGTAAAGCATGTGTAAAATAGCATTTGACTCCGACTCTCGGTTATTGGAAGCAGCTTACTTTTTGACAGCTTGATTGTTTTGTGTATACTATATGTCCGTGTATCTGTGAATTCTATGTGTTGTGTTGTCGAACAACCTGGCCGCATGTATAAATTTTAAGATCCCAGAAGCACCTGATTGGACGATGAAGGACGAAAATCCAGAAATCCACTGAATCGTATTGGGCAGTGCTAAAATTTGAACATCCGATTCTCAAGAATACTTTGCGATGCCCAATCCTAATCTCAGTCTATAGAGTAATGTGTGTAAACTTCACACCAAGGGGCACACCTGACAGAAATAGAATAGACACTTCACCGTGGCAAACAGTTCCCGAATAGGTACCTGAACACGGCAGCTGTCAGATTACTACAAAAGTCGCAGTGTTGAGATTTGGCCTCTCCTCCTTTCCACAGCATCCTACCCCCAAAGCTCCAGAAATCACACTTACGACAGCGAACACGAATGAATAGGTCATCGTCATCTCCGACCATGCCTGTGCGGCGCAAGAATCCCATTTTGCCTGGCTTCCGCGCACCACCCCGGCCTAATCAGCGGCCTATTGCGCAAATGACGGTGCGCGAGCTACAGGATCGTCATAATTTCAATGCAAAGCTTTTAGCATCTCCGTATGTGCTAGAGAGGACATCTGGTGTGTATCGATTGCTAACCTGATATCGATTGCTTACAGGGAAGCCTCGACGTCGACTTATGCCCAACGGGTCCTGGCAGAGCAAGCTGAAGTGGAATCCCGATTACTCGAACTAAACGGAATGGAAGTCATCAACTCAGGACTGCGCAAAACTCGAATCGGAGACGGGGAGACATGCTGGTCGATGTTCCCCGCGAACCTCCAACAAGCAGGACACTAGCCGCGAAGCAGAAGGCGCTTTCCCAATTTGTTCGTTCGCTGTTTGGTGCCAAAATACATTTAAGAACTGATCCCGTGTGTGTAGGTCAGTAACACTAACAACCCCTCGAATCACGTCGGATCTCTTAGTATGCAAGAGGCAATAGAACTGGAGCGGCAAGCTCATTTACAAGATAAGGAACGGCAGGAACGCATAGCCGAGAAGAGACGACGTCTTGGATACTCTGTCGATGGAGAAGTCCTAACCAGACAAGAGAGAGAAGCTCGAGTCTTGGCTTACTTGTAAGTCTCTCCTCTCGGAAATCTTTCCGTATATTCTAACGAGCCGTTTCTCTAGTAACCACAAACCAACGGAATCCGACATGGAGGATGACGATGACGACGAAGATGATGATGAAGACGACGACCCAGCAAGCTGGTTCGAAGACGACCAAGACGACGGTCGCAAAGGTCAGGATATCGTAGAGCCAGATGTAGAAGATCTTTCAGATATCATACGAATCGACGAGAACAAACTGCGGTACGGTTCCTTCTATGAACCCCGCGATGATGGAGACTAAACGATCCAGTTTGTATACTAAATTACAATTCCAAGCCTTTGACGATCAAATAATTGTGACTGTACTTTATTCTAGTTCCATACTTCGAACCTGTGGCTTATATTATATCATTTCTGTGTCCTTGTCCGAAACGTGCTCCAAAGCTGACTATGTAGGTCTTCTCCGGCCATGGACGGCGGGCCCCTAATGCACGTACGTATCTCATCGTTTAATTCGCTTAGGAAAGTAACAGAAAAATACAGATTACAGGGTTACTACTAGTAGCTGGGACCATTTGGTTGGATGGAATGAACAAGCTTGACATGTCACTTTCCTCAATACTGAAGATTTGGTGCATATCTCAGACTTACAAATCACCCAACAAAATTTAAATATTGACTAGATACCTTGTGAACTTGTCGGGTGAGAACAGTTTGACAGTGCAGAGGAAGGAGACTCCAGATATAATCATAAACAATGTGGGTTAAAAACGGTAAAATAGATTCCTAGTTCCTTGATTGTATAGAGCAATTAGTGTAATTAATAGCTTCGACAAAGTGAAATTTTGCGATCTGATCAGGTAGTGGTGACATGTATTTCGTGGAACCACCAAGATATTCTAGTTATGTGAAATTCAACGGGCATGTATAGGGCAACTTTTGCCACGTTGAAGCCACGATGACAAGCAGGCTGCAATTGTACCAATCAGCCAACATGCATTTGACCAACCTTGCAAGGGGTACTTACCACTGTGGAAACTACAGAAACAGCTCAGTCGAGCAACGGTCGAACCTGTAAACGAATAGTGTAAGTCCATACTGCCAGGTTTAATCCGATCGACGGACCTTTGATAAATTCTTCAAGACAGATGACGCCTGGGCCAAAGTTAATTAATGCCCTTGAAAGATAAAATAAATATGCTCACATTCAACTCCAATTAAAGCACTTTCAGATGGAAGGTGGTACACTAGATATTTGGCTGCTTGACTTGCGCCAAACTGAGGTGTACCGGAACCTCCCTCAAGACAACTCTTGACATGAATTTCTTGTGCATGCGCGTCCCCAACTTCATCCAAGTTCCGGTTGCAAACAGGACAACTAAAGATATGATATATTTTGTTTCATCAGAAGATTCACAACAGATGGGAAACGGGAAACAATTACTCTGCAAGATCACTCAACTGAGAGCTGGACTGTCTTCGCGTTAAAGAACCGGGAATGGTAAGACGCTCTTGATCTACCACAATGCGTTCCATCGTGCTCGCCCGGTGCAGCCTGTTTGGAATGCTGCTGGTGCTTTCTTCAAAACATGATTGACAGACTCTATGACTTGTAGCTGGCGAGGCGAAATCAGGCATCAGAGGATCTTGGACGACATCAGCTGGGTCTAAAATGGCTCGATAAGATGAGCATCTGTCGCAGAAAATACAGCCACATTTTCGGCAATGCTAAACAACTTTAGCCGCGATGATCACAAAACGTGCTTCAGTTGACTTACATGCTAAATGTAAATTCGAATTTAGTAATAGAGCAACCGACATTACAAAAGATAAACATACTCGTCGGTTCAAAAAATTGAATCTACGTCGACATTCTCTGCATTGAGATACCGATTCATCTCTCTCCCATTGTGCGTGCAGCTGACGTGGGGTGGGCGAGTTCCATCGTGAAGTCGACACTTTCTGAGGAGCCTCGTGAGTAGGTACGCGGAACTCTGGTGCTTGAGTGAGTTGAGGTGTGAGGTCGGCGGGAACCCGTGAAACTCCTGGTCTACTAAAGTAATCGGTAGCACTCGAAGATCTTGAAGCCGATCCGGTCGTCTCTTGATAAGATGATTGAGGGTAGTGGAACTCGTCGTCAGAACTACTGTCATCGTCGTTGTCTGGGTCCTCGTCTAAAATATGTCTTAGCAAACTTCTAGCCACAATCGTTAAATGCAGGGTACTTGCCGTAACCCGATATCAAGAGCCCCTGTGCTCCGGCAGATAGACGACGCCGTTCTAAATCGCGACTATAGGCATTAAGCAATACTTCTGCTTGAATCTTGCGTTCCGGATCCTCGTCACCTAACACAAAATAAGATCTAGCTAATTGCGGACAATCTTGGAAATGAATACGCACTAAGTATCCCTTGCCTCAATTCCATCGTAGCCCTCTCCACTTTCGCTATTGCACGACGGACCTCGACAGCAGAATCTGATGTGTCCGAGTCCTGTAGCTGATTTCCGACAAGATATCTTGCACGAGCAACATAATCCTGAGCTGACGATAAAAATGTAGAGGTCATTGCGCCTAGTTCTCGTGCTTCACCGTTATCAGAAGGACTAAGGCGACTGTCCTCAACATAAGGGATCAAAGACCCATCGAAATCCAGATGGTACATAGCACCATCTGGTTCAAGGAACGCCAAAGGTGGAATGTCTAACCGACGACGCATAATGCGGACCCACCGTTTACGCCGTACCCAGGTAGGTTGGGGCCTACTTTGGCTGGAGGACGACAGAGAATGCCCTCTCCCTGAGTGCCCACCGAAGCCGGCGGAGACAATTCCATTACTAGACATCAACCTCTGAAGTTGCACAGGCATTTCGGCAGTCCACTTGTCGTCAGGTTCATCAAATGATTGAGCGTACTGCCATCCTTCGTCAGCATCGACGCATGGGTGTGTCACATCAAGCGTCCAATCTGAACTTTTTTTTAAAAAAAAAAAGAATAAATATAAGAATAATGGAAATAACATCAGATGAATTACTCACAGCCAGAAATGGCTCCTTTCGACACCCTCCAGAGCTGGCTGGTCGACTGTAGCAGGTCTGGGAAAGATCCACGGTGCCTCACGAAGGGGCAACTGAACGCCACTGCGCCAAGCTGGAAGAACCTTTGCTCCAGTTTCCTCGTCTGGTTGCGGTAACTTCAGTTCAAAAGGAGAGCGTCGACCTCGCCTACCTAGCCCGGATGCTGAGAATTTGGGGCGCCCTCCTGACACTGCAACTGTTTTGAGACGGGTATCAAGACGTTGGTTCTCGTATAGTATGAGAGGTATTGTGGTGTGAACCAACAGAGGATTATAGGGGTTGTGGTGCCGCGCCATCGCTCGGCTTCAGTTTGTTGTAGTATCTTAAATTAATTCATTAGTACACACTTGAGAAGCTATGCCTGTAATAGACATTCACCTCGCATATCCAGACTTCAAAAACTGCTGCTGCTGCGTCGAAAGCTGTTTCGCCCCATTTATTACGAACAAATGGGTTTGCTGCCTGCTTTGTGAGGAGATAAAGCACCACGGGTAGATGACCTTTCGACGCCGCGTTCACTGATGGCTAAATTTAGTGATCGCAAAGTTTACGAGTAGAGGATCCGTACTCAGAGGTGTCCATCCATCTTTGCTTCGTATATCCACCCCTCGGACACCGTCGACAGTAGAATTGGCGCGTCCATGTTCGCATAACCATCGAACAATATCCAGATATCCCTATTTGACATGCATAAGCAAGATCTGCAAAATGGGGGCAGATATAAACGGACTTTAGAGCAAGCATTGTGCAGGGCAGTCCACCCATCCGCGTCGCGGGCGTGAACATCAGCCTTGTCCGGCAAAAGATAGTTAACAATTTTCATATGTCCATTCAAAGCTGCTTTATGCAAGGCTGTCTATTCCTGCAGATGTTAGCTCTGCAAATAATCTGCCACGAAAGATAGGCTCACTTCGCCCTCCCTATCTTCCAAATCAGGCATGGCGCCACATTCTTCAATTACTGATAAGACTGTCAACTCCAAAGTTGAAGAAGCGAGAGGGACAACTACTCACACCAGACAGTCATATCATAATATCCCCTGCTTGCGGCAGCGTGCAACGCAGTAAATCCGGTTCGCGGTGCAGTATCGTTGGACAGATTAAAAGGCTCAATGTCACTGTTCTCGAGGGCCGTGTTAAATACTTTTTTTAAAGAAGAAAAATCTCCGGAGCATGCTGCTGCATAAAGAGACTCCAGCTGTGCTGGGGAGGGGTGAATCTGACGAGCTGACTGTTGGGTGGCATGTTCGGTGTTTGAAGGTGTCGAAGGGTATACAAAAAGTTCGTTTTCTGAATCAGAACTGTCATCGCTGTGCCCTGGACTAAGGTGTTCGGATCCATCACCCAGTGGTCCTTGTGTTTCTGCAAGTGGGTCACTGTCGTCTAAAGTCATGAGTCTATCCGAGTGTTCAGTTGTAGCCTGAGCATTAGGATTTATCAGATTTCCATTGACGGTGTCATTATACCGATAAGAGGCCAAATAACGACGTACTTGGGACTAAGAGGATGTCTGGAACGGGATATCAAGTGGTTAAATGACCAATATATGTTGGATAGAGAGGAAAACCCAGACAGATGAGAATTTCGAGTGCCTCAGAAGGCAGCTAAGCAGCGCCGCTGGCTTCGGCCCAGGCCACCTGGAAGTGGTGACAGTGACACGGCACTTAGAGCAGTACGCACGTGCTACACGCGTATCTGTGACACCACGACAAATTAATACTACGAACCAATCACAGCGCTTAATTTTGGCAATACTAAAACGGTCAAAGACGTGTTTGTTGCGTGTTTGAATATTGGATTGCAAGTCAACAGATCATCTTCATCTCTTCATAAATGTTATAACATAATCTTCGGCAAAGAGTCAAAACTTGGAGCCTGAAGAAACAACTTGAACTTGGCAACTTCTTGAAGAAAGTCTTTAAGAATCAATCACTGCAAGAGCAATGCCAGTGTATCAAAATTATCACAACAATACGGTAACCTTTTCTACTGTTAAAACTACACCGAGCAAAGATACACAAAGATAACTGTAATACACGTCTGAGGAGAGTCCTTTCTCCGCTCACAACACATGCCGACGCAATCCGATCCCAGAGTACATGTACAAATTTGAATATTCCCCGGACATAAAACCAAATGAAGGAAAGAGAGTATCGATCTCACATAAATTTCATGCCTTGATCATTCCAAAAGTCTCCACGTGGAGAGTGACTGGTTGAGAACCCTTTAATGCTGCTTTAGGACCCGCCAGTTCGGAGCTCAGCGCTCGACGAACTGATTCGGCCAGTTTAGAGGGGCCAGCCACTGTAAGCCACGTATGAGAACCATTCCAGTAGCAAGCAACTTGAAGGTCAATGGACTCACCATCTACAGAGACAGGGCCTTGAGCCGCTTCGATTTCTTCTGACAATAGCTTCTTCACGCTGGGTCTGCCATGGATCAACTTCAAAGAAGAATACACAGGCAATTCGTTATGGGAGATGTCTTCTTTGTCCACGGAAGAGGATATTGATGCTCCATCCGATGAAATGGTGGGAACCTCTGGGATTGGATAATTCTTGCCAGTGATGTATATCCTCGGCTCTACAATTAGCGATGACTTTGAACGAGACAAAGCTTCCATTAATGTCTTTGATATCCACTTCAAATGAGCTATGACGACGTTGCATAAGCTAAGTTGTCTCCTCAAAAGGACGGATACATACCTGCGTCACGAACGGCCCAGACAAAAATAACTCTCCGAACAGCCATTTTACCTCCACGGGCATTAAGGCTGTTATTAAAAGACATTATTAGATATATGACTCTTCCGAACTAAAATCGAGAATATATCGACCTGATGAGGTCCAAAAGGAGTGGCAAAGTGTACGAAATACCAGAGCCACCTAAGTATAGAATGAGCACGGAGATTATCTGATAAGGATAAAAACACACCCGCAATAAGCACACACGTTGAAAACGGTCGGAGGTCAGGAGGGCAGCCGTATGGTCCGTCTAAGAAGGCCGGAACTCTGCTGCCATGATCCTTAGTCGCGTGTTCTCGGAGTCGCTGCGTAAACCCGCCTCGGCCTCGGATAAGAAAAACTATATCACATTCCTTGGACTCTGCGCCAACTTGGGGTATGCTGGCAATAGTGAATGGATGGGCTTCGAAAGGCAGAGAGCTGATGGTAGGTAGAATAACATATGCATGTTGCCCTGGAGTCCACGAGATCTTGCGGCGCATAGTTAAGCGGATCGTATCTTCTGAAAGGAGTTCTACAAGAGCATCACCAGGGTGAGCACGATTCCACATCTTGTTGTTCCAAATTAGACGTCCAGTTCTGATAGCTCTGTCGAAACCCCAAATAAGCAATCCAGGCCAAATATAGCCACCGAAGCTATGTGGGGAATTGAGCTCCAATAGGGTAAAAATAAACCTGGAGAAACATACTTCTGTTCTTTGGCATGATAATAACCACCAATGATAAAGATGCTATGTCCAAAATTGGTCAGAACATACACAATCATATGTCACAACGTGCTCACAGGATGAAGACGATGTGGGTGACCAGGAAAAATTCGAATGCGGCGTTTCTGATGGGTCGGACTGAGAGGATCGTTGCAAGCGTTAATGCGGTAAGGCTCACAGCGCCGGAGCGCATCCAATCATGAGTGAAATCGAAATTTTTAGATAGTCTGAGGACGTTGTCAGTTATGTGAAGGGCGTTTAACAACATGATCGATGTCAAATGTGATAATCACCCTGAAACAACCCGGGTTAGAGCATGAATCCAGAAAAATATGAAGTTGGTTCTTGCGGAAGCACGGTGGAGGACGTTAAGCTACGGCCACGGTCAGAAACAGTTGCCTGTGATATTATAACATGGTCCACTTTACCCTTTCATGACCCACTCCGGTCAACCCTGTTTAAAATTCCAATTTATGACTACCCTTCGGGGAATATAATGTGGACACTTACAAGAGATAACATTGTTTTTACCTGCCAAAGCAACGACCAGTGGAATTTGGCTGGATGCAATATGAGCGGCACGATCCTGGTACATGTAAGCTGCGAGATCACGGGCTTCGATGAAGGATTAGTCGATAACTTGTGGTATACAAGACATAAAACTTACTGTCCACCAGGAGCCACACGAACATAGCGGCGATATACACGAAGATGAATGTCAGTTCGGTGACTGAGGCGAATGATCCCAGGCCAATGGGCACACTCCATCGGAGAAACACAATGCGGAAACCAGTCCGCAGGGCTGAAAGACTTCGCTGAAATGGCGAGGGGATGGTACGGGGCGTTTTGTCGAGCTCTTCATCGTTCTTTTCTTTTGTAGAAAAGTTGCTGCGTTCAGGAAGTGTCGTCAACTTCTGTGATATGTAGCGGATAGCATTGACGAGCGTAAAGAAAACGAGGACAGTGCCAAGAAATATCCATAGTTGCATAACATGAGCAAGCTGGATTTGATTTCTGGCAAGTCGATCAGCCGAAGTTACAGGGGCAGCACGAGCGAGTATGGAGGCGTTGGGGGACATCACAGAAGATACAGATATTGCTGAAAAATTGGCTTGTGCTCCAACCTCTCTTTATTGAAAAGGCCAGGGAACCAAACCACTGTTTTCGTCCAGTCGCCATGGGGTACCTGGATTGAATGGAGTCAGTTGCATGATCGAAATGCTTAGGCTTTTTTGTCGTCTAGAGTAGTAGCTCATGTGGGTTCATCGGCTCTATGACTTCAGATACTCGGAACAACTAGATGCTGCAAAAAGGGATCTGGGGTAGCAGCAAGAAAGCTTATTGGGCGATCATACTCGATCATAGACACGCAGAGATAAAGATGTCAACATAAATACAAAGTACCACCGAACTTCAGCCCACGAAAAATGAGGTGATAGACTAGAAACGGAGAAGGCTCGGTTCTTCACGGCTGAGGTTCGGGGAGCTGGTCATTTCCTAAACCAATAGGCCTGACGTTCGCTATGACAAACACAAATAGGCTGGCTCTCGTTACCGGATGATGATGTATCATGATCACTGGCAATCTAAATCGAACGCGCCCCCGTCCCGTCGCAGTGACGAGGAGATAAGCTTCTAGAAAATGAGCAAACGAAGCTTCCAAAGACGGAGCATACGTTGGTGATAACCCAACGCGGTGACAGAGATAGGCTTCTAGATATCGCCCGGATGTAATGGTCGGAAAAAGGCCCAATGGAATATATGCAGAACCAAGGAGAACCTCCAAGAAAGTGGAATCAGAGAACGAAGCACCGACTAGCAATACAGCACATGGCAAACGCGATCTCTGGAGCATACCAGTAGGAAGAGATGATTATGTCACTATTCAATGAAGGTATGTGTTTTGGAAGCATCGAGGGAAAGAGATAGAGTAAATGAATACAACGAAGCCCAGGTTGAGTGCCTGTTGACCGTGGGGAATTAAGCTGTAAGTTACTTCGCAAAATTTAAAGCACGTTGACGGGGTGGCGGTGTCATTAAGATGTTACAGACGATGATCATGTAGTACAAGGTCGCTTCCATTGGCCCCTCTGAGTCTTCTCTCAGCCTGTTTGCCACGTATGCTGCACATATTGTTACTATTAAATAAATAGGCAACTTATTTCTATTCTCACTGCTCAGCATTACTGTAATTCATTAAAGCCGAGGCCGTCCGATTATCCGGAATGTCCGATGACATTGCCGCATTACTGCTGCTCTCAAGAATAGATCTGATGGCAAGGCTTACTAAATCTCTTCAATCTTTGCTAGATGCTAAGGCATCTACCAAAAGCACATACAATCACCCCGTTTCTCAGGAATTTTCTCCACTCCAATTCTATATCTCGTACCACGATGGCAAAGACGAATGGCGGCGTCGTCCCCTCCAGCGACCGAAGCAACTTGATTCCTTTTTCATCTCGTTTGAAGGAGGGAAGAGCACTGGCACTTGACGTTTGGACTATCTTCAGGTATGCAGTCATGTTATCTGTACGTGGTTTAGAAGCCTGTCTCATCCTGCGATTGTGGCTCAGCGCGGTCAACTTGCCCGCGGACTGCATTAATCTCGGACAAGGTTACATGAACTTTGCGCCCCCAAAATGGGTCACCGATGCAGCGGAAGCCGCCCTCAATACAGTCGCACCAAACCACTATTCTCACCCAAGGGGGCGCATACGTCTCCGTGAGGCCATTAAAGGATTCTATGGCCCACAATTCAATAGAGATTTGGACGTAGAATCTGAAATTCTCGTGACAAGCGGTGCAAATGAGGGTATGCGAATTTGTTGATGCTATTTCAGCATCACCCAAGCTAACGCCAAGATATCTCTCAGGACAATACTCCGTCTTCACTGCGTTTTTAGAGCAGGGCGATGAGGTTATTATGTTCGAGCCGTTCTTTGACCAGTACCTTCCATCTGTGACATTCAATGGTGGAAAACCTGTCTACGTTCCATTGCACCCTCCTAAAGATTCTCTTACGAAACCCACGAGTGACGACTGGACTATCGACATTGATGAGCTTCGGTATTTCCGTTTGCTTCTTTTCCTTTGGGAAATGAACTCAGTCTTCCTCTCCCAGTCGTGCCATTACGCCAAGGGCCAAGATGATCATTGTGAACACACCGCACAATCCTGTCGGGAAGGTTTTTACTAAGGCAGAGTTGGAAGCCATAGCAGCGATAGCGGAAGAATTTAATCTCCTCGTGATGGCGGATGAAGTGGTATGTGCTAATATTTGTTTCCGCTGTCGTGCTTTAAATAAAAACCATGCCAGTATGACTGCCTTGTCTTTGATGGAAAAGAACACGTCCGCATTGCCAACTTACCTGGCATGTGGGATCGCACAGTGACGGTGGGTTCTGCAGGCAGTAAGCATGTGCTTAATCTATGGAAGATTTATTAATGGTTATCCTTATCTTTCGCAGAGGCGTTTGCAGCTACAGGGTGGCGTATCGGTTGGCTCATTGGCCCAAAATCGATTATTCAACCCACTTTAGCAGCGAGCACGCGAATTATTTTCTGCTCCAATTCTCCGCTTCAAGAAGCTGCTGCTAGTGGTCTTGAGCTGGCCAGAGAGAAAAAATTCTTTGAAACTCAACTCTCAGAATATGCGGAAAGGCGGGATATTCTTACTAAAGCTTTCGATGACCTCGGATTGAAATACACTCATCCTGAAGGAAGTTACTTCATCCTTTTGGTATACCTGCATTTTTATCGTTGCATTACGACCACCTAATAATTGCGATAGGATATTTCTCAAGTCGATTTCCCAGAGAATTATCCGTTCCCTGATAGCGTATTAGGAAGAGGACGCGATTTTCGGTGAGATACACTCTGTATTAATGCGAAATTCATGCTGATGGCTCGCAGAGCCTGTTGGTTCATTGCGAACGAAATCGGAGTTTCCTCAATCCCAGTCAGCGAGGTACTTACGTTGCCTTATAAGTAATCTTGTTCAATTGCTAACCAATATCATTAGTTCTATTGCGAGGAGCACGCAAACATCGGGGAGGCTTATGCCCGTTTCGCATTCTGCAAGGACGTAGATACCCTGCGCAGGGCGGCAGAGCGTTTCCAAGCCCTCCAAATATATTTAAAATAAAGTGATGGTCTCATGGTGGTGTTATGAAAGAACTTAGCCTCATAGGAGAGGGGGGCTCACAAGGCTAGATGTCAAAAGAAGATGTAGGTGTAGGTGTATGTATTAGAAGAACCGTTGTATAATTTATTTCTTCGCGTATATGTCGTCTACAACATGATCCACGATAGCAGACAGATTGGCGTCGCGGTCCGAGCCCGTAAAGCCGTAGTAGGATGGATTACTGATAACTCTTTGCGCCAAGAAAGTGAAGGACAACGCGTCAATGATTTGCTGCTTGTCAGCGTTGGTTGAATGCGGCTGAATTGACTTGACCCAATTTCGAAGAGTGTTGCTTTCCGCAAGCTCGGATTCCAAAGGAAGTCCCTCGTCGAGGAAACGCGAATAGGTTTCCAAAGCATCGGCCTGGCAAAACAAATGGAAATGGCCTGTACCTGATTCTTGAATAGCCCGACTTTGCATTCTCACGACCTCCGTAAGACTATAGTCACGAATCTGGCGCAGTGAGCCTTCCTCTTCAACATGGACGTACTGCGTCCCCATTACAACCACCACAGCCGCTCTTGCCGGGAGACTCCAACATGAATCTTTGGGAACAACGAGGACACGTATGATTCCTTCTGCGAACATTTCCAGTATCAGATTACGATCGTGTTTCTGGATGCCTTGGTGGAAGAAACCAACGCCCTTGAGGACGAAATCTAGGAGGCTTGTGTCTTGGAGCCTGGCGCAATAATCACCCACCAAATCGTCCGCGATGACGTCGGGGATATATCCTCTACCCGTCTCCATCTCCAGTGTGCACCTTGTGATAAGATCTAACGCGATGGATCGGCACTGCCCACGGGATGGAACAAAAACAATAGCCAAAGAACCTGAAGGAGCTTCTTGAATAGCACGGTGAGCTGGTTTTGCCATTGCTTTGAAGAGAGATGCTGAATATGGTATCGAAAATGTTTGTCGGGACGTGATTAAAGATTGATCACGATCTTGGGGACGGAAGCTGTGTATCGCTGTGCTATCGACGCTTAGCCACTTCGCCAGATCGGATGCGTCATTGATAGAAGACGAAAGCCCAATAAACCGTGCCGGTGATGACTGGGCCGCAAGCCGCAGCACCGAGACGGCAAATTCATATGCAGGATTGAGCTGTTCGAGTGCGTCACAAACAACCAGTTCAAGGCCAGCAAGGTTGGTCAGATGTACTTTGGCCGAAAAGGCATGAATGAGTTGGTCTGCAGTCGCCACGCGAATAGTGCGAGACTTCGGAGGAGAGAAAAGACGTTTTGTGTCTCCACCGTATTCTAGAAGGATTCCGTTTGAGTTGGATCCAGGGCGGAATTCGGTGACCATATCCATCGCAGCTATTTTTGTCGGAGTCACTACGAGGATCCACCCGTCAATTGACTTCAGTATAGTATTCCTTGCAAAGGGGTCAGTACGATTAATATCGGTTCAACGGAGCGAACGCACCACACGGCCATCCTGGCAAGAGTAGATTTACCACTTCCGGCAGGGGCGCAGAATAAAGTGTTGCGTTTGTTATAGATGAAGTTCCAATATGATTGTGTCTGCAGGATATTAAGTGTATGGAGCCGTCGAGGAATGACGTCTTTGAAGAATGATGGTTGTATTTCATCGATCATTAAGAAAGGAAGATTGAGGACTGGGGTGTGGGGTTGAGAAGCAGGAGGCATTATCAAAGAGTCAAATGTTATTATGACCGTGTCTTCAGCACCAACCCAACGATCTGAAATTGAACGTATGGTGACATGTTGAGGTAGTTGTCCATTTGGAATAGAGATGAAGAAATCCAGTTCTAGAAAATCGGTTGTTGAATGGAAAACGGTATGGGATAGTTGTGAAATGTTTGTCCCATCTTCTTCCTCTATCCAAATCCAGAACGGTTCACTCGTGCCGTGAACTTTGCTGTTCCATTCGAATGCACGAGTCAAACCTAGGGAGATTTTGAGGACCTCCGATGTGATGGGGCGCAGGGTGTAGGTGATATGGATAGTAGGGAACTGTTTGGCGGCGTTAAGGATCGCCAATCCGTGTGTTTCATTTAGGTGAACCATTTGTCCGAGACTGTTGGCGTCCTGGTTTGTTATGTCAGATACAGATAGGTCATCTGCCCATTTTTCTAGTGAGAATATAGTCTCTGGCTTGAGATGAAACTGTCGGAGTGGATGGTCAAATGACCACAATCTTGCTTCGATTGCTTTACTCATAGCCATAAGGACGGAGGTGACATTGGCCCATTTTTTGCTGATAGCTATTTCGAGAAGAGCACGCACGATCCGTCCGCCATTTTGAGCGACGTAAGCCATGTCGGAAACCAGAGCAAAGTCTTCCACCATTTCTCTGGAGATGTAGCCCTGCAACAGAATATTGACCTTTCCTGCACTGGTGTCTGTACCGCCCTGATCAAACATTGAGACCCTCGAGATATAATAAATTATCAGTAATAAATACCTTAACCTCGCACGGAATTCGCTCTATAATTTCTTCTAGTTCTTTGACCTCCGATTCTCTGACTTGGATTTGATCAAACTGGAATGAAATTATTGGTCATTCATAGGCAATGGTCAGCGATAAGTTTCCTCACTTCTGTACTCATGCTAAGCATTGCGAGGACATCTGCCTCCGACATTTTTGGTCGAAACTCTTTGTTGAATATTTCAATAGAAGTATAGCGAATATAATATTTCGCCGCTATTCTTCCTAGATCTGTGATTTGGAATTGATTTTGCTGAACGTCGTATGTGATCATTTTTGTCTCGGCGAGTTTCTTGGCTGCAATCGCGATCAGCTCATTTCGTTTGGCACCCAGCTGAGGATCGTCTTCAATAAATTCACGAGGGATGCCTAAGGTAATTAATTGAATCAATAATTTTCGACAAGGCTGACTTCACAGAACGTGCCGTATATGAAAGGGTTCATGCGCATTCTGACGAAAAGATATGTGTACCCTAGCCATTGAACTGCGTCACGACGGTTTGCTACAGTACCCAGCGCGATTTCTGCGTTGAGTGCGTCCATTAGACCAGCCTGGAACCTAGACAACATTGTCAGCAGATAAATCGAGATGTAAACGGCTCACATACTGTGATTCAATAGGAATCTAAGATACGAAAATGTGTTAGTACCAGAGTTCGCATAAAAGGAGCATACAAAATTTCACCTGGGATGTGACAGCGTCCAGATAATGTGTCAGTTTGTCCTCAGTTGTGCAGATATAGCCCTCTCCACTGGTTTCCATCCCCGGTCTTCCCGCACGGCCGAAGACCTGCAGTACGTCAAGTACAGATAAATCAACAAACTTTCCTTTTCCACTATCGTACACTTGGGTCCCCTTGATGATGACTATACGAAAGTAATTAGCACAATATATTATCAAAAGACGAGGAACGTACCCGCGTGTGCTGGTAAATTGACACCCCATGCCAACGTCGCCGTACAGCAAAGGACCTTTCAAAATATGCGGCAGTTAGTAATAAGATTCGGTGCCTAGGATAATACTGACCTTGATAGCTTTTGCTTCGAACATTCTTTCCATCATATTTCGGTCCGATCGAAGCATGCCTGCATGATGAATTCCAAAGCCATTATCGAATAGCTGCTTCATCTCTTTGTTGCGCGACTCTCCAATTTTCTGCCGGAAAAAACTAAACTGAGGATGGTCTTCACATGTGAAGTGTTCTATATTTCCCTCTAAAACCGACATCTCGCGCAGACTTGTCGCTGCTTTGACAGTTTCTTTACGCGCGTGAACAAAAACCATGACCTGATGGCCTTCGGCTACTAGGTCTGAAACTTTTGGAAGGTGACGATGTCAAGATTCTTGCGGGATAGTGCACTTCCGGCTTTGCCCTTGATACCCAAGAAATGTTGTTCCAGTGGGACTGGCCTAAATGAAGAGTCGAAGTAGAAAAGGCCTTTTTGTGGCGAAACGCTGAAAAACGGTCATTTTCAGGATATTGCAAGCATACAGGCACATAAACTACCTTAGAAATTCCGCGACGTCCTTGTAATTCGGAAGGGTGGCACTCAAGCCAACAATTCGAATCATCGATTGACTAGACTCTACCTGAAAATTTGTGAGTATATCATTAAATAAAGGAAGTCGTATTTGCAATCAATACCTGACGCAAAGTCCTCGCAACAATTGTTTCTATCACCGCTCCTCTTTCCTCATTTAACAGATGTACCTCGTCGATGATCAAAAGCTTCAAGCTCTACAACTGACGTATGAGATACGACCACCAAAAACAAATATCTCTGTACGGACAGATGCAATTTCTCCTTCTCCTGTAGGCTTCCTTGTGACGACGTCCCATTTTTCTGGTGTTGTTACAATGACCTGTGTCCGGGCGATCTCCGCTCTTGTCAATTGCATATCGCCTGTAAAGAATAAGGATAGAGTAGGAATGAATGGGAGAATATGTACCAGTTAGTTCCCGGACTTCTATAGAGAGCCATGCTAGCCGTTTTCCAAGTTTCCGGACAATTTCTGAAGCGAGTGCTTTCATAGGTGCCCTACGTTGACTTCAGTTTGACTGCATACAATTCTTCTCGATGGAAAATAACTGACACATAGATGATTTTGAATGCATCCCGGTCTACCGTTTGAGGGATGGGTACGTTACTTGAGGATTTGTTTTGAAGTCGATGTTGATCAATCACTCGTAGAATCGTCAACATCGCGACATCAGTTTTTCCCTAGGACCAGACTCAACAACCATGCCTGAAAAGGTCTGAAAATACTGACTGCGCCAGTGGGTGCTTTTCATGATTTCAGCGCTACTATATGGTGCATATTGAGGATATATCACACACCACATATAAGCATATTTTCGTTGGAACCAAATGCCGTCGGATATACAATGGACTGTATTCGGTTCAGAGCTGAATAGCCCTGTGAATTACTGAAGGTAAGTCGTACAACCTCAAGGAAGACGTAACAGTGCCGAACCGTGAAGCTCCCTTTAACTATACTCTCAAGCTCGGAAATAGAAATGAGACGTTCTGATGACATGGGAGGTACTGGTTTAGCTGGTGGTATAATGACCTCTTCATATTCCTATAAACCGATTCAATATAGAACTTCCAGAACAGCTGTTTAATCACTTCGTAGGTCTGCCTTGATGTACCAAGAGGTAACATATACTTGGATCCAAACTGGGACACTACGTTCCCTTGCGCCACACTGCTGGATGTATAGACATGAGGAAGAGCTTCGGGAGCAGCTTGCTAGAATATCGACAGAAGATGTTTAGAGCGGTTACATTTCGGAGTGTCCAGATTTGTACCTCCACATCACTGTACAAAGGACGAGCTGCATTCGCATCCAACTGTTCCTGCATTCGCTGACGAACGCTGTCTTTCGAAAACGAGTGGGGATCATCTGTGGTTGGATGTCAATTGGATGGAAGACGTATCGGAGATGTTGAAGAGCTTACGTCTCGATTGTTTGCCTTGCACAACAGCAACACCGTGTTTTGGAGGAGCTACACTGTCATTGAGCTTGCTCCAAAGTAAATGTCTGCATAATCAGAAAATACAAGTATCCATACCTGCTCGATAACTGACGGCCGATGGTCAAGTATTTGCATTACCAACTCAATTTCGTCATATCCTAATAATTCTGCAAGCTCGCCAGATATTTCATCATTCGTTCGATGCGAAGATAATATTGGCAGTAATGATTGGGCGATGTGGTCTGCATCAACTTTTCTGCAGATGAGCTGTAAATCTCAAAGGATTGACTGATCGTCGAGAGACTCACCTGTACAATGCAGAAAGTAGAGAAGGGTTCTGTGTCAATGACCCTTGGACATCGTGGCGATAAAGATCCAAAACGGAGTCATCCTTCTCATGATCGCGCTCATTCCAAAGGGCATCATCTTCAAGAAAGCCCCGGTCATCTTTACCTTTCAATGCAGTCGAAACCCTAGTTTTAAGATAAGATCATCAACAGGTAAGTCCATTAAGTGTGTTACCGACCTTGTCCAAGGACTGGTAGCATCTTTAGGTTGTGTACTATCGGACGCACCGAGTAAGACGTCAAAATGTGCCAAAAAGTTTGCCATTGAATAGGTTCTTGTGTAGACCTCTAGTTAAGCAAGTGATCACCGCAGAGAAAATCGAACGGAATATGATCCCGGTTCCGAAAGTATTACAGAATGACGAGAGTGCGGAAGAAATAGAGTCGGAAGGGGGTTGTTACAGGGCTGTGATCGTATTATTAGAGACAGATATTCACAAGGTGATTATGGTGCACCGTGTGCTTCCCACTGCCGTCTCAAAGATATCAACGCCATGCCTTGTCCTCCCCGCTTACGATTTATGTTCTCACGTATCGACCCATTAATCCTCAGAGTGTCTCGTATCTCCTCTCCCCATTTCACCTAGAACCGCTTGCCGGCTTCCAATAAGACAAGAGTAGGGAGGCAGCACTCATCTCTCTCGGATCTCAGGAACAATGCTCAGACTCACCCAAGCTTACCGGACAAGGGCTTCCATCTTACCTTCTTTGCAGCTTACGACGTTGGTCGCTGTTCACAGGAGACAATACAGCATACCCACCGACATACCTATCCCGAACAAGTCAAAGGTATGGGATTCCGCAGATGAAGCAGTCAAAGACATCAAGTCAGGTTCTGTTATTCTATGTGGTGGTGCGTAGAGAAATACTGGGATATCTCTAATACTGAGAGAACGCATTTCTGTAGGATTTGGTTTGGCTGGTATACCAGGTCAACGAGATATCCGCTGATCTAAATTCAGTTCAGCTCATCGCACAAGTCTCTAGACACTCTTCTTGGCGCGATAGCGAAACGAAAAGATGTCAGCGATCTTACAGGGGTCTCAAATAATGCTGGCGGGAGTGATTCTGGACTGGGTGGGTATCCTAGCACTTATATGCCAACTTCTCTTTCAACTTTGTTTGTTCAGACAAGCTGTTGAATACCAATCAGCTCAGTAAAGTCATCGCGTCGTACCCTGGGAGGTACAGTCGTGCCCCACTCCATACTTTGTTCCGTTGCTAAAATAGTACGCAGCAACAAGAACTTCGAAAGTCGGTACTTGTCGGGGAAGATCACGTTGGAGCTTGTGCCGCAAGGCACCCTCGCAGAACGTCTACGTGCTCACGCAGCCGGGATTCCGGGCTTCTTCACTCCCACAGGGGCATCAACTGCTATTGAGGAAGGCACAATACCTCAGCGGTACAACCAAGGCGGAGCAGCAAACGGCATCGCTATTCCTGGGATCCCGAAAGAAGCCAGGGAAATAGATGGCAAGAGATATGTCTTGGAGACAGCTCTCTCTGGAGATGTTGCTTTTATTCATGCTTGGAAGGTTGACGAAGTTGGTAATTGTGTCTTCCGGTAAGTAGTCGCACAAATTGAATGATCGAATATTGACTCATGGCAACAAAAGGTATGCGTCTCAAAACTTCAGCACGGTCATGGCAAAAAATGCGAAGTTGACCATTGTCGAGGTAAATGTCATACCCTTTGCACCAGACTCGTTTTAACATCAAATCCTCAGGCCGAGAACATCGTTCCAACTGGCAGCATCTCACCGAATGCAATCCACGTCCCAGGCATCTATGTCGACCGCATAGTACCAGCGACAACAGAAAAGCGTATTGAAATATTCACAATGGCCAAAGAGAAAGACGAAAGCGAAAGCGACAAGTCAATCCCACCTGAGAAAGCTGCTGCTATTGCACAGCGTCATCGAATTGCTAAGCGAGCTGCCAAAGAGATTAAAGATGGATTTTATGTTAACCTTGGAATTGGAATGCCGACCCTTGTCCCAGAGTATCTCGAGCCAGGTGTAAAAGTTTGGTTACAGAGTGAAAACGGCATTTTGGGTATGGGTCCATATCCCACAAAAAAGCAACTGGATGCGTACGTTCCTTGCTATTCATTTTGCTGACCATCTCGGATTGAACTTCACTTTTTATCTTCAAGTGATCTCATCAATGCTGGCAAAGAAACCGTCACTCTCCTTCCGGGAGCCTCCATCTTTGGTATGACGCCTATTCAACCCTTAGGGTTTAGTAGTAATAAACAAAATCTAGACTCCAGTGAATCATTTGCGATGATCCGTGGCGGACATGTCGACGTTGCGATCCTCGGCGTACGTGACTCGAATATATTCTTCTCCTGGGTTAAGCTAAAAAAATTCTTCAGGCTATGGAAGTCTCTAAAGCAGGCGATATTGCCAACTTCATGATACCCGGTAAACTGCTCAGAGGTAGGAATATCATTCAAGTTGTCATCTTCAGTCCCAAATTCATCTATCGGGATCGCAGGCATTGGCGGAGCTATGGACCTCGTCTCTAATCCCGACAAAACGAAAGTCATCGTTGTTATGGAACATTGCTCAAAGAATGGGAAATCAAAAGTTCTCGACAAGTGTTCACTTCCTCTTACAGGCGCACGCGCAGTGAGCACCATTATAACCGAGCTTGCTGTATTCGAAGTGGATCGGGCTGCTGGAGAAATGATTCTGACCGACATTGCGGAGGGAGTAACATTGGAGGAAGTGAAAGCGAAGACCGCCGCTGAATTCAAGGTTGCTAGCGAGATAGCAACGTTCTGAAGTAACAAACTGTCTACCAATATACCAAGGCTGTGACCACTTTATATCCACGTCTACCGCAAACACCTGCTTATCTGTACAAGCACACTGCCAATAAGAGCACCAAAAAACAAGAAACTATCAGTTGAAACCCTGGTTTGGTTCCATCTGTCCTCCATGCCCACATACAGAAAATTGATTGCAAACCCCCAAGATGATAGTTGGGCTTGAACCTTTCTCCGGAGACCACAGAGTCAGCGAGCTGCCTCATTGCAATGATATACCACGCCATTGTAACTCCAGCACCGATTAAGTTAACTTTGCCGATGGCATTCCAAATCCAACTAAATGGCGGATATGCAATTATCCAAGGCATGTTTAAATAAGGCTCTGGTTGGAAAGGAACATCATCCCATCGGCGTGAATCTTGTAGACGTTCGCGAAGAACAGAAGGAAGATCCGGGCAAACAACAGATCCTCGACCAATTCCAAGTAGGTCGGCATGTCTGCAGGCAAGTGCGGAACAGAGCAGGCCTGGCGTGCGAAGCCCTCCTGTTAGTAAGATGAGAGGGACTGGCCCCGCCCGTGAATGAAGCATTTGCAGGCATTGATGTGAAAAATGGGAAAAAATGCTTGACGTGGAGGTTTCGAACAATTTTGGGATGTCATGAAGTCTATACCGCGAAGAAACTCAGCACCACGGTTAAAGAATTTGCAGATGAAAGAATAAACCTGGCTTTTCGTAATCTCCACCGCTTATTTCAATGATGTCTACCAACCCCCAGTCCGCAATAGTGATAAGGTGCTTTAGGGCTAGTTTCTCAGCTTCACTTAACGACTCGGCCTTTGATGATTCTGTGTGAATGTAGTCAGAGGCATTCAGCTTGATGGATATGACAAAAATGTCTTCAGTAGACTGGCGGATCTGCTTGACAATGCGATGGAACATGTCGAGGGCATTATCCACAGAGTATTGGTCGGTCCTGGCATTCGACTTGTCATTGACCGTTAGTTTCAAGGGCTACATATCTCTGTGCATTCTTACCTTGCTAGAGAGAAATTGAGAAAGAAGATCTAAAAGTTCAAGTTGTTGAGTGAAAATCATGCGCACTGCAGCGGAAGAGACCTACAACCATGAGCAGCATGTAGTTGAATGCCGTCAAATCCAGCCTTCTGAGCCAATATGGCGCCTCCGACGAAGCCTTCTACTACAGCACCGATATCCGACTCTGCCATTTCCTTTGGGATCTGGAACATCACCGAGTGTACGAGTGCTGAGGCAAAAGAAGAACTACTACCTGAGCCAAGGGGAATGGCGCTCGGAGCTAATGGTGCTCGAAAAGGAGGACGGCCACCTATGAAGTTACTTGACTGCCGACCAGGGTGGTTCAACTGCATGATGGCAAGAGTTTTATTGGGCACAGGTGTGCTTGTTCCGACGCCGCTGCGGGAGACCATGGATGGAATCAGCCAAGTTTCGAAATGGTTGCAGGTCTTCTTCGGAGAGGCGGGACCTTGGGAGAACAATATCTCTCCCTAGAGTCAAGTGATCTTCAAATATCTGAATATTTCCAGTTACGACTATTCCCCAATCGTGTTTAGCCCATTCAGAATAGAGGCGAAGGTGATGTTCGTTAGGAGGACCCCGAGAAAGGAAGCAAGATGCTCATACATTGCGACCTAAGATATCATTGATATATGAACAACGGATTTAGAGCTGAGAAATTACCTTGACAAGCCGGTTTTGAACAAGCTGACCACATGGGAGTGTTATAGGCTGAAAGATTGCGGGCCCCTCTTGCTGATTCTTTTCAGATGCCAAAGAGAGGTTCTGTTCAGGCGACATTACAATAGGAAAGGGCCGTCACGACAGTTGATGAGGTTCGAGGTCTTGAATGAGGAGAGTAGCGTTCAATAAATATTGTATAACATTGTCTACGATTTCGAAGTGGCTGAAAAAGTTCAGCAGCAACGATGTTGAACATGATCATGATGACATCGGAGGAAGTTGTACCTGGACGGAAACGGCCGCCATTAAGTCCGGCACTGGACAGCACTGCTTGCTTTGACTGAAACCATTCTAATGGAATATCACTGCAAATGAAATCTCTCAAGACCTATCACTACTTTCATGATAAATGTGATCAATGCTATCTTTAATCATCATTTTGTTCGTAATTATGTTTGCTTTCAGTGATCATAGTAGTATGGGCGGCAGGAAGGTACGTACTCAACATGAAACAAGCAAAGTTTGAACCCTGCCCCTAACTGATAAACTGAACCTAGTGGCAGTCATTCAAATAAGAAAACAGCTTTCGTTTATAGTAGGACTCGCCGAGCAAGATGGCTCCTAACCAAAGATCAAAGCACACTTCGGGCTCCACACATACACACACCGCTTCAGGTTTCCATTTTTCAAGTATAGGCGCTGTGTGGTTGGCAGTGGTGCCAATATCATTTATAATGACCACCGTGCTATAACGCATGTCACGTCCATTCATAATAGCACACCGCCTTCCATCAACCACAAAGATGTACTGATCGCTTCGCACGAGTATCCGGACTAAAGGTGATAGTGCGCACAGCATTGCCTATAAAAACCCTCCATACAATTCTCCCAATACTTGTAGTTGAGCTGGACTCTGCTATATACTTGTCGAACGCGTTGTTCTGCACAATCTTCCCTTCATTCATCATAATCACATAGTATGAAGTTATGACTCTCTAATTAAACATTATCTTATTGTTTTTTTCCCGTTACAGATGCGTCTCTATAGTGTCGTTATCCTATGCGTATGGGCTCTTCAAATTGTGGCCGTGCCTATCGAGACTACGAGGGACGAACAAAACTCGAAGGCTCCTAAGACAATTCAATTAAGAAATAGAGAGGAAGTCGCGAAGACCCATAGGGCGTCAAGAAATGTTGCTTTAGGTACTGCTTCAGGTAACGTCACATTGCACGGGTTATTGTTCTTGTCTTAACTGTGGTGCCGAACAGGAAAGACCGCGCACAAAGAGAAGCCAAAACGCCCCTCGCCCAAGACGTTAGGTCATGGAGTATGTGGTTGGACCATCAAGTGTAATGACGTTTGAGCGCTAATTCTATACCTGCACAAGCCACTGGTGCAGCAAAGCCAGGCACATGCAGCTATGCTTCGCTACCATCGAGAAAAACAACAACGAAAAGGTGCAACCAGGATATATATGTTGTAATGATTCATTCTGATTACCGCCCTCATGTAGGTCAGAGTGTCATCGGCAAGATATTCTCGGGAGCTACCAAAATATTTCGGCCACAGCATTCGGTCGGGAAAGAAAAGACGAATGCGTGAACATGTTCAGCCACTTTTTCCATGCGTTCTGGCGCTTAGGATGCAGTCGTAGCGCGATTTGAGAAATTGAAGGACGAAGAACCGTCGTTTACAAAAGCGATCTTTTCGGCCGTGTTTCGTTCTTGTAACAGAGGAAATCCAGCTTACTTTACTTTCGGCGTTGATATTCGAGAGACTAAGAGAATCATCGTAGTGCAGAAAGCGCTTCTTACTATGTATAGTCTGTATGCTCTAAGATGATATGGTGACTGCTATTGGAGAGTGTGAAATAAAGAAGTGAATGTCCATAACGAAGTGCAAAATGAATGATCTATATTAAAGTCCATGTACTCGAACAGAGATCGAATATCCTATAATGTGTAAGTAAGAGCTTAACTAGACTTTTGAAGAGTCGGGAAGGTTGCTTTGAGGAGATTGCTGTTTTGCTTGCTGATTCCAAGGCGAGTCAATACGTCTCTAACTTCACCATTAGGGGTCGGCCGCTTCTTCGCTCTTGACCTTGACCTAGTTTGAGTCAGTCTCAAATGCATTTCGCCACCCATAAACGACGAGGATGCATGATCAAGTGTAGAGACGGATGGTGGGCGCGCGAGAGCCGGATTTGACATACTGCTTCGACCTTCCAATGCCTCCCTGAGATCAGTCACTCCAAGGCCTCGAGTAGACCTAGCCAAACTCTGAAGAGAGATATTTTCAATGTGCATCAAGGCAGGGGATATTTTGAGCAGTGGGGATATGCCGTCGCCGCGGAAAGTGGTTTCGTATGCCGAAGAACTCTCGACTGAAATGTATTCCGTTAGTAAAAAAAAAAAGGAGGCACAAGGATCTAAACCTACAGTCTCGGAGAGCAAGTTCTGGGGTCCATTTGGCCATCAGTCTCCTTGTCAATCCTTCTTGGTCCATTCCAAAGGCTTCCTGAACCGCCCGTGAGGATGCGACCGACAGAAGCGCGTCATCAACATTTATTCCCAATGTGTGCGAGTCCACAGGTATCTGTTCCTCCGCATCCTTGTTCGGCAAAGAGGACAAGTGTTTGATTGCCTATGCAACAACTTCAGTCAAGTCTACGCTTGATCTGTTTGGTAATTTGGCATACCTTTTCAGCCAAGCCTATAAGGTCTTGCAGTTTCCAGACTTGACCGATTACAAGCCATACATGGGCAATAACGGTTTTAATCGTGACGATGCGGTGAAGAAGGCCGACATCGATGTCTTGGGTATTTAAAGCGGCATTCAATGCCAAGAGCATAGGTATTCCAGTAAGCACTCCGTGCATTGGCATATGCAGCTGGATTGTCGTGAGTATCTTTAAGAGATGGGCATAGTCTTCCTCTGAAGCCTTAGCAGAGGCGGTATATTGAGATGGTGCCCTTTCCAAGAGGCCGAGAACCAACGATTCCTTTCGAGCTCTTGAACCGTGTTGGCCGCCAAGCGAACGGCGATTATTGCTCGGCGAAGGGGCAGACCGATTTTCTCCTAAATCATGATGGGCGTCCGAGGCGGTAGGAGGTGAAACACTGGCAGACGAATCGTCGTATGAAGAGAGGCGAGCATTGCCTACGGTAGATGGCGATATGCCCAATGTCGGGGATGTAGCAAGAATATAAACATAAGCATGCACACAATTAAGGAATTTGCTGCCCACGTCGCCGATACTGGGATGAACGCCCACATTATGACGGAATGTATCCGCGATGCGTCGCATAGGCTTCGTTCCTGCAGGTTCGCTGTTTTCTCCGTGCTTCGGCATTTCTTGGGTGATGTAATACACCAACGCATTTGAGCATTCCTGTCGGACTAAAGGATCGCTATCGCATAATAGACTCAAGGTGTCTTGCCAAATGTCAGGAGGAACTTTGGTGCGCCGGGATGCTCTCTCGTCCGTTCTTTCCAAACGCGAGGTGTCTAGAGACGTCCTGGACCTTTTAGTGGGTTCCGGTACACCTGTTTTTGTGCCTTCATCCGCTGATTCAACCTTCTCGTTGACATTAGCAGCGCGGACAAGACCAAGTAGACCTTCGAGCAAGCAACGAATAGCTGATGACCTGCTTTGGGCCCAAATGGATTTGTCCCGCCCAAGGACTCCCTGAACCTCGATGGCAACAAGGCGACTGACTAATTCACCCTAAGAACGATTTGTAAATACGCTAAGGTCTGTCCGAAAACGAGAGATAAACTCACCGCCAGGTCTTGAATTTGATCAGAGTAATATACATGGCACCCTAAAGAAGATATGCACTCGACCAAAGCAGGCAGAGTGGCGTCCTCTGGGTTAGTTGAGATACATCGAAGCATGAGCGTTAGCAGGTTGGACATGATGTCCGAGGAAGACAAGTTGATGAGGGGTGTTGGAGCGCTGAAAACAGAGGTGACCATAGCAATCAAAGTCTTATGAAGAGTGGTTGTCTCTGGACTGTCCGGCTGGGATATGAGACGATCCACAAGCCATGTGGGAATCACATAACGATATTGATACTGGGCCCATTCTGCGACTCTCTGAGCGTACCAACAACAATGTGTCAAGTTCGACCATTTTTGCAATGCATCCAGACTGTCAAAGGAAGATTGCATTATGTACCCGAGTTGAGCACCGTTAGCGTGATTTAAAAGAGAGAAAAGGGCATGCAAAGACGCGTCAGAAACGTCGGAAGACGAAGGTCCTTTGTCACCATCAATGTGAACATGGATAGATGCCGCCCGACGCTCAAGAGCTGGCCTTGTCCTGAATTCCGCCAGATAGGGAGAAGAAGGAGTGTCCTTAACCGCAGAAAACCTGTCATGCTTCAGATGGAGCGCATTCAACGAAGAAGCGTTGACTTACTGGTCGTCCAGTGTAGATATGGCAGTCTCGAACAGAATAACCATAATGGGTCGCAAAATAATGGAAACTTGGGCGCCAAAGTTTCCAATATCGTTATAGAGGGCCTCAGAGTTCAAAGCAGCGGTTAGAGCGGCAAGACCTATTAACCGCGTCCTGTATTATCTATACTGTTTAGAGCCGATTCACCTAAAGAAGACTGTCATACCGATTTTGTGTTTCCTGGTCGGAGGAAGTCGAACAACTGAGGGATGCAAACTGCTTCAATATTGATAGATAGTCTTTTGTCATATAGCTATCGGCTCCGATGAGATGGCCATTTGTATATGTAGTCCATGCAGTAAACTATCCTGACGTCAGTTACCATATAATTATTTATGGAATTGGTTGAAACTCACAACGCTGGCAGCCCTCGCAGTAACTTCAAGGTCCGATAAGATTGAACTCAGAGTATAGTCGACGGAGCCAATGAGAGGTGGGGACAAAGGGCAATATCTCGCCTGCATTCCGTGGCAAGGGACCGGAATATCGACAGAGAAATTAACAGGGAACTGAGGGACAAAATGAGGTAGTTTCTAGATAAGAGATATAATGGCGCACGCTCTGGATCGAATATTTCCTGATTTTGTTTTTCTTGCATTCCGCCTTCAAACGCTTCTCCAATTCGCCTGCAATCTTGGCCAACTTTCCTGGATGGTTTGACCTAGATGACGAATTAACTAATTGAAGCGAGAAGGGGAACAAAAAGGCTTGACGCATAATAGGTCAGTCGACTAAGTTCATGTGAGTTGGGAGAATAGTCCGGTCCAGCTGTGAGCAGAGAAGAGGTTGGAGGATAGCATGAGTTGAGGAGCTTTACGTGATTAGGAGTGAATAGATTCATTTTGAAGGAGGAAGAAGGAATGTGATATCTTGCAATGCAGACGATTAGAAAATAGATTCAGATAAGTTTTAAATTGCCAGCAAGAGGAGGTGGTGAACAAATGGTCTCATTCATGCCTGCATCATCATCGTGGCTACTAATAGCCATGGTTTCCTCCCTGTTAAACGTGATGTGAGGCAGCGTGGGAAGAAACAACTGTTAAGTATAAAAAGCCCCCGAAATTTTAAGGACGATCACTCTTAATTTCTCTCTCCTCTTCCTCGTCGCATGTATTGTGAGTATACTTTCCTTCTATCTCTATAAGATGAAATTACGCTGTGCACCAGGCCAAGTGCTTGCACATTGACGACAACCTACCCTGGCTCCCTGTTTACGCTTGGGCGCCCTGATTCTTTTCTTTGAATCGTTCTTCAATACTCGATGCTTACTTCTTTCATCCCTTTTAGATTATTTCGTCATCGCATCAACCTGCTTCCACCTTTCTTTATATCTTTCCACACGTACTATATGTCTTCATCTTGTCGGAACTATGTACATGCCATTAATTTTTATCTGTTTCATGAACTTTCAATTGGAAGCTGTTATGTGGGCGACACCGTGCCGATAAAAATTTCGAAGGCAAGGACATTTATCAAACTTTGAATTTGTATCAATTCACAGAGGAAATATCAACAACCGAGACCCGGTCACAACCTTTCTGCAAATGAATACATAATAATGAACTACTCGAAACTGTTCAAGCGCGGATTGTTGAGAAGACGTAGGAAGATTCCCAATTGTAGGGCCTGTCTGGACCATAAATTTGGTCGACGCCAAGCTCTGGGTTGTTGATGGCGTCTATAACACTTTCACTCTCAATCACAAGGCAGGAATGATCAGCATAGACGCTATCTGGGCCACCTTGAGTTGTCTTTCGGGGAATAGGTAAAGATGCGTTGAAGATGCCATTACAGGTGTATACCTGCTCACAATGTCAGAAGAGTTAAGCGGTGGAAATGTGATCTGGGTGCCTACCTGGAGGGCAGGCTGGTTTGTGAAAATATCAAGCCTACAGAATAAATATCATCAGAGACTTATCACCAAATCCTTCAATCCAACTTACTTGATGCCGGAGTTGACACTCCATAAAGAAAAGACTGGTTGCTTCTTCTGATCGACTGCATCGAAAACCCAGCAATTGTCAAATCCTACACATCCTGTGAGATATGGCTAATTTAGTCAAATGTATCCATGGATGACTTATGGACGTACCAGTGCCACAAAACTGAGCTTGAGCAGTTGCAGGAATACTGGCGCCAATGGATTTCGCCTTTCTAAAGTCCATAGGTGTACCCGCTACAGAGGTCAGCTTGCCTGTTGGTATCAGCTGCCCATCTGTTGCAACAAATCTGGAGGCTTCAAACTGGGCAAAATGGCCAATTAGGTCTTGGGATTCTTGATAGGCCTCCAAATTCCAGTAGTGGTGCCCACTTAGCATGATGGGCGTTTTAGCAGAAGCGACTGCATGAATCTTAATATTCCATGTCGATTTAGGTTCCAAGGTATATGTGACCTTGTAAAAAATGATCAGATAAAGCACGAAGTATGATACAGACATCACGTACTGTTGTCAGAACTGTACCAGGGAATCCTTGTGTGCCAGCAGGGTCAACAAGTATGAAGGTCACGGAGTTCGACGAGACTTTCGTCGTCTGCCAGACACGGCGGTCAAAGCCGTCGAAACCGCCGTGCAATGTGTTATTTCCTGTTATGCGGACATTTTAGACAATTCGTGGAATTATTGGAGGTTATTCACCTTCGTTCCGTGGTACAAAAAAACTTGTTGGGACCAGTTGCGTCTTTGCTTATTGGAATAGTGAACGTCCCATTTCTAATCCTATTCGCATATCTGACCGTGGTGGACGTTCAGAAAGCAACATTGGTGCAATTGTGCGCTCAAAACCGACCTTCCAACGATTGGACCAAAATAGGGATGGCCTTCTGCATCACTTTGGTACAGTGTCTAAAGAACATCATGGTTCTTGAATACCGATAGACATTTGAATAGCGACGCAAGTCTAAGACGTACATGATCATCAAATCCAAGCAGTATATCTCGAAAAACGCCATGCTGTCGAAGGTAAGTTTACACCAAGCATACAAATAACGAGGGTCGCGAACTTTGTCCTTGACCCAGAAGTTCGTTGTAGTGGCACCGAAAGGGATGAAGGCTGCTCGCGCAGACGCATCAGGGGCTACGAGATGAATAGAATCAAAAGCCTGCTCCAAGTGTCCATTTAGTGTCGAATAGCAAAGAACCTCTACAGACACCTACATTATTCTGTGTCCTGCTTGGTAGCACGAAGGTAAGAATGTTAATCAGAAGCAACACAGGTAACCCTCGAAGGAGTGCCATATTTCAGTCCAGACATGGGCATTGAGGTGCCATATTTATACCGGTAATTTCTCGCTTTGTGCCACATGATTGAAAGATGTTGAAAAGAAGTTGCGGGCTTTCCCCACATCAGAAAGAACGATTTCATGTTTCCACATGAAACTATGCAAAAAGGTGACGAAATATCTTTCAATAATCCCCATTTCGATGCTCATGTGCCAAGGGAAGAATCAGGAGTATTTTAAAATGTGGAAAGAATAACACCACTCATCTACGTGAGAAGTCAAGTACGTATATAAATACCCCCTCAGCGATTATAAGCGACCAGAATCCAGTGCCTTCTTAAGGTTTCAAGAAAGCCTCCAATGTGTTTGGTGCTTTCACGACGGCATAGGTCCGCTCGGACCGTCGCTTCCCTATTGCAATGCTATCAAGAACCCATTCAGGGTTGACAACATACACATTGTTTCTTGCCTTCCGTGTCAAGATTCGGTTGGTCTTCGAGCCACTTAAGCCCCGCGACGTAACGATGTGAGTGCACTGCGACGCAGAGGAACTGTTTACAATGACATTCAGGAGAGGAGTGCAGCCGAGATCCAAATCCAAATTTGCTTACACGACTTCTCCGCCTGCTTGTACAACGAGTCGCTTCATTTCGATGTCGGTGGAATTTTCAAGATAACCGCCAATGTAAATTCTAGTGTTCTTCAGTATGCCAATATCAGAGTCAGATTTGTCATTCTCCGGTTGAGCCTGTGGCTTGGTTGTTCGACTGCTCATAGATGCAGTATGGTGTTTACGACCTTCTGATACTTGATGCCCAGTAGAGCATGACACAATATGTACTAAAAGGTACATTCAGTTTGTAGGAGATTGCAAGTTATGCAAAACCGAGCGAACCTGTTCTTTCATAGATGTTGGAATGAGTAATTGGATTTGAGACATCGGAGAGGGTTGTCAATAATCCCTTAGTGATGTCCGAAGAAGAAAGAGTGATTGTAGATTCTTTAAATCTGCTCCCCAGCATTGAGAAAGAATACGCCAATGGTTAGCTCATCGAATTAGAAAGCCTACTTAGATGATGTCTCGTTTCGATTGGAATTGGTGGAGAATTGATTGACGCTTCGTCCAGGTGGATCTTTAGGTAGTATACACGGCGCATCAGAGCGTCCCTTTGCTTTAGGTTTGATTTTAGAAACAACAGGGAAGTATGCCTCCATTCTGATTGTACAGGTTACAGGGTGCTTGAAGGGTGCTTGAAGTTGGTTGAAATCTGCTGACGAGACAATTGAAGGTTGAGGTTGCTCTTGAGGTGAATGAAAGGTGAATCGTAATAAAGAATAAATTAAATACGGGCGCGTCAATAAGGGGTCACGTCGCGTATGTTGGTACAATGGGGATCATGAGCCGGCGTGGAGAGGCACTAAGTGGAAATGGTTCAAGTCGACCAATGACTCGTCGCGGACGCGCCTTGCCATAATGATGGAACGGCCACGTGATATGTTACATCATTTGGCTTACTATTTTAGTTTCGGTTCTGTTTTGGCTCTGTCTGTACTGTCAAGTCACATTTGATATCAACATCGTGACTGAGTATTTTTATTACATTTGCAGATAAGAAATGCGATGGAACAATCGTGAGCTTTCCATATCGATACAGCACTCGCTCTATCGTGCCCGTACAGGATTCCGGAAGAACAGGAGATTCATGGCTACGAAAACATACCAGGATGCCGTGGAGCAGTTGAACACTCTTCAATCGAATGCAGCCACTCTCGAGGCTGTCCGCGCATCCGGCGGACGTTCAAGTGAATTTGCTATTCCTGAAATGCTTGAATATCTAGGACGAATAGGATATACTGTGAGAATTGCCCAATGACTTCTCTCATCCCGAAGTGACACTTTCCAGCCTCAACAACTTAATACTTTGAACGTCATCCATATTACAGGGACGAAAGGCAAAGGGTCGACTAGCGCGTTCACAGATTCCATTCTCAGAAATGTTAAACCAGGATGGAAAACAGGTGAGCCTTACAACTCCATCCCATCTTGCTGGTCCTTAATACGTTATGCGGCAGGTCTATATACTTCACCTCATCTAATAGCTGTTCGGGAAAGAATAAGGATTAATGGAGTCCCTATATCAGAGGCTGAATTTACAAAGTACTTCTTCGAAGTCTGGGATCGATTAGTTGCAAATAACACAGTGAGTCATATTTAGTCCCCTGGATTAAATTGCCAATGTATATCCTTAGAGAGAAGTGCCGACCACTCCTGCAATGCCTGGATATTTCAGATTCATGACGCTCATGGCATTCCATGTCTTCATGGAACAAAAAGTGGATGCCACTGTTTTGGAGGTTGGAGTTGGAGGCACCTATGACAGCACGAACATCGTCCCTGCCCCTGTGGTCACCGGAATAACTGCACTGGGCATCGATCATGTCAATGTGCTTGGAAGAACTTTGACTGAAATTGCCTGGCAAAAGGGTGGAATCTTCAAAGTAAGTGCAACAACCTTGTGACATGCTTGTTCCATTTTTAAAGAATAGTGCTAGAAAGGAGTGCCTGCATTCACCGTCAAACAACCAGCAGAGGGTATGAAAATGCTTGAATCTCGTGCAGAGGAGCTGATGGTATGATCTTTGCTTATTTAACGGCCAGCCAATTGACAATCAAACATAGGCCAACAAATTGACTGTCGCGTCTGTAATGCCTGAACTTTCTACATTAAAGCTGGGTTCGTCTTCCTTTGAACATGCAAATTATCAATGATTAAGAATCTGTACTTTAGGACTCGCTGGATCTCACCAAGTCGAAAACGCTAGCTTGGCAACAGCTCTTGCAAAAAGTTTTCTTGAAATACAAACAGGAGATAGCTTTCAAGACCAAGCTCTCCCTGAATCCTTCAAGACTGGGTTAGCTCAAACTAGATGGCCTGGACGTTGCCAAACCGTTGCAGATCCAAAGCGTTCACAATTGATCTGGTATTTCGATGGAGCACACACAATTGAAAGTTTGCAATGCTGCATGCAGTGGTTTATTACTCCAGGATTAGGGATACCCCATGATCCTGAAGCTAGTCCGTGAGTCAAGGCTTGTGATTCTTATTAATGCAATTTTTTTATTCGTATCTAGGACATCACCCAGATTTCTCATTTTTAATTGCACGAACGGCCGATCGGGCGATTCATTCCTGGGCGCAATGAAAGAAACTATCCATTCACAACTTGTGTCATTGAAGAGGGAATCAGAAGATATCGCAACCTTCTTCGACCATGTCATCTTCTGTTCAAATGTAACATATGCCGATGGCCATTTCAAAGGAGGTAAGGGAATATGGTCGTTATGTACTTCCTCCTCTAGACTGACTTATTTCTGTAGACCTCACAACGAAAGCGATATCTGACTCTGACCTCGCAGAATTGAAGACACAACAAGCATTGGCGTTTGCTTGGTCAAAGCTCGTTCCTTCTTTCCCTTCAAGTCGTATACACATTTTGCCATCAATCGAAAACGCCATCAAGGTGGTAGAGGAGACCCAATCCGACTTGGGATTACCTGTAAAGGTTTTGGTCACAGGAAGTTTACATCTAGTAGGAGGAGTAGTGGAAGTTGCTGGACTTGCTGAGGTTGCGTTATGATCATTGATAATGTATACATAATTATTGTTTCCCGAAAATATAGATCGATTATTTTATATAGGCTAAATTAGCTTTTGCCCCAGAGCGCCCTTCCGTAAGTAAGGATCGCCTGTTGAACAAAATTCATTCCTTCAGAGATGTTTATTACATTTGAAATAAAACTTTTACCTGTTGATCCAGGAATAGTTGTAGTTGCAGTTTCAGCTTACTGCTGAGTGGTGCATAAAGTGTAGCAATTTCCAAAAAGACGTCGAAGTGAATCGGCTGTGTAATTAAGAAGTCAGCAATTGGTATCAAGAGACGGATCAAAAAGCTTGCCTCGTAACGCAGAATACGTTGGTGTAAAACAGCATCCTGATTTATGTGCTTCTTCATATGTGCTTCCCATTTGGCACCAAAATCGACCGGCTTCTTTTTCTTAGCGGTTGACTTGGGTGAT
Organism: Psilocybe azurescens; assembly: GCA_023853785.1. Lineage (NCBI taxonomy): Eukaryota > Fungi > Basidiomycota > Agaricomycetes > Agaricales > Agrocybaceae > Psilocybe > Psilocybe azurescens. The sequence continues at coordinate 721,116 of JAJIRX010000557.1, read as the reverse complement.
CGTGATTTGGCAGTCCTCTTGGTCCTCTGTGGCGTTTTCTTTGGCGTCGATTTAATTTCCAACTTTGCGAATGCTTTATCAAGGGAGGAACAAGAGGAAGACGACCGAGAATTTAGAGACTCCAACCCGTGCGAATCACCCATTCCTGAAACTTGATTCTTCCCCGAAATCACCTAGAAAGAAACAGTTTATATCGGGTCATGAATACAAGATACGTGTCCATACTTCACTATTCAAATCCAATGATTTACGTCTGCGATTTCGGGTGGTCCTGAAGAATGGAAGGCAATGGCAAAAATACAAGGTTATATTAGTCAAAGAATAACTACGAGTGCATCTAAACTATTATTAAGAAACGTACTTATCAGGTTGGCCGGTTTGGCCGATCTCCCATACCTCTTCGAGTGAACGACTGGTTATTATCGGCTCCAAAGGGGCGGAGACACCCCAGTGGGTTCTGGGGACGTCGTGTAGACACGTCTATGTGATATATCTACAGTCGTCGACTTGACGCGTACTGGTGACGTATTCATGTTGAAGAGAGAAATTTTCGTCCCGTGTAGGTGCGCAAGAGTGCTTCGAGCAAAAGGTTGAGTTAGGGATGATATATTGCCATCCAGGGCGTCTATCAGTGACGATGGCTGGAAGGGTTGGTCCACAATAATAGCGCTCCCATCAAGCTTAGGTAAACTCGAAGTCGGATTGAGAATGCCTTGTGCTCGAGCCAAGATACTGTCGCGTGTTATGGAAACACTAGCAAGCGTGGTTTCAACTTGCCATCGCTTAGTTCTCTTTCTCGGTTCATCGCCTACAATTTCTTCCAAGAAGGTTTTTTTAGATGATGGTCCTGCTTCAGGTAATGGTTCCTTCGCCTTGGTTTTCCCCAGTGATTTCAATGAAGGGATAAAGCTGGCAACTTCCTTCTGTAAAAGAATGCGAACTGTTTCTTCCTTCAGGGCATGCTTCTTAGCACAACTTCGGATGTGCGTCAACTTTTGAGAGCCAGTCTTTTTACTGTCCATGAAATTTCACAACAAACACACCGAAAGACATTTGACAATTCGTCATTTGATAAGTTAAAGGCAGTTGCCTTGTTTGTGGCAAGAGGAGGTATGGAAGTATTGTCCCTTGAGCGTGCTGACAGCGGAGCCTTTGGCAATTTTTGTCTTTTGCTTGTTGTAGAACTGACATACGCAAAACGTTTGGTGTCTAGAACGCGAATTGCGGTGCTAGCGACATCACTTTCCTCGTTGCTTCTGTGACTTTTCAATAAATTAGGCGGGTTCTCTTGCTCTTCATTAAACTGGAAGGGAAAAATATCGAATGAATCAGGTATTTGACCTGGGATATGTTTTAAGTCGGGCATGTAATGAAACACTGATAAAATTGACGAACTTGATCCTGAGGCAGTCGGAGGGGATACAGTCCGAGAAACAGTGATTTTTTTAGAACGTGTCTGTTTTTCAGCATTTCCGCTAGGCATATGTGGTTCCGAATCCGAATCTAAGGCATAGATTGTCAAAAGGCGGTTCTCTAAGAAATGAAGGCAAACAAACCAGAAATTTCAATAACTTCATTTAGCACAGATCTCTGAGTTACCACAGGTTTATCCGGGACATCGTCCACTATTGTTGGAGGCTTTGATTTAGTTTTGCGCTCTCTTCGACGAATTTCCGCCCTTTCTGGTTCCGAGTCTTCGACAATTTCTTCATCAGTGAAACGACGTGTACGTTTTGGAGCTTCTAGCATAATCAAAGAGGCAAAAAGGCGGGTCCGAGGAGAAGTCGTGCGCAGGATACGACGCAAGGAGGGTATATGTTGCCACCGAAATGGCATATAATCGTGAGGGTTTGAGTTGAACCTTGACTGTGACAAACAATTGATCTAATAATGCGTCACACGAATATAACGCGACGCGTTGTTTACGCATGTTAAGGCATCAATAAATCTCCACTATCCAACTTTGTTCTACCAATCCACCCGACATCGACAATCAAAAAATCTTCGATAGAATCATTATAATCGCAGTCTTCTTCTTCTCTACTTCTATATCTCTGAATTCCTTTGATTAACTGATCAAATTTGAGATCAAGGAGTATCAACCAACTTGCTCATTCTGTGTTCCTTGAGCGCTTCCTCTCCCAACGATGCAATCCGTCGCCAGGCCCATGGCAATGGGGATCAACGTTCAAATTGTCTCGCCTACCGAACTGTATGAAATCATAGTAGGAGCTTCGTCGCAAGACGTTTCACAGATTCAAGCATCAAGCCAACGCCTTAAGCAAATGCTTGATATGTTCGGTGCATTTGATGCTCTACAGGAGATAGCAGCCCGCACAACGATCCCTTTGGCGATTCGACAGCAAGCTATGATTCAGCTTAAAAACACGGTCACGCAACACTGGCGGTCAAGAAAGTGCGTGCTTTTTGTAAGTGAATAAACACCCCAGCTCTGTGCTCATGTCTGTCATGTAGGTTGCTTTCTGACGAACACCGCATACGCATACGTCAAAGATGTCTCTTATTTCTCGACGAGGAAGATGATACAGCAAGTGTTTCTTTGACTTATACTGCAGAACTATAATGTCCTCCTCTAGATTGCAAAGTGTAATCAGATAATTGTGGCGAAACTAGCCCGCAGCGATTTCCCCAACCTGTGGTCAGTCATTTGCATTGCACTCTTCCCTCTTCAGATAGATTTATTATCTCTTAGGCCTAACCTTGTAGACGAACTTGTGAAAGTCATCGATAACAACCTTCAAACACGATACATATCCATGGTGGAAAACCAAGCCGACACGCTTAGACTGCGCCGAAGTCTGTCTCTCCTGAACAAAATTCTGAAGGAATTTGCAAGTATCAAGTTGCCGAATGGGATCAAAGCAATGGCCCAGGTGCATCAAAATTTCAATTGTCGCCTCTTGTAACTTCTGCTCAAGGACTCCAGATTGTCGGACAACTCCGCCTTCTTCTCTATGGATACTACTCCAAGATGTCTGTCACCTTTTCTGCAGACCGCATATCTCCCCAGAACATCTCATCTCAAAGTCTCCACGACAACATTCTATTGTCCCACCTGGTTTATAAGTGTTTGATTAAGATGGCGACTTGGCTTTGGAACAAACTGGGCAAATTATTGGGAGAAGAACTGGAACAAAACCAAGCATGGGTAATACTTACTTTTTTTTTTTCGCAAAAATGCCCGAATATCTAATGTCTTACCCGAAGGTCGAGGAACTTTTTCAAGGTTCGGCAAGCCAAGTAAAAGCTCTCGCAGAATTACGAAAAGGCATTGTAATGTCGCTCTTGAACAATGAACTCCCGGCAAATGAACAGACACGTCGAACAGTCTCTGTTCTGACGAGGCATCTGAGGACTTTTGGAAAATATTTCCGCCGTCTACAACAACTCTCTTCCGAACGATTCATTTCGTTACCAATGTCTGACGACATAGTCATGTATTACTGGTCACAAATAGTGGATTCGACTAGTTACCCCCAGAACATGGTTACTGGTAGGTTAACAATCCTTATTCATGATCTTAATTGACTGAAAGCCGATTTTTAGACTCCGATGATGCCCTGTATCCAGTTAGATTCCTAGTTCAGGGCTTGGTCCTATTCAAAGAGAATCTTTCTAAATGGACTCCTACTGGAAGAAGTGGTGCCCCAAACAAGAACAGTAAGTGAAAATTTCCATTTGTCTTGACAATGCCTCATCATCCTTCAAGATTTATCCCAGGAGTTTGTCGAAAGCTCTGTTCGTCTACTTGTTACTCGTTTTATGCCCCTGAACACGGCAGATTTGGAAGGTTGGATGGCTGACCCCGAAGAGTGGGTCAATCTCGAAGATAAGGAGAATGATCAGTGGGAATACGAGATCAGAGTAAGTCCTTTGATTACTTCAATTACCAAATACTAATTCGGTTCAAAGGCATGTTCCGAAAGGGTGCTAATGCAACTTTGCAACCAATTTTCAGACATTGTCGTGCCTCTTTTAGTCTCAAGCTTTGTACAAATTGCTCGTGAGTTTGATGATCCACCTGTCCAGGAGGATAATATAATGACCCCTATATAGCCCAGCCTTCTCGAGATCTTGATGCTGTAGTTCAAAAAGAAGCACTGTATTGTGCGGTAGGACGATGTGCGAATCGCCTCAAGAATGCGATAGACCTTGAAAAATGGCTAGAGAGCACCTTCGTAGTCGAGGCTCATGAAACCGACGCAAAGTAAGAGCGATTTGTTTTCGGCACCCTTTCTTTTAGATTTACTCATTTGTTACATCTAGCTATCCGATCATCAAAAGACGTATCGCTTGGCTTATCGGAAAATGGGTGGCTGATTCATGCATCTCGCCAAACAATCCTAAAATATGGGAAATTCTGGTCTACCTTCTACAGGACCGCGGACCCGGAACTGACGCTGTCGTAAGGCTAACAGCTGCCTCAGCTCTGCGTGAATGTGTAGACGTATGTTGCCAGCTGCTGTTTTATGAACCTTTTTGATATTTGTTCTGAACTTAGTCATTGGGCTTCGACGCAAATGGTTTTGCACCATTCTTAGCAACAGCGATCCCTCAGTTAATACAGATCATGGCCGAAGCTGAGACTCTCGAAAGTAAGAGAAAGGTTGATGAAAGTTTAAATACTGTCATTGAGCAATCTGGCACTCTTGTATGTCGTAATTCGTTCATCATCTTGCATCTACATGACTTCTTTGTACAGGTATTGCCTTTCATTGCTGTCATAACGGAACCAATCCCTCAACTTTGTGGGTACATGGCTCTAGATTAAATTGCATCTTTTCTAACGACGAGCAGGGGTTTCTGCCGAGGGCGACTTTTTATTCAAAGCGTCTCTTCTTGATACGGTAACCAAACTAGTGGAGGTGTGTTCTCAAATCATCATAAATTTTGAACTATCGTCATGTCTTTGCCAGGCGGTCAAAGAGCATTCAAGTTCCTTGGGACCATTGGTAGTACCTCTCCTTCGCGAAAGTTTGTCACCAGGAGTCAGTGTCCTTCTTACTAGTCTATGACTCTAATTGATATTTCTGCAACCTAGGCCATCACCCAATTAGATAGCGATGCTCTAAATCTTTGGATAGGTTCCTTACGCAATACCATTGCTGTCGTGAGTGACGACGGTGGCCCCTGTTTACGAGGTATCTTCCCTGAAGCGATGAGTTTGCTGGCCACCAACTTGGACCTTCTCGGAAGTATCACGAGGATCATCGAATCATACTTCTTGCTGGACGCAATTCATATTTTGAAAGTTGGTGGCACAATCTTGATACAATTGCCTCTGTGTTGACCCTTTCTCTAGACGAATGCTGCCGAAGTCTTCCGAGCATACCTCAGCGCTTTCACGAACAAAATTGTTGAATTGAACGCTAAAGAGCTTTTGCAATCACTTTCACTTTTAGTTCAACTAGCTCCTTCAGACCTCTGGGGTGAGGCAATGCACATATCCGGCCTTTTTCCCCACCTGTTAAAGACATTGATTGCGGGCGAGGTGCGCAAACTTACTTTCGCTTTACCATTCCTATTGTCTGATGAAGGTTACAGGGAGATACACTGGTCCTCACCGAGCACATCTATTTGTTTTCTCGCATAGTCATGTCTGATCGTCGCATGTTCCTTCAACTTATGTCTGCCAGCTCTCCTGTCTTGGGTCAAGCCGAGAACGTTCTCTATGATCTTCTAATGGACCAATGGTGGGGTAAGGTATGTTTTTATGTTGTACTGTATATTAGGCTTCTTTTTATTCTCATGTTGCCTAGTTTGACAACATGAGCGAACCTCGACACCGTAAATTGACCGCCATGGGAATCGCTGCATTGGTTTCTACAGCGCGTGCGGAAGTTCTCGCTCGAATCCCTGGAGAGATCTTCAATTTATGGCTTGACGTGTTTGGAGAGCTGAAGGAAGCTGAAGATCAAGCTACGCTTCGGCAAGAAGCTGAGTGGGTGAATCGAAATTCGCTTGAAAATTGCACCAACAGACTTTTTAACCTCCCTAGCGACGAGCCACCATCTCCTACGAATCTTGTTCGATTCTGGGAATTAGACAAACCTCCAACGTCGTACTTCCGCGAGACCGAAGGCACGCCAGAATATGCTCGCCGCCAAGCAGTGAGTATAAAACTTGTCTTCAACTATCCACATAATACTCATATCTTTGCCTCGCAGGTTTACAACCAAGATCCTATACGCGTGATGCAGCTGGCTCCTTTCGTTGGTGCACAGATTAGGGAGGCTGAATCAAACTGTGGTCCAGCCAACTTCAAGACCTATCTGGATCGCACAGATCCAACTGTGCTTAAACAAATCCAAGAGGTGCTTGCACGAGGTTGACAGGTTTCATAAATGGCGACTCTTTCACTGATGGTTCTGTTCTGCATCTGGCCTTTTTCTGCTCACAGCTATATGCACCATGCCTTTTTCACTTTATTTTCGAGGAATTTTTCAAACACAATGTTTCTGCGAATGTCATCATTCTGAGAACCCTGATTCGCTGTAGCTTCCCATAGAACCCGACAAATCTGTACCCATATCTAAATCACTACTGAACTCGTAATCACTTTCGCTGACCTCGCTCTCAATGATGTCGACCGTATATCGATGAACTTCTTTCACCTCTTCGCCACATCTCAGGCACTCCCAGCCAAGTTCATCGTCTGCTTCGTCGGCAGTGCGTATTATTCGTTCTGCCACGCAGTGGTAGCAATAGACATGCCCGCAAGAGGTCTGGTAAGGGTTATATATGGGATACGGAGGGGGCTCTGTATTAGACTGCCTGTTCGACGGTATTTCAGTCGATGAACTGGTGGCCAATGAGGTGAACATATTTGTAGGTTCAGATATGTTGAAGTTGAATTTGGCATTTTCAACACAAATGGCGCACTGATCCTGTGGGACCGACCATAGTTTGCCGCATTTAGGGGAAGGGCCAGCCTTTTCGGTAGAGGTTGGTTTCAGTTTTAAAATGTTTTGGATGGGGGATATGGAATAAAGAGGAGACAAAAGAGAGGTCAGGCGATAGATCCTCCGACGAATAGTCCTCGCGTTGATAAGAGGGAGCAAGAAAAGTAGAAATTCCTGAAATAATTTCTCAATAGGCGTCCGAGAAGCATAATGAAATAGCGTACAGTAAATGCGTGCCAGACCATCTGTCTGTTCATAAATTCGTAGCTGACGTCGCGTTTCACCAATCTTCTCGACGGCACGAGACTCATCTGTAGAACTCTATCTACCAATGTCCTATATCTGGGGGGAAAGGGTTTTATGAATGAACATTTGGAGAGCATGATGCTAATTACCTTCCACCCCAAAGAAAGGCAACGAAATTGACAAGACCCAGTAAACCGTGGATAGATTCAGCGGAACCAAGTGCATCCCACAGCTTGCGGCGATAATCCGAAGATGGAGCATCCGGCCACGCATGCGAAAGCGCGTGTGATCGAAAACGGTTATGAAGGTATGGTAAAAGCAAAGTCAATGTGCCATGCAGTAATAACGTCTTGCGAGGTAATCCAGACGCTACAGCACATAGCATTAAACAACAAGAAGAAATTGAATGACTACGTTAAAAACGCACGAGTCAAGCGTTTCGAAGCAATGTCTGGGACCACATATCGAAGATCTTGGAGTTTGGCGCCGTATGTTGCTCCGGTATTCCATACCGACAGTTTATAGAGCGTCAATTTAATCAAGAGACTCAATTCAAGTTCGAAACGCGACCTAAATGACGACTGATGGCGATAAACAGCTGTTTCTTCGGAGATAGAGATAGCTCATACGCTAATGAGAGATAATGCCTTGTTGATAGGCTCTTGGAGTAGTTGGGCTAGCTCCTGATCCAGGAGTTCAGAATCAAGTTGGCCGACGCGGATGATCCGTGGGTGACCTGAATCTGTTGTGGTCAAGGAAGTCCTAATCTGAGATAGCCTTGGTTGGGCATGAGTCCATGCTTCCTCGAGTACAGTGGGTAAAGATGACATGGCGGCGGCGAAGGGAAGGAGAGGATTGAGGAAAGGATGGTCTGTACTTACCCCGGCAGTCGGTAACTTGAACTTGAATTCATGGGGGTCCGGAGGCATTAGCCAATCTACACGTGACCCATAATTATCGAGTCAAAGGTCGCGATCACAAAAGATCCAGTTACTTGAAAGTCCTGCACTTATTCGTCACTAGCATCCGACCTCTGAATCTACAATGTCGGAAGCCCTGCAGAAACTCGTTCTGGATACATTGGAGTCGCAGTCCTCTATCAAGGACACGCGATCTCTTGTCCTTCCTGACCAATCTGCTCCGGCGACGTCAAGTGAAGATCAAATTGTTATCTTAGGAGCTCTCAACTCTCTTCTGAGCCGTGAAGTGAGATCTGCATTCTTAGTTCCCCAGCTCAATATAATAATGCCGCTGTAGATGATTAAATATGAAACAAATGAAGTTTTAACGCACATTCCAACTCCAGAAGGAGCCTTGATTTTGAAAGATGGCTCACACGAAGCTAGGGTCTGGCAGGTTCTTCCAATCAAGGGATCGGGGACACCTATGACTCCCATTCAGCTTAAAAAAAGAAATTGGCGACGAAACTGCAAAAGTTGGACAGGGTAGAGCCTTCAAAAACGGATGGATTGGTAAAGAAGGAGACGGACTTGTAAAACTGGTATGTCCTTGCACAATTCGACAGAAATATATATTGACGCTAAAGTCATTCAGACGTCGGAGATCCAAGATACGACACAGATTGACCTTCAAGAAATCGCGTCCACCGGAACCTTGAAAGCAGGCGAAAAGGTTCTTGCTGATTTGCGCAAACGCAAACTCGTTTCCCAGAAGTACGTGCCCTACCCAAGTGTGCCCTTCTCCTTAATGCTCAATCTTGTATCAGAAAGGGTCAATGGTTCACTGTTCATAAGGGTCCTCAATTCAGCACATCTACCGCTAAACCCGAGACCGACTTAACCGTTGATATGCTCACATCGTAAGGCATATCTATTCTATACCCTAGAGTGTACCGTATTAACAGTGCCTTCATCTCAGCGGATCATGGAAGACATCGACATACAAAAATATAATTTCGAGGCGGAAGGTATCCCCACTTCGGGAGGTGCTTTGCACCCTCTCCTCAAAGTCCGAGAAGAGATCCGAAATATTTTCTTAGAGATGGGGTTGGTCCATTTCCTTGGCTCATAAGATGCGAAAACTGATGAATCCAGCTTTGCGGAAATGCCGACTTCATCTTTCGTTGAATCTGGTTTTTGGTGCTTCGACGCCTTGTTCGTGCCGCAGCAGCATCCTGCAAGAGATCTTCAAGACACCTTCTATATCTCCGGTATGATAAAATTATAGTCATTTCAATTCCGATATGATCCATTTAACCTTTGATCAATAGATCCTAAGGAGGCACTCCCTCCCAACCCAGACTATTACAAGCGTGTTTCGACTATTCATGAGTTCGGAGGATATGGATCAGCAGGATACAGGGCCCCCTGGTCACATGAAGAATCCAGCAAACTGCTCCTACGAACCCACACTACCGCCTCATCAGCACACATGCTCTACAAGCTTGCCGCTAAATGCAGAGGAGAGAAAACTGAGGACGATAGCGAAGAGTTTGCTCACGGTGTCGACTCGACAGAAGCGGGCGATGGCACTGAAAGGGCCGACGATGGCTTCCGACCCGCCAAATTGTTCAGCATCGACAGAGTTTTCAGAAACGAGACTATGGATGCTACACACTTAGCCGAGTTCCACCAAGTTGAAGGCGTTGTTGCTGATCGCAACCTAACATTGGCCGATTTGATTGGTACGTGCTCTTATATTATAAAGGGCCCAGTTTATGCCAATCAATTTGTTTTAGGCTTCATGCGAGTGTTCTTCCAAAAGATGGGCATCGAGAAAGTTCGCTTCAAGCCTGCATACAACCCATACACAGAGGTGAATTGCTTTCAATTTTATTTCGATTCCCGGCTGATAGCTGTATATCAAGCCTTCCCTCGAAATCTTTGCATTCCACCCCATGCTTGATCGGTGGGTAGAAGTGGGAAATAGCGGCATGTTCCGCCCTGAGATGTTAGAACCCATGGGTTTTCCTAAAGACGTGCGAGTGCATGGTTGGGGTCTCAGTCTCGAAAGACCGACGATGATTCGGTGCGTATCAATATCGGCATGGTTTTATCTTCTTTTCTTAATTATCTTCTCAGATACGGCATCAACAACATCCGAACGCTCGTTGGACATAAGGTCTCACTAGATGGCATCGAGAACTCGCCTGCTGTGATGTTCTAGAATTACTTGTATAGAAGGATATGGAATCCACTATCTTAACCATTTTCAGGCATAAAAGAAATGTACTGGTATGACAAACGCGACCAAATAACAAATCAAGTACAAATGAAGATACAACACTCCAATCTCAAAAGAGAAGACCGCGGCATTTTTCCTGGACCCAAAGGTGTACACCAACGCCTGGCTCATAAAAAGTCCTACGGTAATGCCAATCGTCACAGCGATCATTGCACCGCCGATGTCAATGCCGTTACCATTGGCAGTGATGCCTCCTGCCTGGGACAATCCTGACTACAAACGCCACCAGTGGTTAGAGACTAAATTTGGCAGATAAAGTGGAATGACTTACAGGAACTAGAAAAAGGACACCTGTCACCATGGATGTGAATGCAGTTCCACCCATGCGACGCGAATATATATTGCCGAGTAGCCCAACCGTGAACGCGCCAATAGCCGACACAACATCAGACCGGTTGAATATATAATGGTTGGCAATCTTGTTGGAAGCGTATGAACAACAAGATATGATAACCATGACAGGTAGCTGTTTGCTCCACAAAGGTTGCAAGTTCGCGAGAGAGGAGAGTGTAGAAAACAGCGGGACGATGATAAATGACGTCCAAAATGGGAACGGTTGAAGAAACCAAGGGAATCTTCGCGGGCGATAACAGCCCTCATGAATATCCTGCTCATCAGGCATCACAGTATGTGCAAAGGTCCAAGTTCCATTCAGAGGAATTCCTGATCCATCTGTGCCGTTGTCGGAGAGCCAGGTGCCAGCCAATATCACAGTAGAGCTAAGGTTTGCAGCAAGTTCGTCAAGATGACGGCGAGCGGTGGGGTCAAAAAGAAGATAAAAATCGTCTCCTATCTGCAAACCAAAACCCTGTGTCGACGTTCAACGAAGGGTTAGTGAACTTTGACTGAGTTGACATCAGCAGAGTTCTTACAAGGAATAACGTGTATATCAATGCGTATACCATTTTCACACTTCCACACACGATATTCTTAGATGCGAGCTCAAGAGAACTGCTCACTACAGAATGTTAAAGGTTGAATATATGCAGAAAATTGAAACCCACGAATAAGATATCCCGGTAGGATCCCAATGATACCGGAGGAAGATATAGCAGTATAGCAGAATATCTGACTACGAATGCTGCTGAGCCCTCGAGCGGTGAAGGAAACCAGTATGGATATTGTAATTCTGGGTGGAAACAATCAGAAAATAATTTTTAGAAAATAATGAAGCCTCCGACTGACTCAAATACGTTGGCGTATAGAGCACTTTTCTGCGCCACTTGAAGCTGTAAATAGGACAGAAAGAATGCTGCTAAACCTGCAATCCACATGTCAACGAAAGATCCACCGAAAGCAAGCGGGCAGATCAGTGCTGAGAGACAGAAGGCTAAGAAACAGCGAAAGACTTTTGAATATGGAGGTGGAGCCGACAAAAGCGCGTCCAGCTGTTCGGTGGCCTGTTTTGCACTGATATCGTCGTGCACGACAGAGCGATATATAAGATGTACTTTGTGAAGTGCCCCAAGAGATAGTCTGCCACCACATTTCACAAAATGGGTTTCAGAGCAACCAAGATCCTGATCCCCGAAAGAGGATATGATTATTCCAGGTAGATGAATAAATTCAGCCTCAACTTCCAAGATACGGGCAGCAGCAATCAGCTGAGATTCAATTCTATGCGAGGGAGCACCAAAAGTCATCAAAGCTCGTGCCAGCTTGAGTAAGAACTCGTGTCTGTTCTTCATGGCTGCAAGTGATTGATTCAGTCCACTAGTTTCCTTATGGTGAGTCTCACCTACAGGATACATTAAATTCGATGCGAATACGCTGAATGTGTTTGCGACGACTTTTATAATCCATTTGTCGCAAAGTATTTTTTCTAGATCCCCTTGGTCGTGGAGTTGACTTGATGTTTTACCAGTCATTCTAGGATCGTCGGGTTCGAGTATATCAGAGCCAATAGAATTTCCTGAGTACTCCGAGTCATCCCTTCGCATTCCAGGTCTGTGATCGTAGTCTGGGTCTGAGAATGTCGTAGAAGCACTGCTCATAGCGTTATCGTCGTGTGTTCCTGATCTAGCCATCGAATAAAAGTTCATCATACTAGCCAGCATACCCTGCCTCTTGTTCTTTGCGCCAGCTCTCGGAAATGGGGTATCTGGGCTCACTGCGTTGTCCGCGGGCGCAGCAGATGAATTGTTATGGAAAGAAAACGAATGAATACTTGCTGGTTCAGATGGTCCAGTATGGGCGTAATTTGGGGGAGATATATCGTAGGGATGCTCATATGACGAGAGCGAGTATTTCCTGTAGGCATCGTCTGTATCGTCTTTGGAATGAGATTGTTTGTTGTTTCCAGCGTGCTCCATTTCGTTGCCTTGGCTTCCCAGGGGAACAAGACTAACTCTGCGCGATGTGCCAGATTGTGCCAGTGGTTCGCCGTGTAGAATTTCGCTTTCTTCGGAGTCAGCAGACGCCATAAGCGATAAGAAGAAACGGCGATGTGATTCTCAGGGATTCAAGGTTTTTACCAAGCAGTAAGTGTAAGCGTCAGGCGTCAGGGGTGAACGTGAGTATGATCCTATCTGCGGCAATTTTAACAAATGTCAGCCCACAAATCATGTGATGCCAACCCTAAATTGGAAAAACACTTACCTAATTCATGGTGAACGCCCTCACGCATCTATAAATAAAGCGCTAAGCCCTGACCTTAGGCTCTTTGCATGGAAAATTATGACATTGATTATTCTGAGAGCAGCTTCCAGAGCGCAAGAGGACGAATCTTTACAACTTGATCTATATACAATTATAGCAATACTCAGACGACGTATCATACAGCATACTTGGCATCGGGACGATACTTGGCATCATAATCAACGTCACGACCTGGAAGATCTGTAATAACTTCTTTCTGAACATTGACCGAGTAGGTCGTGTGACCTGGAATGCTAGCGTGATGCTGCATTCTAAATGTCTATGGATAAAGGTTAGATGAAAATGTGAATGGAGAAGAGATGCAAGACTAACATCGGAAGTATCTGCTTGTGAGTTATTTGCTGACTTCAACGATGTTCGTGCATTCAGAGTGTCAAGAAGAGTCTAGAGAATAGGTAGATATAAACTCTATGTTAGAGTAAAGGCGACACTCACATTTGTATAAATACGCCCTATAGGATACGCAAACATCGCGTACAGGTTGGTCGTATTGCGAAGCAATAGGAAGCTGAAAAGATCTCCAAGAGCAAAGATGGAGACAAAGAGTCCTGTTTGGATGGCTCCCCGTATGAGGCGTTTGATGATCGTGTCGGTCCTCCTAAAGCCGGTGCGCGAGCGACTCAACACGTATATCAGAACAGCTGCATAAATAAATTTTAGCCGGTGTAGTACTTATTAAAACGATGCTATAAGCAATATACCTGTAATAGTAATATCGGCAGCTGTCTGGGAAGACAGCCAGATGGTAACAAACGGAGCCAAGGGTTTAAATTTAACGACCCTGTAGACAATGGCTCAGAAAGTTGCAAATGGCAGAGCAAAAACTGAAATACACACTCGTGTAGGATTCCCGAATAGATACCAGAATAGAACCCGAAGATGAGTCCTATAGTACTCAGAGCCCAAATAAACCCGACTAGATACTTGCTCTTAGTGAGAACGTAAACACTGATACGCTCTGCGATGAGAAAAGGCTAGACTCTATGAGCTGTATCACGCCATACCGGTGTCCCAAAAATCCTTGGGTGACAAACGCTGCGATGGATGTGGCTACAGCTGTGAAGGGAATCGTCCAGGGAACGACTGTGACGAGTCGATGTGGTCAATGTTTTTGGGATGAACGCAGTAAAGGCTAAGCGTACATGCCAAACTCGCTGGGTTATTGTAGTTGGTGACACTGGACATAAAGTGAGAACGGGTAAAGTAATTAGGCTTGAAAAATGCTATTACCACATATCCCAGCCTGCGTACACAGCGCTTCAAATTGTGAATGTTGAGCCGGTGATGCGGGACGTCATAAATATCAGGCCGAACTTACACAATGCTGTGTATCGTATCTAGCACGAACAAGCTTCCGACTACAGCCCTAGAATCAGAATGAGTACACAGAATAATGAACGATGGGCTGATCATATACCTGATCCATAACCTATCGTTAAATTCTACGATAATGATTAGTAAGTCGTAGGGCCACCAGAAATGAAGTAAACGATTGAGCATACTTGTGTTGTGATACACAATGAACTGGTAGGTGACAAGGCCATAAAGATATGTATTGACTGGCGCAAAGTTAGAACCATGTAAGAAACTCGAAATCGATAATCGCACAAAACAGGCCTATGAGGGAGGACACCTGGCAACACAACGCCAAGGTTAACCAATGATTTTGAAATGCAATACTAAGTGAAGTACTTACCGATAACTTTGTCATAATCACCCATCTTTCAACTCTAAAATCGAGAGCTAGGGAAAGTGGAAAAATCAATGGATAAAGGCGCCTCCTGGTCTATTCCACCAGACTTTAAATGGGGCTGTCATGAAGGGACGAAAAAAAACAAGCGAAAGAAGCTGCCAACAGAAGTGATTTCTTCTCCAGTTGAAGCCACTCCGATCAAGATATTACCACAAGGTTTACATATGTAAGCGAATGAATGTTACGTGACAATCCTTTTCGTTTTCAACAAGTCTGGGCCGGTGAACCCCATATTGTTGTTGTTGCGAAGGGCATACCATTACATACTCCGAGAGTCCGATTTCCTTTCGTAATCCTTTGCTCATTGCTTCAAAATTCGTGTACTGACCCTAGAGTTTCTTTACCGAATGATATAGCGAGTTAGAATTATTCACTGCTTTCCTACTAACGGTCGACCCGGAATATACTCAGCTTTTTAGAGCCGAGCCGTGGATGCCTGACGGGGATCAGTGTCCGTTACGTATATTGTCGAATTTGGTTAGCTTGAGGGCCCAACATGGCAACAGGCCTGACCTCCAACCTGTCAACTAACGCGCATAAGTATTAGGGTACATATCAAGGGCGCCGTCCCATACTTACTTGCCTAGTAGGTTGTCATGAAATGACATAAAATTCGCTAGAAACTATGTATGTGCTCTCTGATCTCTTACCAAAAAAAGAGTGGAGAGGGTGGGAACGGGTTAGTTTGAAGATAGTCACCCCTAAATCAAGCTACATGAATGACCTGAATCCGCAATTATATTACGATGGACAGCTGGGAACTGCAGCCAAAGCCCATAGGTACGACAATGCGTATGTACCTTGGGTTGAATTGAATACCTTTTCAGAACATAGAAACCACAGGCTAGTGGGCGACCCGTGAACAGAAAATTTATTTTCTTTCACTCGAAGTCGACGAACCTGAGCCCCATCTGGTTGGTATTTGGCGCGCCTTCAATATTCTCAAAGCGAAGCCTCTGGTAAAATTTTCTGGCGCCCTCATTTCTTGGATCCAGGCCCAACCACACTCCTTGAAGACCCTGTTCCGTCAAAAACTGCACCGCGGTAGCGATAAGCTTCTTGCCCCACCCCTGCTTTTGGTAGTCCTCGAGTATATCAATGTGCAAGTGCGCGGGAGAGAACGCGATGTTTGCGTCTGGTGCGGTGTCCATGTTGCGGAGCAACTTAGCGTAACGCTCGTCGGCCGGTTTGACCGTTCTTTCCTGTGGATATTGTTCTGCAAGCGCTGGCCACCAGTGCTCCGCTGCGTAGCGTTCGAAGGCACGGGTATCCGTGGAACCCAAAATGTAACCAACTACTTCTTTCGTGCCCTCGTTTTCCAGCACGAAGCCCCATGTCGTGGGGAGCTTGACGTAAGGCACGGCGTAAACCAATCCTGGAAGCTCTCCAAACTCATGAAGATGCTCTGCGGTCTTGCCGGCGTCGCCGGTACGTAAACATATTTGGGAAAGAAAAGGGGCGTCGTTCTCAGCTGCTTGTCGTATCTTCAAAGACATGATAACAGTTGAAGAAAAATAGAAGCGGCAAAATGAGCCACCTGGATGATGACCTATTTATTCAAATGTTTGGGCCTTTCTTTTGCGAATCCTGTCCACGTCAGTGATCACGCTGAAAAAGTTAATTTCATACAAACATAACAAATCAGTCCGAAATTCACTGGCGATGAAGGCTCACCGTTTCCGGCCGTTTAAGTCGACAGCTGAAAAATAGTTCCATCATCGAGCAAAGAAAAGTCAGACTAATGGTATATATATGACTAAGATAATGATACAAACACAACGGTTCCTGGCAAATGATCCTCAAAGATAGCAGTATTATGATGAGAAGTCCGTAATAAAATTTCTCACAGCAATCCCGCCTCACGAAGATCGCGCTGCAACCGCTGTTCATTGGCATACGCTTCGATGACCGCGCGACTGTTGGGATCGGCGGGGTCTAGAGCAAGCATTGGATCTGTCTCCTGTGCGCTGTGCAGCGCATCTCCTTCTTCTGCAGCACGAATAGTCTCATCGGCATTTGGCTGTCTCGGGCCAAGCCCGAACCCTTGACGGAAAAAGTCTGAACGTGAGACACCTCTCAGTCCAAATGATGATTCCAAATGGGAGACGATTCCGATTGCTGGACCGTTTCGAGCAGTCGGAGGTTGATTTTCACGGCGAGAGGCGAGAATACGACGTTCCCAGCGTTTTACTCGCCAGAACCCAAGCAGGGAAGTTAATAGCACAAACCAGCCTGGATAGTGTGATCAGGTTAAACATTTGATGAACAGATAGGTAAATAAAGCATCTTACCAACTGTCATCAAAAAGAACGACAACCATTCTGTTGTGGCATCAGCAACAATCGCACTGGTCTGTTCATCGGTGATGTTTCCAACCGGTGTTGACCAAGTTAAGTTGCTTATTGAGTTGTGAGTATCAATTGTGCCACTATTGGAAGTAGAGTCCGGATTCCAGTAGTTCCAATCGTTGTTGGTGTTGGTGTCGGTAGGTATAGAATCAAGTCGACTGCGCAATGCAAAGCCGTATTGGATCAAAGTCACACCAAGACCAGCCCTTGATCCAAGACGAGCTGCGTGGCTCGTATGCAATAAGTATGTGAGCAAAAAGCCGACAAATTGGAACGAGATAGAGACAAGAAGATTCCAGCAAAATGAGAAGAGGGAGCCAGTTGGCAATGAGTCGATGATCATGTCGCCAACTGAGTCTGGGGAAAAGGGAGCATGAATTGTCGTCTCCCAGTACGGTGGAACGGCATCCGCCTGCGCAGAAGCGTACGATGGTGGTGCTTCATGGACTGAGTCCTCAGGGACAAGGTGGGTATCGTCGCCTATGAAACTTGATAAGAGATTATGCACCTATAAAATGTGTATTTACATACCATCCTGCACCCTAATAGGTGCTGTGGGTTTAGCCGTCACATTAGCGAAAACTCCGTCATTATTCGTTCCTCCCCCAACCGGGCCTGCTGGTCTTCGTGGAAGTATTCCAATCTTGGTCAGGACTGAAGTCGGGAGAACGGAGGTTGCGGCTCGTTGGAACCACATACGACTGGATCCATGATTCTGAGGGACATCAAACGTTGGAATGAGCCCATTTGAATTACCAAAATTGTTTGGAAGGGCGACAGCAGAAGGTGGTGGGGGAGAGCCAGGGGTGGATAGTCATAGTCGACCGATTCGAAATTATAAGTTCCGGAAGGTGTCTGAGCGGGCGGTGCATGGATTCTGGTGGGGGAAGTAGGTGTAGGATTCAAAGGCTGAGCCTCTGAGGCGTTGTGCTCGTCGTCTTCATCATCTGAATAGTCGAAAGCTGCCTGCATCTCGTCCTCCCTACTCCGCTGGGTGACCTCGTGGTCAGGCCCTGGATTTGGCACCGAGGCATAACGATGAGCCATGCAATTCTAGAGTGTAAAAGCAAGTAGATAAAATAAAGAAGGTTGAACAAAAGAGACAGTTGTGGGAGGTACAAAGGGTTTGTTTTGTGGTGGGTATGTAAGTGTCTCTTGGCTGATCCAGCCTGCCGTACCTTGTTTGTCTTTGATTGTCAGCGGCGTCTCTGCTCTCCTTTCTTCTCTACTCCCTTTTTGACCTTTTTGTTCATGATGCACAACCATCTCAGCTCCTATTGCTTATTTGAACCTGTATTCGTTTCAGTCCCAAATCAAGTTGGTCGCGCTGTTCAGCTCGAATGTTAATCCAATAATAAGCGGGTATAATCGTCTTGTTCGAATATACGACACCGGTTACGGTCGAAACATGGATGATCATATGCCTTGATCATGGAGATGTTCCTCTTTTCTGATTGGTGGATGTCATTTTCTTCGTTCAATTTTCCCGTGTACTAATTGTCCCGTTAAGAAAGCTGTCTCTCACAAATCACGACTCGCAGTCTCGACTTGCGCAGGCTGTCTAGGCTCACCCATAACAGGTACTGAGGTGAAAATTGACCTCGTGTTTTATCGGGCAAGGAAGAGCCTCTCGCGTGGATTTTTAAAAACTAATTTATTCCGTCCAAACACATAGACAAATACATATCGAGATAATTGGTTGTTGACAAACTCTGAACGGAGGGTATCGGATCGTGGTTTCAAATAACTGAAGTAAAAGTCAAGGTGGAATTTCTTCAAAGCTTGTGGTACCTATACCATGCGATACGAAATACACGGTTAATGATGGTCATCCTTGAGACTAGGACTAATCGTACTCACGATTATCGCAGGTGAAGATTGGCCCTGTTCGCATCTTGAATCATCTTGTTTACTCTCTGGCAACTCTCCATCCTCGACTCCATCATCTTTTCGAACATCTGCAGAATATGCTCTCGAGGAGGGAGCTGTTCAGACTGAGGCTCCCCACTGGCTGTGTCGAGATCACTCGTTTGTGCCGAATGCCGTCGATCCTCAACTTGAAGCCCCTTTTTCTTCGATTCCACCTAGTTGGCTGTTGATTTTCGGCACGAGACGAGCTCGGTGATTGGGAATTAATGTATCCATCCGCTTCCTCTTCATTCGTAGACACTGAATTGTCATCTGAATTGAGCTGTGGTCTATCCTCCATGATTGGAGGCGATTGGAATGCGTCCTCTAGCGTTGCGCGGGTCCGGTAAACCCACATTCTTTCGTGCTGATAGAAAGCGACGAGAGAGTCAAGGAGATTGATAGTTGACTTGAGTGGATTTTCAGTATTTTCGTCTGGCATTCTGTAATTTTGTGGAGAAAATGGGGGTCGGGATGGAATGGGTGTATGCGGTGGCCATTGGTTGGGAGCAGAGAGGCAAGAATCACCCAATCACAGCCCATTAGGAGCAAGGGCCAATTAGCACAAGCTACATGCTGATGTAAGCACTCTAGCCAATGGCAATCGACCAGCCTCGCCACGGCTCGATTGCGGTCTGCGACTCGTCCTAGTCCCTAACATCATCATGAAGCTCTTCGCTGTAGCTGCAGTACTCTCCGTCGTCTCTGCCGCTGATGTTGTCCTCCACCACCGTGTCTTCCATCCAGATCTACCTGCTCAGCCATATCTCAAGCGAGCTACAGTTTCTCTCGATACCGCCACCGTAGAGGCAGTCCCCACTCTTGCCAAAGATTTAGTCGCGTTCTCGGAAGCCCTGCAAACTTTAGACCATAGTGCTGAAGCTCTGTATCAAGTCGCATTGGAGCATGAGGGAGATACATCAGAGGCTTTCTGGGACTACTCTTCTGTGAAAGCCGTACGTCATTCTCTGCCAACATCATCTATGTCGAGCTCATTACCCCATAGTGCTATCTTAGTAAAACCTCAGCAGACACCATACTACTGCATCTCTCGAGCGGAGAATCGATACCATTTGCTATAGACTACTTCGTTTCACCTATACCCCACGATGGCTCATGTCCACAGACCAAGTCGTCAAAGACAAGTTCTCCTTCGGCAGCACTCAAGACTTTCGCCAACAAAGTTCAACGTCTGAGTTCGACTGTTCTCCTTAAAAGACCAGAGACTCCCCCCTCTGTATGGTCTCCCAAAGCTAATTGCTACACGGTTCTAACGTATGTCTTAGGCCCGAGCTTAGAGCACCACCACCCCTCACACTAGAAGGCGAAGTTGTAAAGCCTGTCCCAGAGAAATCATTCGTCCAGAAATACTGGATGTATATGGTAGCAGTAGTACTCATTCTTGGTTAGTAATTCTGTTCTTGTTCCCGCAATTGTCAAATAACCCCTTCGACAGCGGTCGGCTCCGGTCCTGAAGATCCTGAACAGCCAAGACGAGGGGGTGGTGGCGGTGGTGGCGGCCAGTGATCTACTGAATTATGGATGCCCGGTGGTAACTTGTTAATCTATTGAGATATTTCCCATTGTATCGTGGTAACAGTATATTTTGTAACCAGGATATGTGCATCTAATACATGTTTCTTTTGCTTCATAGCAGTGACCTTCCTCAATCCTCATTAGTCCAAACCTTTTGCATCTGCTTTTGAAAGGTTCGAGTGTGAATTCGAGGGCAGAGCATGGGAATCCGATTTCGAATTTCTCCAACACAGTCGGGTGTAGAATACCGAGGCTCCCAATGTCCACGTCGTGGCTAACATGCAGAGCGGACTCGATCTCCTTCTCGACAGATGAAAGCTTGCCTTTCTTTGTTGGCGCTGGGCGGTAAAAGATAGTGGCGGCACGTCCTGGGAAATACATAGGGTCTAAAGAAACGAATTCAGAATGACAATGCAGTGCGCCATTCACCCACTAGAAAATGCTTACCGCTGGTTTCCTTGATATAGTAACCGGTCTCTGCTTTGAAATCGCCGCTCGAGATCCTGGGTATCTCGAGCATCTTCATCGCGCGGTCCAACATTCCGTGTACAATCTCGAATCCTGCAGATTTATTACACAACACGGCGGCGGCATGTCGTTCGTTGCGCGCCTGGCGCTCCCGCGTGGTATCTTTGAAGACGACTTCGGAAGTCTCGAAGATCTTGATGGGGAGAGCATGCGATCGGTTCTCGCGGATGGTCTTAAGCAGACCCGGGACAAGGGTCGTTCGGACGACTTGGAATTCGAGACTTTTGGGATTGGCGATTTTGACGGCTGTGTTTCCGTCATCGTCGTGGTTCAGCCACTCGAAGTTCTCCTCATGAGAACACTGAAATACCGACTAAGTTTCGGGAAAGTGTTGCAACAGAATATAATTGTACTTACCAAGATGAGGGGGAGGACTTCGATCCAACCAGCCATAGCCCATTCAGTGCGAATAACGTCGCTGAGTTTGCTTATAGCCAACGGCTGAGCGACAGTGCTTGTTGCGGGGAATTTATCAGGGAGGTTGTTGAATCCGTAAGCTATGGCCGCATCTTCCATGATATCACATTCGTGCAGGATGTCGGGGCGCGTTGGTGGAATGTGCACCAAAATTTCGTCGGGGTTTGACGGAGACACGGAGGTGGTCAACGCCATCCGTGTGAGGAGTGTGGACACCTCTTTAGACGAGAGCGAAAGACCTGTGCATGAATTGACATACGAAGCGTGGGCTGTCGTGTCTCGTCCAGAAAGGTCAGGGCAGATGCGAGTTTGACCATTTGGTAGCACAACTTTGACAGGCTCGATTCTATATAGTAAAAGTGGTCAGTACAACGAAGGTGTTGGACCAATTTAATGGCACCGACGTGAATGGCTCAGCGCAATATTCAGAGAACATCGTGGCGACGATGTTGACTACGATGTCCAGCTTGGTCTGATCAGTCGCAGTGACATCAATGAAGACATTCTTCGTATTCAACGTGATTTTGCTGTGATCCGAGTTGATGATAGGAGGCATAGAAAGGACTTGATCTTTGGAATCGTAGATGATGGGATAAACAGGAGAATCGCGAATGATGTGGAGGTATTTAGCCAGATGCTTCTCAGACTAGAAGATGTGGTATAAGAACATGAACTGAAAATAAAGAAAGAGCACACATCGTAGAGAGTCATCAGTTCTTCAGCAGTGTATGCTTTATCCTTTCCCAGCGGTGCAAATTTGATGTCCTTGGGAGGCTTCGCTTCGTAACGGAAAGGAGGGGTCAAGGTGTCTAGATCGTGAGTACCAATCGCGACTAGTTGGCGCCGTCTACAGATATTCTGGTGCAGCTTGTCTTGTAGATCGATGAAGGACGCATAGGAGCTTGGGGTGAAGGTAACATTGCGCAAGATGGCACACGCGAACAACGGCCTGATTTTTGCTGTCTGGAATGATTATCAGAATATAATTCAGCAGTGCACAAATCGAGACTACCTCCGCATCTATGGTAGCCGTTACCAGGTCAGCCTCGCCAGATGGAGGATAGACAAGTTTGTAGTTTGGTGCGTCCGATAATTGTAGGAAAGTACGCAGAGCACGAGAGATGCCTTCTATGCAAAGCAGATCGTATCTATATTGATCATCTAACAATTAGAGTGAAAAATAGACAGCTTAAAGAACGCTTGCCTATTGGCAGGTATTTCGATTTTCAATTGCTTTTTGCACGATGAGTCGAATGGGAAGCCGAAGAGGAATAGGACGCCTGGCTTACTGGTCGCTCTGCAGGCAAGCCTTTTTGATCGCCTCTTCTACTTCTGCAGTGGTCTATAGCAGAATGAGTTGGAAAACACGCGACAGATTAATGGGATATACGCACATCTTCATCAAGCTCTAGTCCATAATCGAAGCACAGTTTATCGAACTCTTCCGTCGCTGCAAATATTGATTATAAGAAAGTATATCGATGTATAATGAGAGATGCAATTCACTATACTCTCTCCCCAGACGAGCCCAGAGATCTGCTTTGTCTACACTGACTGTCGGCATTTCGTAGATAAGAGGATGTAGATTTTGCGAGATCGAGTCAGGTCCACAAATGGATTTACCAGGCACTGAACACCCTGTTTACCCAATCAGAACGATGCGATCATTTTCCTCGATCCTGCTTGCTCTTCCCTTCCACAATGAAATATCTCGCTTTGCTCAGTGGCGGCAAAGACAGCTGTTATAATCTTGTTCACTGTGCGCAGAACGGCCACGAGCTCGTGGCTGCAGCTTCACTGGGGCCAGAACCTGGCAAAGGTCCGACAAAACCCCATCAAGTCTTCTCATAATATTCATGGCCTGTTAGAGGAACTCGATTCATATCTCTACCAAACTGTCGGACAAGATGCGATTGAATTTGTCGCGCGTGCTCTAGATGTGCCGCTGTATCGCAGAGTGATCACTGGGAATGCTGTTGAACAAGGATCGGAGTACGGTGGAAGAAAACCGAACAATGCAGGCGGCATAGCTGGAGATGAGACGGAAGACCTCTATGAGTTGCTAGCCACCGTTAAGGTCGCTGTCTATTGCTTCACAGTATTCAGACGCGTGTCAACTGACTGATCAATGAAAAATTCAGTCTCGTCACCCAGACGTCAAAGGCGTGTCTGTCGGTGCTATCCTTTCGAATTATCAGAGAGTTCGAGTCGAACATGTGTAAGATTTCTGATAGCTAATTTCACAGCTGCCTAACTTCTAAATAGCTGTCGTCGACTAGGCTTGACTTCTTTGTGCTACTTGTGGCAGCGAGACCAAGGGGAACTACTTACTGAAATGATAGAAGCCGGCATGGAGGCCATCTTGATCAAGGTGGCAGGCATTGGACTTACAACGTCTCATCTTGGGAAAACCCTGGCACAAATGGAAACCACTTTATCCAAGCTTGTGAGTTCTATTTTAGAGGTTGGATAATTAGACTGAATCTCCTTCAGCATACTCTTTATGGTTCACACATATGCGGCGAAGGCGGGGAATACGAAACATTGACTTTGGATTGTCCTCTCTTCAAGCACCGTATCAACTTGTGCGTAGCCAAATAATGTTTTCCCGAGTTTCACTGAAACTTGTATAGGACGGATATTGAGACCGTGATCCATTCTGACAATGATTTTGCCACTGTTGCGTTCCTTCGTATCAAGGGTGCAGAGCTGGAACCGAAGCCCACCATTAACCAAGTCGCCTATATTCCTCCTCTTTTGGAGGAACGATACGAAGCCATACAAAATGCCGTCGCTGCCTCTCAGAACAAAACCACGTCAAACCCTGTCTCCTTGCCAAGTGTACTATATTCTCACCATATTACCTTACCTTTATCAACGAGTCGGCGCAAAAATGCCTGGGTCGTTGTTTCCAATGTGCAGACCGATACTTCTTCGAATGGTAGCGACATAACAATCGAGGAGGAAGTTACCCAGTGTTTCAATACTCTCGCTGGTCAGTACTCTTAATAATCTTATCGAGATTCTCTAACAGTATATTAAGAACGTCTCGCTTACCATGGACTGGATTTATCCCAGTCCACCATGATAAACGTTTTGATATCGTCCATGGATTTGTTCCTGCCCGTTAATGCTGTTTACTCCACATTCTTTGGCACCAGTCCGCCTGCCCGCGCTTGCGTTTGCGTTGACCTCCCAAAGGACGTGCGAGTAAAGCTAGAATGCATCGCATATACTGAAAGTTCCCCACTGGATCGACAAGCCCTTCACGTTCAAGGTCTCAGTTACTGGGCACCCGCAAATATTGGGCCATATTCCCAAGCTATTACGGTTCGCATTTTTGCCTCTTTCCTTTTCAATAAATGGGAAGTGTTTGATCTCATTCTAAACCTAGGCTGGCGAACGTGTTTTCATGTCCGGCCAGATTGGCCTTATCCCGAGCCGACTTGTTCTTCCATCTCCTCGATCGGTGTCGACGGAACTAGCATTGGCGTCTCAACATGTAGGGCGTATTACAACTGCTTTGAAAGATAATTCTGGTGGTGGCTGGGAGGGACATACGCAGTCGGCGATCTACTGGATGACAGAACCAGCAGATCTCATCCACGTCAAGCAAGGCCACCTTGCCCTTCAGGTACTTTTACTCATTTCTATTGATATAGCTAGCACGCTTTAACGATTGTGATTTTTAGTCACTCCAGTATCCAACTTTGTTTGTGGTCGTGAAGGAATTACCAAAAGATGCTTTGATTGAGAAGCAAGTGATCCTCCACACGGGAAGGTGTCCTGTAATTGATGATTATGACGGTGAAAGCACGCTGCAAAACTGTATTCCGTTATATGAGAGTCGTGCGTGTCCTTACTCGCTGGGGGTGTTATGTGGCTCACTGTTTTTGACTTCTAGGGGAATCAAGTCTCGAAACTGGACGAGTACTCTACTGGGAGGTGTCTACGTTCAAAGAAGACAATTCAGCTTGTGCCACCATCTTCATGAAAGGAGGTAACCACAAAATTCATGTGATCATGTTTTTCAATGTTTGATTTATATATTATTCTAGATTTTGAACAGGGTCATGCAACTGAGTTGCGTGAAATGGTTTCCAGCATCGCCCAGGTTGTGAACTCTGCTTTGTCAATAAGATGCTTTTATCGTCCGGACATCCATATTCCAGGTAAGTCCCCATTAACATTTGCTTATTGTCTAAGAGACACTTATTTGACATTCCCAGTGGATAACTTGTGTCGGCATATGTTCGGAGAAGAGATCCCCCTGTTACCACTATACCATGCCGCTTTATATCGAGCCGGGACATAGATAACTGGGATCTCGCGTTTTGTATCGTTACAGCTTCCGGTCATGGGGTTCAGCATCGAGCACTTTAAATATTAAATATACAATGTCCGATTTTGATTAGTCGCGTAAAACTATGATACATATAAGAGCAAAACACAAACTACTGATAGATTCTAGCAATTGCAAATCAAACCAAAGAAGGAACTTCATTGTCATCGTGTTAATCTAATTCACGGGTTGACCTCTTCTCCCAGAAGTTTCATTTCGCCCAGTCGGCGACGCATAGCCTTTTCAGTCGGCGTTGGGGGTACCCGGCGTGCGAGAACGGCACCCAAGATGGTACAAAGGCCTCCAAAACGTAAAGCCCAAGCAACCCCGTTCTTACCAAAATACGTATCCGATTGGTTGGCAGCGTTTTGAGTTTCAGGCCCATCCACAACGCGGAAAATAAAGCTCGTCACTAGAGCCACCTGGAAATTCTGTCAGATCATGTATTTTAATCATGTAAGCGAAATAAAACTGACAAGCAACTGAGGAAGGACAATTGAGAGATTGTGGATACCAAGAATCGTCCCACCGGGCAAGGGGGGTTCCAGGTAGTATTTCCTCATCAAGGGCATTCTCGTACTCGTCGAATGAGCGCCGACGAATCAATGGCTGTCGTTCGCTGGTGAAGCTGGGGCGTACTGGATTTGAAATGTTGCGGGCATGTACCGGTCGTCGACCTTCTGGTACAATGCGCCGAGTTGGAGGCGGTGGTTCTTTCAGTAGCTGTGGGGAAAACTGTCAGCACAAGAAAAAGCCATAGAACGCAAATAATTACCTCCATGATGATTGCAAAAGGCACCCACATAGCGACTGCCCAACAAATGCCTACAAGACTGATAAATATAGTCGCCTAAATGTCGCTGGGATAAGCCTTTACCAGGTATCATGAATGGACGAATTTGACAAACCTGGAACACCGTAGAGATAAAGAATGTTGACAAGGTCAAGAAACTGAAAAACAAAAGTGCCCCGGTCCAGATATTTCGCAGAAGGAATGGCATGACAGGAAGATGCAGATCTCGTCCTCGGCGAGCAGCGTCAACTCTCCATTGGCGCACCATAGCTCTTAGACGAGATATTTCGGCATCTTCGTCAACATCTGTTTTGGCACCCATTAGACGCCGATCGCGAGTAGCAAGATGAGGCAGAATTATTCCTGCGCAAACACCAACTACAGAACTGGATTAGAACTGAGCATTTTGAATAAATAAAAGGTGACAAACCGATGCTGTATATTAGCATGGCAAACTCTCCTGTCCGCGTAGCAATCTCAGCATCTGGTTCCTTGTTTTGTTCATATGCCATGATTTGGCCCATGTAAGTTGTCCTAACGCCTATAAGTCAAAGTTGGCAGCTTCAAACAGGCAAATAAACATACGAATAGAAGAGGAAAGGAAACCTAGTAGACAGAAGGTCAATATGAGACAGTCACTAACGACAAAAAACGACTGACCAGCCCATGAAAGCGCAAAGTTGAACAAAGCAGACGCGCCGTATAGGTTTGGGTAGATTTTTGATAGACGTCGCAATATTACTGAATACTTCCCGCATATTTCTGCAACTTCATTCAACAATTAACTCTTCTGCAATAACAATAGAAACATACCCTTGCCTCCTGTGCGATTTTGGGTGTTCCTCTTCATGGTGGTTAGCACAGGTTATCCATACAGTGGCCACAAGAATCAGGATGCAGATAACGCAGAACTTCCGGAACTGGCTGCCGCCTATAAGGCGAATAATTGGTAGGTCTGCCAACGGCAAGAACCCTGTGTTAATCCATTAGATATTTTTATCATCGGTACAAATGTGGCAAGAGAGCTTACCGAAACCGAAACCGATGATATTTCCTGCATTGGTCATGCGTCCGTGCCAGGCATTGGCAGCACTGAGTTGACCAGGAGGAGTCACATCAAGCAGCAAATTTCGAAGCGAGGCTTGTAATCCATTCAACGCAAAATCTAGGACATAGAAAGACACAATGGCAAATCCGATGGAAGTCCATTTAAGCTAATAAATGAATGATCAGCTTCACGTGTTATCGAATCCTGTTAAGGTAGACTCACGACATTCTGTCGTCGTTCTGCCCAATCGCCAGCGCCTACGCCGAGGATATCAACGCAGAATGCTGCTATTTCCTGACAATACGCGAGCGTAAGTGTAGATATAACGAGAGCGACAGTCGATAGACCAATCCAGAAACGGCGGCGATACTTGGATGAAGAAGCGTCAGATAAGGCCCCTAGATAAACGGCGTAAATTACTCAAAGCTGCTCAGTTTTATATAAAAGAGAGTACAGACCTATGAGTGGTTGGGCTACAAGCCCACTAATCGGACCTGCCAGCCATACGAGAGACGTCAAGTGTTCCTTTAAGCCAAGATTAAGCAGGAAAGGTGTCCCATATCTGAGGCAGACACGTCATATTGTCAGCCTAGTCCAGCAGCGAGGCCAGCCTGAGCCCGAAGACCTACCCTAGTTCGACTGTCCATGCAATTTGTGCACCTCCCATAGAGATGCTTAGCGTTATAAGGTCCCATGTCGAGAAGCGGCGTCTAGGCGAAGCAGCTCTACGTTTCCTTTGATCAACATCGTTGGTCGCTGCAGTGATGGGTGCTTCGCCCTGATTGCTAGCGGCGTCATCAGCTGGGCTCGGGGCGCGTCCTCTGGCAGCTGGCCATGGAAGCTGGGTCGTTGGGTCCTCGCTTTCAGCGACGGGGGTATCATTATGGTTTAAAGGTAACCGCCTTCAATGGGGGAGGCAACGGGCATTCGGAATGCAGTTGGACACTTATGTATAACTTAACCCGACTAGGCTCCAACCGACATGAACAGGTTCAATACCCCCTCGGCACTACCCGGCATTATGCCAACTGACTCATGGGGCGTGATTAGCCTCAGGGGTTCTAAAAGGATTCCTTGCTCGGTCCTTGAGGACGAGTATATCGGTTCATATCTACAACATCTACATGCACTCCAGGCCAAAACGAGAAAGCAACTACATTCCGGTCCCACAAGAAGGTTAAAAATACATGAATAAATAAGAGGGTGGTTCAGACCGAAAAACGTCCTAAGACCTAACGTACTGCAGTCAATTTTACAGGAAACTGTTCAAAATAATCATACACGGGATGCTGTGAAGTATGGTACATGTGAGATGTGCAGTTAATCCAAAAGCGGCCCACCAACGATTACAATCACGATCCTCGGACAGAAGTTGATGACATCCCTCGCCGATGACCATTGGAGCTTGTCGTGGTCTCGAAGGACTGTAAAGGTTTAGCGAGGATATGAAAGGCTTTACGACGCCCATTTGTCGGCGTGCTCTGATCTTCTGGTACAGCAGGTGGCTCGGGAAATAGGGCATACTGGCTTGACGGCCCTGCATAGGATTCCGAATCGTCAAAGGATATTCTGTCGGCACTAGCGATGGAGCGAAGAGACTTGGACATAGAGGAGGATCGAGCAAGTGATGGAAAAGGGGAAGTACCTCCTCGATTATTGCTCGGTCCAGTGCCGGAGCGATTCCGATTGTCAGGTTGAGGAATGGTGCTTCCCGAACTGGCAGAACTTGAAGACTGGGTTGTCCTAAGCTGTGCAGCTGATGCAGAGGGACGTAACTTTCTTGGTGTTATTGATCCACTCATCAACGCCGTGATATCATCGCCATTGGCCGATGGTCCAGCTGACGCAAAATGTGATCCGTTCTGAGATTTATTGTCAGTGGAAGCAGTTCCTTGGCTGCCACTTCGATTGCGATTTAGATATTTCTCCATGGCGTCAGCGTCTCTTTCTCGCATTCGATTCGCTATGGGGGACAGAGCTGATGCAGGGTTTGGTGGAGGGCTTAAAGTGGCACTTTTAGACTGTACGGGTCCAAGATAACCTGAGGCGGTACTGCTCATAGACGGAACTTGTGGTGTGTGGTGCGATAAGTTTGACTGAGCAAAGAAACCGGAACTTGATCCAGTCGAAGGTTGAGATGGAGAAGATGATAGTTGACCTGCGATCATAGGTTCTGGGTCGCCGCTTTCTGACGTGGCGGTGGTACGACTTGTGCCCGACCCACTTCTCATTCTAGACGCCAACAATGCGTCTTTGGCAGGGACGGGAGGGGGTTTGAAGAGTGGGTAGAGTTACCCCATTCTCCGCCTCTTAATGCTGCTTGTGCCGCTTGAGCAAATATATTCCTCCTCTCCTTCTTTTTATTCTCAAACTGTACTCTCGCGGTGTCTTGGAGCGTATCTCTCGTACTGAAACTGATACGAAAAAGGTCAGTCCAAAGATGAGTGGAATATAATTAAGAGGACAAACGAATAAGCATAATCTGAGGCAGAAAACCCCTGGTTGTTTTTTTGCATTAAACTGACAACCTCGTTCTATGAGCAGTTGAACAATCTGGGTATTTGCATAAAAATGATGATGAGAGCAATAAAATAGTAATCAACAAACAGTGATATGACCCCACGAGCTTGCACTGGTGACCATTACGATACATGAGCAAGCACGCCACATAGATAAAGATATTAGCTCACTAGTGTAAGGCCGTGTTACCCTTGTTGTCGGCCAAATCGAAGTCGGCCCCGAGGTCACACAGCATCTGAATGTCGATTAGAAACGTCGGTTGCAACAGACTGAAGAAGGACGGACTCTAACAAGTTCTTCGTTGCCTTTCAATGCTGCAATGTGCAATGCAGTCTTTCCGTGGACGTTCGACCAATCAAGAACCCATGAATAGCGATCGAAATACAACCGAGCCATTCGTAAATAAGCGCCAGTTTTGTCTTCGGAAGTTGCAGACGACACGTATGTGCCAGAAGGCGCAGGTTTCTGATCTGCCAGCAGCATCAGAATAGTGTTGTTTTCAGAGTCCTTTAGAAATTACTATATGAAAGTCTGAAATGAACAACCGCGGATCAGACGCACCCTGCTCAGTTCATCGTCATCATGGCCAGCGCTGAGTAAAAACTCGAAGGTTTCTTCATGGCCGAGTACAGCCGCCCATGCGAGGGAAGTATACCGTCGGGGAGCTGTGTCGGGATTTCGCATATCCGTTCTCTGAATTAGACGTTTCACGAGGAAAAGGTTATTCTCTATGGAGCGTTACTAGTTCGTCAGCGCGACAATGGGATAAACACTGGTAGAAATGCCGACCCTTGACTGCCCTGCGCAGCCGTGCAGTAGCATCTTTCTCAGCCATAGAGGCGGAAGGTTTGGGAACAAGCGTGGCGGTAAGAAGACAAAAAGTAGCCCGGGATAATACACAGGTTTCGACGGTATGGGTAAGAATGGATCAATATTAGTCACGTGGTATGCACTGCTTTCGTTCACTGTTTTGGCGTGAATTAACCCGAGGACCCTGAATATTGAATCGTAAGGCACAACCGCCGGTTATATACCTCCTTCCACCCTTCCTTGTTTTTCTCTCCTGTCCCTTGTAATCTAGAATGCCCAAAGTCGTATCCAGGTCAGCGGTCTCGTCTTCGACTGACGGTGTGTGCACTACCCCGCTCTATTCCCAACTTGTTTCTATTCGGCTCATGCATATTTTCAGCTCAGCCAACTGCGAGTTCAGCGGCATCTTTGCGTGTCTACTGTGAGTTCTGAACTGTAGACCGCGGTTGGAATGTCCATCTCATAGCCTCCTTATATTTCTAGATTGCATATGCGGCGAGTTCATCGTACGTTGATTCACTCTCATGCCAACATGATTTGCCTAATTTTGACCATACCCACAGCTTGTTATTGATAAAAGCCTTGCCACTCTTCCACGTCGAAAGACAGACAATGCTATCATCATTCGCTCTAAAGATAGTGACGATGGGAAGGCCAGGGTGTTCAAATTGAATGCTGTAGCCGAAGATCCAATCCTCTTGGAAAGGTATCCATCTAATTCATCATCACAAAAAGTCAAAGACTTCGCTGATATGACGGTTCTGATCAGGTCTGGAGGTCATGAAAAACAGTACAGATTTCGTTGCCCACGATGTTCGTTGAAAATTGGATATCAATCAACGCCACCGCCAGTGAAGGCTGCACCCTTCATCTACATTTTCTCCGGAGCCCTTACCCAAATGCAAGGCCAGGTACCTCCAGACGCATTTGATGGCGAAAATGACCTATGAAGCTTGTGAAGGGCTTGTCGGCGCTTCATCGATATCTATGCTGAGTGCCTAGGCATGGCAGCGTGCATTGTGGAGGAATATGTGCACTATTTCAGGATGCCAATTCACGTTTTGTGATCACCAGCACCGTTTGGCGCAGCATGAAACAATCTCTTTGTAGTATTTTAGTTGTACCACGCTAAATACTCAGTTGTAACCTTTGTTTTACTTTAATGAAAATATTATATCGGCGCAGGGTTATTGACACAATGCGGAAGCAATTGTCCACACTTAGTCAATTTCAAGTGCCGACATTCGGCGTTGTTTGAACAGTCAGTTTGGACCATTCCTCTTAACGGCCCCCAGATTGCGCGTCCTCCTCGTCCTCTCTATTATACTCATCTCGTCTTTCCATGGACTTTCCAAGTACTCGAGAGCTCGAGCTCGAAGTCCTTCTGCGAGAGAAGGACGCACAGCTGGCGGAAGTAACGGTATGTAATCATGCCCAGCAGCCTCGAAAGCATACCTCAAGCAATTCTCTCATAATTCTTCTGTCTTTCAGGATGATAACCGCGCATTGCGTCAGTATCTCTCGAAGCAACCAGGCCCATCGACCAGTGACCCCGTCACATTGCCGCCTGCGCTGTTTTCCGTGTTGTTGCCTCATATCACGAGCGCTGCAGAGAACACGATAGCATCCAGCTCGAGCACCGTCACTGCTGCTCTTACCCAGCGAACGCGATTACTGCAGGAAGAGAATGAAGAGCTGTATAATCTTCTTAAGCAGTCTGAAACCGGGAAGCTGAAGGACGAAGTACGTGGACTCCGACGAGTAGTCGCGAGACTGCAAGGGGCGCTTAAAGGTTAGTTTCTCCAAATACGCGATCCAGCTCTACTGACGTATTGTGCATTTGCGTTTCCAGACTCCCACCAGACTATCTCTTCATTATCGTGCGTAGTGATTATCTCTTTTACATCCTCACACGCTCTAAATACGATGCTTTGCGCAGCACTGAACTGGATAAAGCCTACGAAACTTTGGACTTATCGCAAAACGCCAGGAGTATCAAGAAATCTAAGTCGCCTTCGCGATCTCCACAGAACTCATATCAAGCAATATCCCATGCCGAACCTACGGGTAACGGTACCCATAGTGCCTCGAGACCTCTGCCCACTGAACCAAGGGCACACAAGAGGCCACGACTATCCGAGTCTCAGCCCTCTTCCCTCCTCGTCTAGCGCCTTCTCTGCCCCAGAAACCCCAGACTCACCATCATAATAATAATCACGGCTCTCATCACCTTCCCCCCTCGCGTTGACGGTCGCGCTGAGCACGGCCGACATTCAGCCGACAGCCGAAGTAAAGTGAACACCAAGATGGAGGTCGATGACGGGGACGCCCCAGCGCAGGCGCCGCCGCAGACTAACCGCGAGCAGCCGAGGGAGCGGAATCATCGCGAGCGCGAGAGGAGTCATCGGGATCGCGAGCTCAATGTTAAGGAGCGGGAACGGGCGCCGCGCGACGGGGTAAGGACTGGGACCGTGATGGAGGGAAGAATTCCAGCGCTAATACCAATCTCAACTCGAATTCTCGGCGTAATGGGCACACATCGGGTCCGTCGGGGCGAGGTGCGCATAATGGAGGTGCCTCTGGACGGAAAGGAAACGACAGAAATCACTCAAATTCAACGAACCAAGCGGCGGACCATGGAAATCGGACGTTGCAAGAGAGGTTGGGTTTATGAAAGCTAATTTTTTCACATTCGTTTCTCCTTAGGTGTCGTTCTCACCCTTACTATCTCATTTCATCCCTTCTTTCTTACTTCTGCTATACTATACCAATGACCTTTTTTACATCTCGGGATTTGACCTGGCATATATTTATTCTATCTCCACCTCCCAAGGCAATTGCGGTTCTTATCTTTGCTTGTAACATAACATATCCGGTACGATCCCATTCTCTAAATGCATATATATCTTGTAGCCATAGCTGACTCTCTGCTGTTCCATTGTCTTTGCTTTGTTCTCTGCAGTTTCCTCTGTATCAGTATACTCTGCTCTTTTGCTGTGCTCGGTTTTCGTTGGTTTTTTTACTCCCTTTATTCGCCCTTCATTTTTCACTTCCAGTGGTTTTGACGATTTTTTTTTCATTCACGTTGTAATTACCCACTCAACTCTTCACCAATCTCTCTTCCACTGGTAAATACTTCACTAAACCTGTCATCGAAGTAAAATATAAAATTGGCATATCTAGCATGCCTTTATTTCTTTTTTATTTTATTTCTCTAGACGACGACTAACTACTACTACGGATAAGAATTATTATATTTCAGCCAATCGTTGACGATGTTGTAAGCTAAATGTATGAGGGGTGGATTATAAACAAACGTAAAATATACGAAACGATGACCAGCAATTGGAGAGCTGGATGGATGATGCGTGAGTATAGGTTACATACAAGATGAGGATTGCATATGTGTGGCAGTGCGAGGGGCATTAAATAATGAGCGCCCAGATGAGAGCAGGAAGTATGTACATGATACGAAAAACGGTTGATGGATGTGCAAATTGCGCTTTGAAGTTCAATGAGATGGAATGAGGAGAGGTCGAATGGAATGATGAATGAAAACAATTACGAAGTGCGCGGTTTGCAAATTAAGATTCGGAAATGAGTAGTGTAGTTGCGAAGATGCTGGATTGGTAGCCGTTGGTAGCGTTATGGCTGGTAGCGATCGATAAAATGTACAAGGCGTTGCCTGCGATTGCCAAAGGAAAAGAGAGGAAAAGGAAAAAAGTGTCGCCAGCTCCCGAGTATGGGGAGGATGAAGAATTTTGCGGTAACCGGTGGGGTCATTTGATTACATGGCGGTCACCGCGGGCCTCGGCGGCGACTGTCTCGTCGAAGTAGAGCGGATGCCAAAAACTTGAGGCAGGCCATGCCCATGCTTTTGTGCTTTTCCAAAGGAGGCAGAACATCCTTTCCTTCGCTGGCTTTCTCGCCGAGTGGGGGTGACGGGGTTGAAGGCACCTCCAGGAGTATCTCGTCCACCTCAACGTCGCGATTCGTGAAAATGATCGGCTTGTTAAGCGGAAGCGGCGTCGGGCATATGATATGCTGTGGACCTGTGTAGCGATACGGCACCAAGGGAACAGGCGGAACCTGGGAATCTACTGCGGTCGGACTCGTAGACCGAGAGGATGGGGTAGACGGAAACGCGAACGCGACAGACAGTGTCCGCCGATGATGCGGGATGAAATCTGGACTGTTTCTCGCAGATGGACCTGGTGACGAACGTGGCGAGCTCATAGAAGAGACAGTTAGGTTTGGCGAGCGCGTGCGGGCTCTGAAGTGGCGCAGACCGTGGTCGCTGCTGCTGCTGCTACTGCTACACCGTGGGTCTTGTTCGTCGCGAGATTCTGACAGCCTGCTGCTCACAAAATCGCAAGAGCGGGCCGACTGGAGAGTTTTATTTCGACCATGCAGACCTGGAGGGATTGAGGGCGAATGGACTCTTATTTTTGGCTGGGAGGCTATTCTGCGGGGATGGTGGGGGTAGGGAAGAGGCGCTGGGAGAAAGTCAGGAGAGGGCTGCCTGGGAGGAGGGGAGTCCGGGCGAACAAAGATAGAGGACATGGGACAGAGTTGAATGGGCAGACATCGGGAGGCATTGTCCAGATTTTATATACAAGTTGGTTGTTGGGAGGAAATAACGAGTCTGACCATATTGGGTACTAATCTCCGGTCTCGTGTTGCCCCTTATCGTAATTGAGATCTCTCACAATAATTTCACTCCACTCTTATACCGACTATGGTCACTCACATGTACTCAGTAGTAAGTACAAGGCGAATCCTTCACCCTTTGTATCCAAGTTAGCCACCTGTCATGCCAATGTCCTCTTATTTCCCTTTCCAAACATCCTCTTTATTCGCACATTTGTACAACTGTTTTATTTGCTGTCGCCAACGAGTGTTTCATGCTATGCCTGCAGGCAGCAGCCATCAACACGCCGACTGTCAGATTTGGCCTTTGATCCGCTGAGCATTCCCTGCTACCCTCATATGTAGTCACCGACATCCCGACTCTCCACCATCATCTCCTTTCAGGCCTCACACAGTCATACCTCAATCCGAATTTCCCGGCACACACGAGATTCAGAAAGGCTCTCTAATCGCGCCCGATATACTCGGAAATGTGGGCGCGTTCTCTCCCTCGACTTCGCTACTTTTTGGCTCAAAGCCAAGTCGATCAGGATTATTTGCAATAGACGCCACATATGTACGCGCCACATACAATGACTCAATCCACTGCTCATTCCTCGTTTATTCCTGCGTACGCACGTTCAAATTAATTCTAGCACGACATATCTGGCATACTCTAGTCTGCCAACGCGATTTCGTCACCAGCTCGGACGCGTCCCTAATAATAGTTTGTTCAGTTAACTAGCTGGCACTCTGCATTGACAAGATTTCTGGCATAACTCGATGACGCGGATTGGGCACCTCAGGTGTCAGTTTGAAATATGTTGGAACATCAATGATATTTCTGTCAATCACTGCTACACAAGTTTACAGATTCCTAAACTAACTTGCCTCGATAAACGACATCGTACATCGCCTTGATGATGCTCAGCGCTTTCGTCATTCAAAGGATTAGCTGCAACGTAAAAGGCACGCCTTCAGTTATTTATTTTTACACCGCGGAGATTTCAACTCACCAGAGCTGGACGTGTCATCAACAAAAGAAAAAAAAAATCATGAATGATCAAGAGATCCGTGTAAGAGCCAGTAGTAGTAGACACGTACCGAGGTGACCGCCAACTACGGGACGCGCCCGGAAGCCTTCTGGCTGGCCGTTTGTCGTCTCGTACCAGTCACCCAAAGGTTGAGAGCTTAACCCATCAGAGGCCCACTTCTTGACAGAGCTAATGAACAAGTCGCGTCCTGCCGTGTCTGTCATAATCCCGGCGGTCCATATCTCCCAGTCTGTTTGACATGGCTTCAATGTTAAATTTTCTCGCATTGAATGCGGGTCGCGATCTCGCTACCAACGTAGGCGTTCCACTTACCTGATTTCGTATAAGTATGACTGAAAAATAGGTTTATCCCGTGAATTAATGTCCTCGACCTGTCGATCAAGAATAACGTACCGAGTATCTAGAGGGACACCGAATGGTTCTGTCAACAAGCCAAAGGATTGTCAATCATTCGAAAGATAGCCGCCGCGAGGGAAAATGGCACGTACGTGCCACAGTTTTATACCAAGCAGTTTCTGTTAAACCGTGATGAATGGTCTACCATGATTTGTTTTGTAGCCAGTATTGAGACATACGCATTTGATACACCGACGCTGGGAAAAGATTAAGTTTCAGTAGCTTGTCAGCGTACATATTGTACGAAAGTCCCCAGCTAGGAAAGGTACACAGTTATTTGGACGCCTTTATGATAGCAGTGATCAATGTTTATTGGTACCTCGCGGAATCGCCATACTGCGAGTCCCCTGTTAATAATAAACTCGCAAATGAAAAGATGTATTTATCACTGACGGAAAGGGTTAAATGTTGCCCAGAAGTTGAAGCAGCCAAAGTCTGCCATTGGCTAACAAAGCTGCTAGCAATAGACTTGCAGGAAAATCAAATCATATGCAGCTAACAGTTGGGTATGGCTGTATGGCACCTACCGAATAATTTGCGCTTTGGGCCGGGCTCCCGACAAGTTGAGCGATTTGTGACATAGCTTTGATTCCAATGATTCCCTTGATGGCAAGATTCGTCTGGTT
This sequence comes from Psilocybe azurescens, assembly GCA_023853785.1. NCBI lineage: Eukaryota > Fungi > Basidiomycota > Agaricomycetes > Agaricales > Agrocybaceae > Psilocybe > Psilocybe azurescens. The sequence goes on along the minus strand of JAJIRX010000557.1, from coordinate 683,376 downwards.
GGCCAGCGACCCGGCAAAGTCGTCTGTGCTGATCTGGTTTGAGGGAATCAGAGAGTCCTGGACCAAAAACTGGGTCCATTGGTCGAGCAACGCTTTCTACAATCCGATCAGTCAGAAATATTGACCGTCTGGATGCTAAGGTCCCGTTTAGCTTACATATTGTTGGATCTGCGACAAATCTCCAGTTTTCTGAGCATAGCTCAAAGCCATAATAACCATGTTTCCACTCTCTATCAACTCCAAGGTAAGTATATCATTCAGAAATGTTAAAAGCTGGAGTCACTCGCACCTTCAACGGGCATGGCCTCATCTTTGCCATCATTATGTCCAACCGCATTGGGATAACTGGCGCCTAGAGATTACACAGAAATTAGTGGCTTTGATGAGCATGCGTACCAATGACGCGATTAAATTATAGAGATCACAGCCTCCAACGCACCGAGATCGTGAACGCTCCATTTGTTGGGATATTGACCCGTCGCCTGGTACCTGAATAAACCCTCAAGGAGGAATTTGCCAAGGGTCGGGTTCGTGTACAGCAGCACAGGCCATGCGGGGAAGATCACGTCCACTGTATTAACATTCTGTTTTTCGGAAGGGCGGTTAGGTGCTGTGCTTGACTGCGGGACGAGTATAGGACACGTACGCCGTCGCTAGAGATTTCTAAAACATAAATCAACTCAATATACCGAATATCGCACGGAACGGGAACGTTAGAGATACTGACCTTTCATAAAAACGAGGACATCATTGGTGTTGAAGGTTCCATCACTATTCTTTGAGATGGTGATCTCGGTCGCGCCTAGAGCTTGTCTGATGGACAGGGCAACGATGGAAGCGTAATCTGCTGATATTTTCGTTGCGTCACTGTTCACTTTGTTATCAAAGGCCTGAGCCCTGGTGAGCGCGTTCTTGTAATCGCCCAGGAACGAAGAAATCTATAGGCAAGACGGCAAAGACAAGAAAATATCACATCAAAATCGTAACAGGCTTGGACGATAAATGAAAAACTCACCACAGCGGCAGGAGAGGCGAATTGACTCCAAAAGTACAAACTTCTGGACTGCCTCGCATTGTTCGCAACAATATAGTTTATTGCGGGATCGCGTATGTGGCCGACCGAGAAGACCACCGGATCTGTGGCTGTGGTGACTGCCCCAAGATCGCGAGAGAGCCCGAATACGGGCCAGTTGTTCGAGATGGCCCGGAAATTTGTGTCTTGCGTGTTGGAAAGTTTCCCATTGTTGATAAATTGGCCGCGGACAGTGACGTCTGCCCCCGACTGGAATGTCGTACCTGCCACCTAAAAATGCAAAGATGAGATGATTGGCATATCAGATGCGATTTTGCATTCGTACATTAGAGAGGGAGTAGAAGGCCGAGCCATCTATGAAGAAGGTTAGAAATTAGATGTAAGCGTATCCAATTCGTCTTACATTGAGTGTGATCATTGACTTCAGTGAACACCTTCTGAGTTTGGAGCTGTACTTGATGGGTTATAATGCTGCCAGTCGCAGTGCTCCAGTTGGCCACCAGAGAGTTGTCGCCGGAAATCCACTCTGCACTGATGTCAGAATAAACCTGAACACTATGAGAAGCGCCATCGGTAGATGCAGCCGAGACTGCCATGTAGGAGAATGGGATGGACTGTCTGACTAGGTCCGTTGGCTAGTGTACGACTTCAAATGAGCGAGATCTAGCTTGAACCAGCACTAGTACACTAACCTCAACCGGACTCAAGAAGGTAACGGTAAGATCAATGGGGCCAGCCGATAGAACGAAAGCGCTTTGTGTGGAGGTAAACTGGATTGCATATAATTGAAGACATTTTTTGGGTATTGATCAATGGTCAACCTACCTTCGAACTTTTCTGAACCGCTTTAGAGAATGCTGCTGCAGGTACGCTTGGAGCACCCAAGAAGCTGAATGGCTTTCCATCGACCTTCACAAAGCCGGCCCAACCGACAATCTATATCGGAATTAGATCATTAACAAGAAGACAATGTGAGAGCACTCTGCCTGGCCAGTCCAAAACGTAGGCCAGACATCATTGAGGGCGGCTCCTGGGATTGAAACATCGATAAGTTAATGCAGTATCACTGGAAAGTAGACAATGGATACCAGATCCTTGAGCAAGCCAGGCTGAGAGGTAGGGACTCCCTGACGGCAAGAGGAAAGGATGCAGGATTAAAAGGCGTCGCAGTCCAAGATACTGAAGCGGCGGTGGTGATGAAGAGGAACAATGCATGCATGCAGTTCAATAGAGTACCCATGCTGTAGAGAGATACTGTCCGGAATCGAATGAGACTCCAATTTATAGCCACGGTTTGACGCAATACTTCGAACTACTAGCCCCAGAAGATAATTGTTGAAACTGATCAGTTACACAGCTTCATCTATGCTTCATAGATCATGCGGTGTAGTAAGCACATGCGTAGTCAATAGGAAGAAGAGTTATATGAGGAAAATAGAACAGGAAGCAATCTTTTCGTCTGGAATTGTGAACACCAGCGCATCACAGGTTGTCGTCATGGGGGACAGTGTTTGGGAAAACACAAGATATTCAGCTAAAATTGCTAACATATCACATTTATCCTTGCTTTCCATTGAGATATGACTGCTGCGGGCAGTAGTAAGTCAGAGAGAACCTTCCGTGGAGGACGAAAGCAACGGTAGGCTCCTCGAGACTACTGTAGGAAGATGCTAAAAATAGTAAAATGATTCCGGCAATTTGCTTTCCGTCTTAGTCATCCTTCTTGCTTGCAGTCATTACTTTGCGCCTTTACTTCCTTCAGATACAACAAAAAACGACTAAGCGAGCATAGTGCATACTTTATGCATACCTCCTTTCTAGCTGCTGATTGATGGGCTGATCTTGTCTAGTCCCGATCATCGCAATCGATGTCTACTAAACCAGCTGCGAAAGTTTTGACCATGCCCGTCGTTGCATCCAATTCGCTCTTTACGCTTCTGCAGGCAGAACTCACAATATGTGGAAGCTTCTCTATTTTTTTTTGCGAAATACTTTTTGGTACTCTTTTTCTTGCCATGTACTTTGGCGCTGGTAGATTTCCTCAATTTACCTGCATGCTGTGGGTCCGAACATCCTTTGAGGCAGGCAGACCTGCAGACGAAGTTGACAGTCCCCACTCGAACTGCCTTCTACGATACACCTTTGGTTTCCCCATCATCATACGTCGTTGATTCTAACTCAGAGTTATCTTTTGACTCGTCTACTCTCCAAACCTTGTCTACCGATATGTCCGATGCCACAGTACCATTTTTGCTCGTGCCGCCACCACACAAACCTCCTGAAAGGCCGTGCGTTGGCACTACCTCGGATGGATCTGCCTGCACGTCACGGATGCTTGTCATGGCCTACTATCCTGACTGGGTAGGATCCACCTTCCCTCCCAGCAAAATTGATTTCAAACGCCTGGACTGGATCGATTTTGCGTTTGCTGTACCAGGAGAGGACTTTGATTTGACCTGGGACGACCCAGCTGCCCCTGGCCTTCTTGAGAATCTGGTTGTCTCTGCGCATTCAGTGGGTGCCAAAGTCAAACTAAGTGTTGGCGGGTGGACTGGAAGCAAGTGAGTGGCATTCTCCATTGCTAATTTGATGTTCTTAAATCTGTTATTCTCAGATATTTTTCTTTGGCTGTGGCAACTCCCAAGGGTAGGGCTTTATTCGCTAAAAATATACTGGCCATATACATCCAGTATGCGTTGGATGGTATCGAAATTGATTGGGAATATCCTGGACAAGAAGGCTCTCCTGGCAACAAATTTCATCCCGATGATGCTTCAAACTTTCTGATGTTTCTTAACGTCTTACGCACTGTCTTACCGCCTGAAGCGCGCATCACTGCAGCTGTTGAACCAACGCCCTTTGTCGACAGCACAGGTCAACCTATGACCGATGTACAGGAATTTAGCAGAGTGCTTGATTGGGTATTAGTTATGAACTATGACATCTGGGGATGTAAGTCGTCTCTTTTGCCTACGCATAACCCTTGACTTATGTCAGATATTCAAAGCATCTTCGCATCCAGGACCAAATGCACCTCTGTACGACGCGTGTGGAAACTCTACACAGCCAGATGCCAGTGCTGCTGGTGCATACAATGCCTGGACAAAGGCCAACTTCCCCGCGTCAAAAATAGTACTCGGAGTGCCATCCTATGGATACATTTCCTCGTCCACTGAAACCCGACTGCGAACCAGATCGAAGTCGAAGAAAAGAAGAAATCCACCAAGGTTGTCGGTGATGATGGAGACTCTGAAGGTCAAGTACAATTTCGGGAACTAGTTGAGCAGGGGGCCCTTTTGCACTCAGTGAACGATACGTTTCGCTATGAAGCCAACGCTGGCGCTGGATTTGAGGGACTGTGGGATGGTTGTTCAATTACTCCATATCTGCGATCGTCCGACACTGGCCAGGTTATAACGTATGATAATCCTATCTCATTGGGTATGAAGGCTGCCTTTGCCAAAAAAAGCTGGTATGTTGGGTATCAACTTATTTGATATTCATGGTGATACAGATGATTGGGATTTGTTGGATTCCATACGCTATGCGATGGACATGGTTTAAATAATCACACACACAAATTTTTACTTTGTATCTGATCATATCTGCACACACACGGTTATCTAAAATATTTGGTGAAAAATAAGCACAAGTAAGGCGTACGCGTTATGCTTACTTGTGGACTGGCTACGGTTGGGCTACGGGTGGCTTGAGGGCTAATTATAGATGCTGGGCCGATGTGCCAAGGTGTGACTACAGTGTGACAAGCATGTTTGAACAATTTCAAGGTGATGTTCCCCGGTCAACAACTATGCCTCGTGTGATAGATTTATTATCTACAGTAGCGCTCAATATACCTCTCTCCGGTTATAATTGCAAGAGGTTCTTTATTCTACTAACCGCATTCTCATAACTCCTCATATCGCTTTCAATCGCCCGGAGACGCCCATGACTGCGTTTGCAAAGCCAACCTATTGAACAACCACTGAACTTCGCTTGAACGCGACTTATACTGTCGATCATCACGTCCGTTTACTATCCACAGGGCGCTTAATAAATGGGCAAGAAAACTAAAGGAAAACAAAAACAAGATGAAAACCAGCCAACTGGCAATAATGCTGCCGCAATACAACTGACACCAGTCATGGAGGGCGCTAATGTGCCCACTGTCGGTATCGGTAGGTTATCTTAAATCTCTGACATATCAGACCTAATTTGGTCACACTACAGACGACACATCCCCACCTGTACACCAGGAATCCCAAGCTACAGGCTGGGGTTCCTCTGGTGAAGCCTGGGGTTCTAGCGCGGAACCCGCCATCGCTGGAGATACTTGGGGTGTAGAAACACACGTAGACGACGGGTGGGGTCACACAGAGAGCTTACTCGAACCCCCAGCAGTTCACTCTCATAGCATCTTGCCTACCATTCACGAGCAGTCATCCTCCGGGCACTTTACCCAAAACAGGACGGAATCAGATATAGGAGAAAGCGAGGGGCTATACTCTGAAGACGACTACGGACAAGAAACCCATCGAGGTTTGCATTCACCACAGAGTCGCACCGGGACAGCAACCGCCGCTCCTTCGGCAATGGGAAGTCCTCGACCAGCTCTAACCATCTCTTTGGCTCAGGCAGCCGCCGAAGCTGCAAAAATGAATAACCAGCATATGAGCCATGCAAGTGAAGCTGCCAGGAAGCTGGACGAAGGTAGAACACGGCGCAATGAATATTCAACTGGTGTCAATTCTACTATAGCTACTCCTGCTGGACGTTCTGCATCCCTTGCTCCCGCTCTTCCTGAAGCCACGAAGATATCTACAGCTTCAGCCTATGCTGCACTTCATGAGAAGAAGACTGCCCCCTCTCCTCCTAAAGCTGCGCAAACACCGGTCTCTGCTAGCAAAAACACTTGGCAATATCGTCCACTTAAACCAGGGCAAGAACATGTCCCACTCATCCCTACTGATCCTAGTTGGATTATGACTGGTGGTAATGCCTGGAGCAATAAACATCGTGCCACCAAAAGCGCATCAGTGCCCAATCGTGCTCATATTGACGAAGAGGCTTGGAATCAGCATCTAAATTATTATCGACAAGCTCAACAGATGCAGCAGGCGCTACATAACAAGAAAGTTCACCAAGCTCACCAAGTCCACCCCTCTCAGCAGAGACCTCAACACAACAAGCATCACTCTCACCCAGGCCACCCCGTTCAGCACCAGCAACAGAGGCCTCCTGCGCAACAAAATCAAAGCTGGCAAGGTTGGGGCAAAGGCGATTGGGATGAAGAGGATGAAGAGGAGGATGACTACTCAGAAACCGATGAGGGGACTGTTGATGCATGGGGAACAGCTGCACAGCATGCCGGTGCGTGGGGGCCACAACCTGCAAAAATTCAACGAGGGCAAACGAGAACGAGAACGAGCACATGGAAAGAAGGTCGAAGGACAATGGGGTCAAGGCACTTCGGGAGGCGGATGGGGTCGTGAGGCTGGCGATGCAAATGTTTGGGGAGACGCCGCAGGATGGGGGCAGCAAGATCGACAACACCAACAACACCAACAACACCAACAACACCAACAACACCAACACCAACAACACCAACACCAACAACACCAACAACACCAACAACACCAACAACACCAACACCAACAACACCACCACCACCACCAACAACAACAACAACAATACGACCAACAACAACACCAACAACAACCCCAGCATCACCAACACCAACACCAGCACCAACAACATAAACATAAACAAAAATCTGCTCAAGGCGGCCACCACGCCAGTCAAGAAAATGGATGGCCTCAAGAAGACGATGGATGGGGCCAGGATGCCTCAAACTGGGGCAAAGCTGATGAAAGCGCTTGGGGTGTGGGAGGCGGGGATTGGGGTGCTGGTGCTGGTGCTGGTGCTGGTGCTGGTGCTGGTGCTGGTGCTGGTGCTGGTGCTGGTGCTGGCGACTGGGGTAAAGCTGATGAAAGCGCTTGGGGTGTGGGAGGTGGGGATTGGGGTGCTGGTGCTGGTGCTGGTGCTGGTGCTGGCGACTGGGGTAAAGCTGATGAAAGCGCTTGGGGTGTGGGAGGAGCGAGAAATTCAAAGGCTGAATGGCCCACAGCTACGCAACAACATCAGTCGAAGGTGACTATAAATGTAGCGGATACTTCTGGGGGTCGGAATGTTGTTTCTCCTCAGCAACGTTCGCAAATTCTAAATTCCTTACTTAATCACGCTCAAACCCAGAAACATCCTGCAGGGAACGCCGCTCAACTTCACGCCGCCGCACTTGCTGCCGCCGCTGCACAAAAGCACAACCCAAGTCCAAAGCGCAGCATGATAGATGGGGGGAGGCTTGGGAAGCCGAGGATGATGGATGGGGTTCGCTAAATGACGAAGACGAGTACGACGGTAATCGACGGGTCCATTTCTCTCCCAAAGCTTCCGATATTTGGGGTGGCAGTCCTCGCAGCGTCCCGTCGAAAACTTTGGCTCAGGCGCAACAAGGCATCGCAACAACACCTATAAACGATGCTTCAAATGTTCGCTTCGTTGAGTCTCGTGGTGCAGCCTTTGCATTTGTCTCGAACGCGTTCTTTGGAAATGGGCGTCTAGCCCGCGAGAGGATACATTGGATGTTTCCTTCCAATAAAGACAAGCGCGTCGCAGCCATGCTTGCTTGGGTACAGAAGATGTCATTTAATATTGGGACATACGGTGTACGCCTCTTTTCTTTTCTCTTTTCTCGGCCGTTCCCAGACTGATGAATACATCCTTAGCTTATGAAGTTTTTACAAACTCGGGAAAGAGGTGCTTTGTTCTTGAATACGATTTTCAGAATGCACCAATTTCCACAAGATCCTGCGTTTGATTGGCTCACATTCAACCAACTTCAGGGAACGATGGATAAGACATTGCAAGAGTCTGTCGCGTTCTATGATCCTGCTCGTTTAGTCATTGTGTTCGTGTACCTACCTTCCCAGACGGGCAACAGTGTGGCGATATGGCGCATAAAGGTCAACGTCCCGGACAATGCCAGATTAAAGTATCAACAAGAAGTCGCTGCTATCACAAAAACTCTTCGGAAAGACAAAGAATATATTGTCATGGTTGACGAGTAAGTTTTCCGGTTTTTGTGACTGTTAGTGATCTCATTTCTATCTATTTCTTAGAATTCCACCCAAACCAAAGGTGTCACAGAAAGGCGGTTTACTACGCAAGTCTTCGCTGCCCAAATCCAAACTGAACGCAAAAAACTTTCATACACACCGAATGTAAAACCTGCCGCAAAGGAAAAGCGAAAGTGGTGGAAGATTTTCAGTTGAGTTTCAGGTTTATTTATATGTAAATTTGTTTGAGGATTTTCTACACTTTCTGTTTTGAGTTTTCGTGTACCTTCCTTCTCTTTTAACATTACTTCTTCTTGCTGTCTGTATAATATAACATTATTTGTAGCACTACCAACCATTTTACCATTTTTCATGATATCCTAGGCATTTATACCTTTTGTGGCACCTTTTCATTTTAATCAACGCGTTTCTGTCATGGACCTCTTATCTCCGAGTGCGACTTATGTTGACATTCAAAGGACCTTCGTTTCCACGACACATGACCCTACTCCGGATAAGATTGCTGATGGCGCAAGGCGTGCTATTATAGTTTCAGAGCAACACGATATGTACTTGCTTATATCCTGCATTTTCCCAATCCACGATCATGGAAAGGCAAGCAGATGCAGGACAGACACCGTACCGTTTTGCAGATACCAATAACAGCGGGAGGCGAACATACCCAGTTATCATTCATGTCGCTGTATTATCCACATTTCTTATTCCCATCGCATTTCTCCCATACATTGCAGCAAGAAGACAAATAGTGTCTCTTCGAAGGAAGGTCAATATGTTGGAGAAAGACATTCAACTCTTCAAAGGCAGCGTAACTACCGCAGCATCTCATCAAGCATCAATAGCAAACGTGGAGCTCAGTCGGCTTCGAGAAACGGGTCTGCATGCAATGAACCGGACGAGCGAATTACAAGGGCAAATATCCAGGCAGGAAGCTGATCGTGCCGCTACAGACGAAGAGATGAGAACAGGTCTTCGGCAGCTTCTGGACGAGACGCAGCATTCTCGGTATATGTATTCTGAGGTTGGATATTTGTGGCCTGAAGACTGACAACTTGAGTATCTATAGAACTCAAACAGCAACTTTGCGTGCTCTTGGGATGACTCTAGCTGACATTGCCGCATTCATGCAAGAGGTCGAGCTAAACTTTGGGTTAGGTCAACGAAACGATCAAAGAGGAATTGAGAGAATGAGGTTGTTGGCTCTTCGAATGCAAAGTCTTTCTCAGCCAGAAGATCACACCACTCAGGTTGGTTAGCTGCTGCTGCTCATTATGATAAGAAGCGTAGAGAACTGAATTTCGCTCTGAAGGGCTCGAAAGGTCGTCCCGGAACCTCCCAGAAAGAGAATTAATTACGTTGGACACGTCTTTTATTAATTTATAAGCTGCCTACAACTACAACCCATTGTGTTTCATTCTACCCCTTGACCAACCCATGACAATTAGATTCTACCTAGTTCTACGAATCTACCTGATGTTGTAACCTGTTCTCCGTATCACAGTAATTACTAGTTTGGTTTTTCTCACGTGTCCCTTCGCTCGTGTTGTATCATAGCCCGAATATCCTGCCTCGTTGCTAGACGCACTCTTGATCATCGGTACTGCACTCTTCCGCAAGCTATGCGGTGCATAGCCAATATATCTCGACGCCAGATACTCGTCTAGGACTAACAAACTAGTTGCATATCATAAATTATGACAGATCCAGGCCTCACATCTGAAGAGGTTAGCGACCTGAACACACGCGTTGCACCCCTTGACATATCCACGACATCTTTACCAACGACCTCTGAAAACAAATCAGCCGGCGAGGAACAAGCTCTTGAATCGCACGAAGTAATTGAATTGCAGACATTTAGCGACAGGAAGGCTTGGATCGAGGAAAAAATCAAAGTATGTCTGTTTGTGTCGTGTAGAAGATTTGTAACTTACATCATATTTCTAGTTTCTCGAGTCGTTACCCCCAATTGATGTTTTTGCTGGTCTGGATGCTGTTAAATCCTCTTCGGAAGAGGTTCCTGGGCTCCCTACTCGACTTGAATTGCAACGATGGGTGATTGAACATGATGCTATTGAGAAAGAAACGGAATTTTTGACACGGGAGAACTTACGAAATTAAGGCAATTAACTAAAGGTAAGTGCATCATATCTCTACCTCTATTTGTCTAAAATATGTCTATACTTATAGCTGCAACACAACGAAATCTCTCTCCGGAGGATACTGACGTAATTGAACTGACATTGACGACAATCTACGGACTGGACAAACTGTTACATCTCCTGCGGGACCGTTCTGAAAGTCTGGAAATGATGGGCATTAGATTGACCTGGGAGGAGAACCGACAGCAATCCTGGAAGGAAAGACGACAAATTATTGAGGACTTAGAGGCATTTTGTATCAGCCGAGCGCGTTGGAGTCCATCAATATATGACAGCATTACGAGGCCCGAAGAATCTCCTGGACTTTCGCGTCGCTCTTCAAATGCATCACTGGTATCGGCTGGTTCTGACAGTGCCCTAAATTCCCAGGCCTTCTCCAGAAGTACGCGGTTCAAGTTAGCAGAACTACTATCGCGAGACGCGGCTCAATTCTCTGGAAGGGTCACTGGACTCAGGCATGGAAAAGTCGCTGCTGCGGGGAAGGCCCTGGACAAATTGATCGATCACAGTAGAAAACCTGTCCCGGATGAATTGCTCGACGAACAAGATCGATTGGAGGAAAAGTGCATCAACGAGATGGAGAATATCAGTAAATTTACAATGAATCTGGTCATGCAATGGCGAAAGTACGATAGTCTTACTTGTCAATATTTCAGACACTTATTTTCGTATTATAGGGCGGACGAAATATACGTTGAAACTATGAAGGACCTTAACGCAGCTTCCAATCTCCTCGAAGAAATTGAGACCGCAAAACTATATCACCCAACTGCTCGCCAAAGTACCTCTTTTATGTCACGTGTTGACACCATACTGAAGCGGTTGGCCGTCCGCGGAGATCCGTCAGCTACAACAAGCATGTTTCCTCGTCCTGAACACTTCCTTTTTCCTGACCAAAAGCCTGCTAACGAAGCGTTGATCAAATTTCTTTCTATGGACATTAACAAAGTCAATCGACTGGCCAAGCGAGTTGATATCGTTGCTAAGGACTTCCGAACAGCCTACGAGGCAGTCAAACGTGTCGAGACATTGACCAAGTCTGCTGACGACTTATCATCCACCTTTGCATTCTTGATCACGAAACTCGAAGACGGTATATCCACTGGTGAGGGAGATGGCTCCTCCCTTGACCTTTCCGTTGAACGTTGCCTGGATCCTACCAGTCATTCTGTATTTTTGGCATTCCTACCTTCTCTTCTAGACTCTACGCAATCGGCCATGAATGAAGCAGACCACATTTTACGGACTGCTCCAGCTGCTTTAGTAGGTCTCGAAATACGGGGAATTGACCGGGAATTCAAGGAAAATGCTGTTGCTACCGTTAACGGACTTGCTTCGATTCGAGAAAATACACTCAAGATCCGTAATTCCATCACCGGCCGGTTGACCCGATTGCGGGAAAGCAGGAAGATCTCCTCATATATCGACTCAAAAGTTACTTTGGTCAAGGCTCTAAAATCACAAATTGTGGAAAGCATGCACCAGGAACGATGGCAACAAGAATCTAGTAATACTGGAGCACCTACGACCCCGGAGAGCTCAACTACTTCTTTGTTTACTGCCGATAATGGAACTACAGACTTCGACAAAGAATTCCTTCGAATCGGTTCCAAGTTAAATCACGATATCACAAATCCACTAGAGGTACTGTCCGCAACTTTGGAACCCGAGTTGCTGGCGTGCTTGAAGGAAAAAAATCTCGGCTCCGGAGATCTCTACAAAGGGGAAATCTTATGCTGCGTATACTCCATGCTATCAGGGAACAGACTTCTGCCATGAACTCTGTTCGAGATGAATTTCATGAAATTATATCACGGATTGAAGACTGCAAGGCTCAGATACAGGACTCCATTGAAACCACTTTGGAGGCACCGTTGGATGGCATACGCTCGGCGACAGAGATGAAGATAGTCGATCTCAAGCCTATAGAAGGAGAAGTTGCAAGTTTTATAAACGGTCTAACCCATCGGGTTCCATTCGTTGCTCAGCATTCTGTAAACCGAAAGGCCTTGGCCAATCCTACCTCTCCGTTGTCAACAAATTTCTCAGACCCAGATGTGTTCGATGACTTGTCTATTGATCTCGTCTCTCTTGACGCTGGTGTCCGGGCAGATTCAAACTCGTATACCATGAGGCTCAGTGGCAACTTAGATACTCTGAAAAATGCACAAACCCGTCTCGAATTAGTCAGGAAAGCAAGGCTAGCTGACTTGGCTTTAGAATCCACTAACACTGACATTGTCGCTGTCATTCAAGACTTGTCCTCGCAAAAATCCCTTCTTTCATCTATACCACGAAATACTGTTGAAGGCATTGGCCACCTCCAGGCGATGATGGACGGCTTAGTCCTTGTGAGGGACAGACGCTCAAATGTTGGAAGATCGTTATCCCAGACTCGCGCGTTACTTCGAGCAATGGACGAACTTTCGAACAAGCTGGACGCTTCTACTAGGGAATCAATATTCAAATCGCGGGAAAACATAGTCAACGATGCCGAACTCCGAATCAAAAGTTGGGATGAAGACTTTACTGCCTTCATCAATTCTGTGTCCACTGCTTTGATAAGTGCACACATATACCAGGATGAATTAAAGGCAGCGGAAGAAGGACAGAAGAAGGCGGAAGCAGAACGATTGGCTGCTGAAGAGGAAGAGCATCTTCGCTTAGAAAGGGGAGGCATTAGAGGCCGCAGAGCAACGTCGTTTACTGGAAGAGAAACTCGCCGAGGAACAGCGCATGGAACTAGAGCGCCAGCGGAAGCAATCGAACTTGCAGAACGTGAACGCCTCGCGCAAGAAGCAGCGGAAGCAAAACGATTTGCCCTTGAACAACTTGAGAAGCAAGCGGAGGCTGCTCGCTCTCAAGTGGTCAAGGATAAACTAGCGAAGGAAGAAGCAGAAAGAGCAAGGCTGGAACAAGAGCGAATAGAGATGCTTGATAAAATACGTGAAGCGGAAGTACAATTACAAAAAGAGCGTCGGTTACACGCAGAACGCCAGACAGCCGCCTTGGAACTAGAAAAGGAACGACAAGTACAAATGGAACTTCAACGGAAACAACAGGATATGCAAAGGCTTGCCGAAGATCAGGCACGTCAGGCCGAGGTTGACAAACTTGTCAGGCAGCAGAAAGCTGAACTGGAGAGGTTAGCTGAAGATCAGGCACGAAAATTAGAGATAGAGAGAATCGAAAGGCAGCAAGAGGCTGAGACTCGACGCATTAATGATGAAAAGGCTCATCAAGCCGAACTAGAGCTTGAGAGGCGACGGCAGGTTGAGAAGCAACAATTTGAAGATAACAAGGCACGTGAAATAGACCTTGCCAGGGCAGAGGCAACAAGGCTCGCTGAAGAACAAACACGTCGAAGTGAAATCGAAGAGTTGGCGAAGCGACAGCAAATCGAGGAAAAGAGATTCGCCGAGGAATGGGCGGCGCAAACCCAGCTCAGAGACCTCGCTGAGTCTGAAGCCTTGAGGGTCGCAGCAGAGCAGGCACATCAAGCAAAGCTCGAAGATCTTACAAGACAACGAGAAGCAGAGAGGCAGAGGCTCGTTGATGAGCTTATAAAGTCTGAATCAGCGAGGATCGTCGCAGAACAAGCGCTTCAAGTACAGTTGGAGCAAACTGCGAAACAACTCCAAGCCAAAGAACAAATCATCGCCGAGGAACGGGCAGGCAAAATCAACTCGAAGGAACTGGGAGAAACTGAGATGAAAAAGTTTTCAGCAGAACCAGTACTCCAGTCACAAGCAGAGGACCTCGCGAAACAGCAACAAGCTGAAGCCGAGAGGGTCGCCGAAGAAGTCCACTGCGCCGAGGTTGGAAGCCTTGAGAAGCACAGGCAAACGGAGATACAGAGTCTTGAAGAGGCCAATCAAACTAAACACCGACTCATTAAACAAGAAAAGAATACGGAAAATAGGATTTATCAACTTGCGAGCAATGAAGCAGGTAGACTGTCTCCAACTTCACGTTGTTCTCGCTAAAATGTTTACTGCTAGATGTTTTTGGCAACCAAGCCACACCAAATCCATCAAATCCTACTCGCTCCAAAAAATTGACAGAACTTCAATCACAACTAGTTGCTCTGCGTAAACGCTTGCGGTCCATTGGCATCAACGAAGCACGACGGCCTTCGAAATCTTCATCTAACTTGCCCACTGAGGTGCAATATCAGAAAATGCACCACGATCTATCGTCAATCTCAGCGGATACTCTAAGTTTCCCTTCCATGAACGATACCTCTCTCAATACTGAACTTAAGCTTCTGAAAGCAGATGTCGAAGAGGCATTTGTATCCCTCAAGGAAGTCCAGAAGCTCTCCAGCGTTCATGGCGCCGTTCGAGCCTGTGATGCTGCTTTGAGTGACCTGTTAGAGCACATCGATAGTTATCCTGCTGCCCCAATGGGCATTCTATCTTCCGCTCATCGAAGTGTGCTGACAGTAGCACCAGCAGAGCAGCTTTCGTCGCGTCTCAACTTTACTCGTGACATGGTGGACGACATGATATTAAAGTGCGAAGGCGCTATTGACGACCATCGGACGAGATCAGAACATTCACGAATCCAACAAACTTGGACCGAACTGGAGGAAATGGCTAACGACCGCATAAGTGGAAACAAATCTCGTCCAAGCAGTGCAATCAGTAGAAATAGTTCTAGAGCTGGACGAAACAGCATTTCATCGGCTCCACCTCTTCCAACTCATCCTCGTGCTGCGAAGAAAAAGGGCTCATATTCGAACTTATCAGTATCCTCTATTTCGATTCCTTCTAAAGGGAAGATGCTCGCTCCTCCTGTCCCACAATCCAAAACCCGCAGAGCAACGTCTGGAACAAATGAAGCTGCAGCAAGCCCCTCTACGAGCCGACAATCCAGCATATCCTCCAATCGTTCTGTGTCAGGTCCTCTGAACTCTTCATTATACGGTTCAACATATGCATCTAGACAGCGCACCACTAGTCTTTCAAGCTCTGTTGCAACGCCCACGCCATCCATATCTTCTCGCTTTCGTATAGTTAGCGAGACTAAGACTAAACGGAGTCATTCTCCTGCTATGTCAGAAATCTCCACCCACTCTCATTCTCATTCTCGATCCTCTTTGGGTCCTTCTCGTTCTTCTGGTAATCCTTCAACCTGGTCTCGCGCACCCAGAGATTCGTTTTCGTCAATACTTCCCCATCCGCGTGCTGCAACACCAGTAAAGAAACCTGACTCGGCGGTGAGGAAAAAATACGTTGCCGACCCAAAAAGCAAGCTCGATATCGCAGTAGGTGATGTCGTTAACCAACTTTCGGTGGGTATCAACATTGAAGGAATCACTGAGAGTTGGCGTGATCAAAGTGGAAAGTATTGGATTGGTAACCAGGATCCTAAATTGTGTTTCTGTCGCATTCTGCGCTCTCAAACCGTCATGGTACGCGTAGGTGGTGGTTGGACAGAACTTTCGAAGTTCGTATCATCATTACTGTTGTTTTTCTTTGGCCCGCGTTTCTGACATTTCTCATTAGATTCATTAAAGACCATTTTGCCGAAAGCTTTAGAATAGCACCGGATTCACCACGTATAGGGGCTCAAGAAAAATGGATTAGCTCTGCATCGTTAATGGAGTCAATATCAATGAAACCCCTTTCACCGCCTCTGTCACCTCCCCGAGCGCCGCATACCCCTGAGCCAACATTACCTTTCGTCCCGTCGTTTTCACTTATGACGCCGAGTGGTCAAAGCCCACAGTCACTGAAGTCGTCACCCTCCGTTAGAGGGGGTTCTCCCTTAGCGCCTTTGCAGTATATGCGACGAGCAGAGCTGGAGCATTCCACCAGCCTGCTCCGGCCAGTAACGCCGTCAAAAACGCCCCTTCGAGGTAGAACCTCGAATCCCAACACATCTTCGCGAAATTCTGTTTGGAGACCATAAAGGTTTAGTGCACAGCATATCCGTCTTTCAACTTCTGCATTTGCTTTCCAGTCATCAGATTCTTTCCCGTACACTCATGATTTTCACTCAGCATATATATTAGCTATCTCATTTGCAACACCTATCTGTTCCTTGTTACAACATCATATTCCTAGCAACCTTCTATTCTATTCATGGACATTTGTATTTCTAAATCATAACATTTAATCCTCGTCTACTTGATAGGCTGATGACTATTTTCTCCGCTATATCAATTAATGCCTAGCTCTCTTCTTTGGACGATGATTTTCTTCGTTTTCTTTATCTGCTTTGAAGTCTATGTGATGCGTCCTTTTCATATGTCGCTTGAGAAGGTCCTGACGAACAAAAGTGGTTGCAGGAGAAGGGCAAAGATGGCATGAAAACGGCCGAATTCCAGTGTGACTCAGTTCATGGCGTTTGCACTCGTTCTTCCGCAGAAATCGAGAGGAGCTATGGTAATCGAATTTGTGAGAAAATATTCCGTAGAATAGAACAAAAACATGGGACATACCAGTGCATGCATTTGAAAGGTCTCTGATCCAAATGGGCGCCCACATGGATCAATATGTGATCCCGACGTTTATTGTTCTGTTTGCACCCAGATATATAGCAGCGAAATTCTTCAACCAGTTCACCTTTTGCAGACAATTTTCCAGCAAATGAAATGAGCCATCGTTTATCATAGTCGCGTCCTTGATTACGCAGTCGATATCTCTCGGCCTTGGCTTTAAGTTCTTCGATGTTGATCCCTCTATGAGCGTCGAAGACAGGCGTGCCCAAAGTTCAAGGGGGAGGAGATTGTATTGGTCTGTATCCTGATATTCGGTATAGTCGTCAGGATCTTCTGATTTACGTGCTGTTCTTCGGGTGCTGATTCGGGAAGATTGGTTTCTTTTCATTCCCATAGGCTTTAACGGAGGGGAATACTCCGAACTTGATGGACTTTGGAAAATCGAAGGTTCATCGTCACTTGCTTGCTCAGCGTTTTCAAGTTTGGATCTCAGTAGAGGCAGATTGACAGGACCTTCATATGGAGAATCAAGATCAGGTACTTGAGCAATTGAGTCCGTTTGCGTCCCCAAGTCCGGTGCGCCAGCTTGATTATCAGAGGAGCATTGGATGACAACGTCTTTGCGAGCCAACGCCACTTGATCTGGATGCACCAGAAAAAGACGCTCAGGGCGAGGTTTTAGCCCAGGTAGAGGCACAGAATATATATCAGCAGGATTAACACCCACACAAGCCGAGTTCCAAGATGATTCTAAATCTCGCATGTTTATGTCAGCGAGAGCAAGAGGCAAGGGCGGAGACCGAATCAGCATAGGCATCCATGTGGAAGTCTGATCCGCATCATTGTAATCGTCGAGCATCTGAAATCGACCAGGATCATAGGCAGGGTTATCAGAAATGAACTTATCCCCGGACATTCGTCGTAGAGTTTCCTCAGCCGTCGCTGACACCTGGGCAGCAAATTCGGCCACCGACATTCCCGTAGACGCAGAAATACTTTCAAAAGACCAAGTAGCCTCCTTAGCAGAATTTCTGGCGAGAGGATTTGTAGAATCGCTAAGGTCAAGTCTAGAAGAAACAGAAGAAACTCTTTCAGTGGAGGCGTTCTCTCCTGCTAGTTCAGCGGCTCTTAGGATAGCAGAGAAAGCCCAAGGAGAGCCAAGAGTAGCGGGACGGTCGACTATTTCTTCCTCTGTCATATTATAGATCGAGTCCTTTCTGCAAGTGTGATTGTGACAGGTAGGCCGGCGTTCCAGTAGTTGATGTCCAAACCAGACATCTGCCCGAGAAATCTGGCAGTCTTCAATCTCAGTATCCTTAGAGTCCTTAATCAATTCAATATTCCGTATTCCAAGTCCAGATGGAGGTGATGCTGTTTCAAGATTTGTCTTAGAATTGCCTAGATGATTTGACTGAAAGTCCGAATAGGTTTCGCTGAAAGGATCCGCCGAAGGTGAATAATAGCTGTCCGGCCAATCGCGAGGCAGTGTCAAGGGAGTAGATAGCAATGGATAGAGAGGTTGGAATGGAGAAGAAGTCGTGAAGCCGGGGTATGCCAACGCGTTGCCTGAAAAGTCGTAGTGAGACGACTCGCCGTCGAAGGACTCGGCCATGAGATACTGAGAGTGTGGGTATAGTAATGTACTGGGAGAGAGAAAGACCAGAAAGCTCAAAGGCGCCCTTCAAGGACGCAAGAAAAAGAAAAAGAGTGGGCGGGCAACTTCAAGTTAGCCTGGCGCCGTGGATGCATCTGCTAATAACAGATAATTCGTGCAAGTCTTTTAATCTAAGGGGTGTTTGCACTTGCTTGTCTGCAATGTCCTGCGGCCCGATTCAGCATCCATTTCTGGCGGCGCCCACAACAAAAAATGTGGAGGCACCTGCATCGCACATGCCGCAAATCGCTCTATACCTTCCATCTACATCCTTATTCTCAAAAGAATTTCCCTCCCTCTACAACCAAAAGGTCGTTCCCAATTCTGTACCAGATCTACTGCCCAGAGGACGCATTGTCAATATCTTGGTTGCTTTCTGTGCTGGCTTCTCTGTCTATTTCTTCCTCGATGAACCCGTTCCGCACATCGAAAGACCGTCTAATTCTCCCAGACAATTTGTGTTATCTAAAGTGATATCCAACGAAGACTCTGGACCTGGTACAAAACTTCTCAAGATTGCTGCGCCTCTTCATTTCCACCCCAAGAACAATACAACTAACAACTTTGACCCTATATGGTCGGTGTATATCAAGGATGATGATATACAAGTAGAACGGCCATACACACCATTAACTGGTATCGATGAAAACGGCCACATGGTATTTTGGATTAAAAAATACCCCAAAGGTGAAGTTGGGCGGTGGCTTCACACCAAACACATGGGTGAAGGAATCGAATTTCGTGGTCCCCTCAAAACTTGGCCCTGGAAGGAAGACACTTGGGATGAAATTGTCATGGTAAGGCCTAGTAAGGTTACTGCAATCTCGGTTAATGACCTGTCCATAGATTTCTGGCGGCACGGGCATAACACCGTTTGTCCAATTATTCCATAATGTAATATCGAAGTCTATACAGACCTCAAAAACGCAGTTCACGCTACTGCACTCCTCGCGTGTTCCTGAGGAATTACCTCCACCTTCCCTTCTGGACCCTATGATCACCTTTTCGGTAGAAAATCCTGAGAAGTTCAGATTCCATGTTTTCGTAGACGAACAAGACGGTTCAAAGCCCTCGACATCTATCTCAGGGATTAACACAGGAAGAATCACGGAAGGTTCTTTAAAACCGTATCTTATTCCAGAAGAACCCAAAGTTTCTTGGTGGAGTAGCATGTTCTACAAGGCGCCGCCCCTCAATACACAGTCACGTCGAATACTCTTCCTCGTTTGTGGCCCCGAGCCGTAAGAAATGATATTATGTTACTTTAATTGCGTTCTGACAGTATCTCAGGATGATAGGTACGATTGCCGGTCCCTACGGACGCAATCTTTCACAAGGATCGGTGGGCGGCATTTTGGGCAAGATGGGCTTCACCTCCGATCAAGTATACAAACTATGACACAAATATTTTTTTGGATCACATATGCCTTATTTTACCATGGATTGGATATCAATATTTTCAAACGACCATTGACCTTCAGTTGTCCTCATCAATTTCCCACCCAATTTCTTTGCCAGCCCAGAAAGGTATCAAGCTCTCGTTGCCTAGGACATAATTTCCGTCGACTAGTTTTTTGGATGACGGTTTCCGTAACTTGATGACTCTGGCAGCCTCATGTTGCTCCACGGGTTGTCGGTAGAATGCTCTTCCGTTGTCACTGACAAAAATTTCCAACTTGTCCAGTGCTCCAAACGATTCTAACAAATGGGCTACGAGAGGCAGCAAAATTGGGGATGTATATACACCAGCGGCGCATGCGTGAGTAGGAGTACTGGTGGATTTTGCGGAGGGTGGGTGGGGAGCCGAATCAGACCCGAGGAAAAATCGCGGATGACCTTGACGATCCAAGTTCTGTCAGAAAGAATATTCTTATTGGCCTAAGGGTCCTAACTGACCTTCTTTTACGACGTCTCTTAACGCTTGTCGGTCGTCGGGGAATTTGGCCACGGGCTTGCAGAAATTCCACGATTGACCTGCCCAGTCGTCCACGATCAGTGCAAGATGGTGTGCGGTAATCGTACATGCCACAGTTGGACCGCATTTTTCACTGCTTCGACAGCAGCTCGTGTTGTTGCGTGCTCAAGGACAATTCGCAATTTCGGGAATGCAAGGTGGATTTTAATTAGGTGTGGCAAGAAACTAGGCTCTGCGTTGAGGACGTGAATGTTCTGTGGTGGAAGGTTGAGCATTGAAAGATACCAATAGATATGCTAGAGTTCTTACTGCATCGGCATCCGAGGGGACTTCCCCATGCAAATTGAGGACCATATCGACCTCTTGCATCGCCTCGAATATGGGGTAATACATCTCGTAAGATTCGATTCCTCCATCGGAGTTAGTGGTTACACCACGAGGGTATGATTTGACGCCTGCGGAACAGTCATTTATAATTCTGCCTTAGGAGGAAGATCACAACATACCTGTAATCCCCGCCTTCTTAGCCTTTCTGATCTCATCAGGCGTCAACTCAGGGGGAAAGATACAATGTCATCAGGTAATTGACATTGGGATCGATCCTCTCTAGGTCGGCCTTGTATTGGAGAGCCTGCTCAGTGGATGTTACAGGTGGCTTCAAATTGGGCTTCGAGGAGTCAAAATCTCAATATGGAACTAGGGATTCGGAGAGCATCCAAGGCCCACCATAACATATGCAAGGTCAAATCCTCCTTTGCGAACATGAGGTGTAATCAGCTCTGATATAGATCCTTGTCGCAGATGGACATGAAAATCAGCAGGTGAATTGATAGAGATAGACATGGTAGCGAATAAAGAATGACTTCCTTAAATTTCTCTCGTCCATAAAGAGTAAGAGATAAGATGGGATGTAATCACGGGCACGTGACAGAACACGCTGATGGTTGGGTTTACGAATCTGGCGACAAGCACTAATCGAAATTCAATTTCAACTTTCTCATTTCTTTCCTCCATTGACGACAACGCCGGCCCCGTTTGAAAGTCTGTAATACTCATAAGATACAAGGCCCACTAGAATTATGGTTGCTGCAGGCTCCATCACTGTTGCAGGTGCTTTCAGTCTACCCTTTGTTGCACTGTTTTTCGAATGACTGACTCAGTCGACAGTTCGAGTGCGACCCCCAACGTCATCGGAAGCAGCCCGCCTTCCAGAGCCATGCTATGACACAACACTGAGGGGGGGAAGGCGCGTTGTCGACACCTGGAAAAGTTGTGAACACGGCTACCTTGCGAGACATCGTCCAAATTGTCGACGATAGGATCTTAACTTTCGACCCCGACGAGAAGGATAGATCCAAAGCATTCATGGAACGGGGCTTTATGCCACCTGGAACAAAGCGATATAAAGACAAGCGATTTATGTTTGATCGCGTCTTTGGTCACGAAGCGCGGCAGCAAGATGTATACGAAGCCACAACGCAACCGTTACTCAAAGGTCTCCTAGATGGATACAACGCGACTGTATTTGCGTACGGTGTAAGATGCTCATTTCTATCGATAGAGAGATACAATGCTAATCATATAGGTCTCTTTTAGGCGACTGGCTGTGGTAAAACACACACCATCAGCGGCACAGACAGCGATCCCGGCATTATCTATCTCACTATGGCAGACTTATTTCAACGCATTGAAGATCGCTCAGACGAATGGAATGTCGAAGTCATGGTCACATTCTTGGAGATATACAATGAAGAAATACGAGACCTCCTCGCGGAGCCTGGTACACCAACTCACCGTGGTGGCTTGTCCATTCGGGAAGACAAAACAGTTAAGGTTGTGGGCTTGGTAGAATTAAAACCGCGGACAGCAGAAGAAGTGAAGGAAATTGTTTTGCAAGGCAATCTCAGGCGAACGCAAAGTCCAACTCATGCAAACGAGACTAGCTCCCGGTCTCATGCTGTCCTTCAGGTCCATGTGACACAGTCTCCCCGAACCGCAGCTATCACAGAGCAAAGGACCATGGCCACTCTTTCCATCATCGATCTCGCCGGAAGTGAACGCGCAGCAGCCACAACAAATATGGGTCAGCGGATGGTTGAAGGTGCCAATATCAACAAGTCGTTATTGGCGCTAGGAAACTGTATTAACGCTTTATGCGAGAGCGGTGGTGCCATTCGTCATGTACCATACCGAAATAGCAAGCTTACTCGTTTGCTCAAATTCTCGCTTGGGGGTAACTGCAAAACAGTCATGATTGTTTGCGTGGCTCCGACTTCAAACCATTTTGACGACACACATAACACACTGGTCTACGCTGAGCGCGCCACCAAGATCAAAACGAAAGTTGTCACCCGCAATGTGGTCAATGTCGATCGCCATGTCGGGCGATATGTGGAAGCTATCAACCGACTTAACATGGAGATTGCAGAGCTGAAAGAGAAGCTTGCAGGGAAAAGAGGTTCTGAACAAGAGGTTCATGTTCGCAAGAAGGCGGAATGCAAAGCAGAGATTGAGCGTTCTCGAAAAGACGTTCATCTCAAGATGGACCAAACTAAACCATCCATTGTCGACGGCGCCACTTGCTCGGCTAAACTCAAAGTTGCGAAGGTGAAACTTGATGCCATTCAAACTCGGCTTTCCCAGATAGATTCAGAGAGCCGGTCCAGTGCATCCCAAGCAGAGCGAGCTCTGCTCAAGGCCCTAGGTGGACCGGAGGAAGAAGTTATCAAACCAGGGTCAACTCTCAACATGCGACTCCAACGCTCCTCCAATTCCAATGCAATGTTTGACGCGACAATGCGAGCAGTGTCAGAGAGAAAGTCGGAAAAACTAGACGATATTGGCCACGAAAACATCAAACTTGAGACTTCATGCATCAAAGCAACGATGGACAAGCTGAAGGCGGAGAACGAGCGCGACATCATGCGCGATGCTGTTGTTGACATGGCCGATATAATGGTCAAGCTCGTCGGTATGATTGGAAGGTGCACGGTGGTAGTGGGAGAGGCTGCACATATTCTCAAGGCACCGTCGGACCAGGACGAAGTCAAAAATATCGCCAACACGTTGGAGATTATGAGGGTTAAAAATGACGAGACATTTCAAAAACTGTTGGGACACTCCACGGAATCCTACTTAGTGAAAGAACGCCTTGGATCATCTCCGGCTTCGTCTGTTTATGAAAACTTCCAAAATTATGGCGCCTCGTTTGGAAGAAGGATCAGTTCGGTCCCCTCTGCGCCGTTACCTACTAAGTCCGCTCCTTCTCGACGTTCATCGTCGTATGGCAACTTGTCTGTCTCAGCGTCACCTCCTCGCCGTTCCCATAAATCACCGCGAAAGTCCCTCCGGTCCAGTCTAGCTTCACAACCTTACCGAAGAGTATCAGATAAGGAGAAGAAAGCTCCCAAATCGGCCAAGAATGTTCAGTGGCGAGACGAAGTGGGCCAAGGTGAAATTGACGATGGTGGTGACAGGGTTCCTCCGCCAGTTTCTCTTCAAGTTATACCCGCCAGTCCTTCTACCGATATCCTTATGACCAAACCCGCTCCTCGTGCGCACTCTCCTCTCCGACCATCTTCGGCTCTTGGGTCAGAAAGCGAGTGGGAAGACGAAAACGAGAAGACCGACGATAGCGTTAGTATGAGCTTCTTTTCCTCATCGACATCGGTATTGTCCAATCAACTTAATTCTTCGACCTCATCTCGGGCGAAACGGTCACGTCCAAGTCGCTTGGATCCCAATTTCTTAAAATCAAAGTCAAAACCTTCTACACTGGGGAGTCTTCGGGAAGATGACGAAAGTGGCGCAGAACCTCGAGGTTATCCTCTATCGGATATGAATCTCAATCGAATAGGGCCTAATGACGACTCAGGCTCGAGTGATGGAAATTTACATGTACCTAAAGTGCGCGATCGAATGGCAGGATCGCCCAACAGACGAGCACCTTCAACTGGGAAGGCCAGCGGAGTTTTGGCGTCTGCGAGTAAGGGTTCCAACAGAAGGCGGTCGAATATTGGGCCTGTTCGCAACGAGAAAGTCAGGCGCCGTTCGAGTTTGATTCCTCAAATTTTACCTCTTACGGGAGAAGAGATGAACAAGGGCGGTCCCCGACGTGTTCTTGTCCCAGGCAGCCCTGCGAAGCGGTCAAAACGGACATCATTGACCCGAAGTCTAAATGCTGGTTTATCGAAAACCAGGCCCACGGGATCGCTAAGCATGGCAAACCTATCAGTAATGATGGACCCTAATGCCAGCGGAGACTTGAGCACTAGCAGATCCTACAAACCAACATGGCGCTGAGCGACCGAACCTAATAACCCGTGTAATTGTATTTTTTGTCCCCTGCTGTTGTTGATTGTTAATTGTTAATCTCCGTACCACGATATGCCTCCACGTCTTCGTTTACGACTACCTATGCCACTTAGTTATTTATTCCCTGCACTTTTCTTTTTTTTCTGTACCGACCTAATCATCACTGTTTATACCCTCGGATATCTTGTTCTTTTTTGGCGGCTTCAATTTTTCATTATTCGTCAGCATCAGTTTAACTCCCTGTAAATTTATACATGACGCTCACTGATGAGTATATTCAGCATCAGATATTTCTCTCACCAAGATGCGAGCCAGATTTTGAGAAGCGAGGTGGATCCATCGATTCATCCCAGCGTAGAGGGCAGAAGCGTCGAGATAACGTTTCGCCAGCGCCCAGCACTCGGTGGTATCCAAAACTTGTCGGAGAGCATCCATCGTGACTTGAAACTTCAAGATTTACGCAGCCAGGCTTGGCATTTGACCATGTCTATTTATATTTATAGGCCCGGCAGAGCTTGTAGGAAAGAAGTTGGTTCCTACACTATTCTGACTAATTTATGGCTCTCGCAATTTTCCTTTCCGCGCGGGTATTCGCCGGGTATTAGGCACCATGCCTATATGGATACCCACATGGCCTCTAAATTCTATAAATCCACGGACAGTCCACGACTAAATATTGGAGCTGGACAGTCGACGGGCCGTAACCGCTTGACAACTTTCACCATTATCTTCAATGTCCCCAGAAATATTTGGACCGCCTAACACTCGGTTTATCGATGCCTTACTGTCCGCTGTATTGTGTGGTTTGGTGATTGTTCTTGGTCGTTGTTTGAATATAATACACTGACAACAACAACTCTGGTGTTCTTGCAGGGGTTGCATCTTTTATTCAACAAGTTCGAGCGGCAGTATCTTCACCTCTTAAAATTTGCCCTGCTGTTCTCTCCTCTTGCCCCCTTGTATATTATCTTGCCACATTACAGAGGCATTGCCCTTAATGTGGTTTTGACGGCATATGGAACAACCTACGCAACGCTTCTTATGTCTCTCATAATTTATCGCCTTTCCCCAATTCACCCACTCTGGAAGTACCCAGGACCTGTGTTGGCCAAGTGTACAAAATTCTGGGGAGTCTATCACTCGTCGACAGGTTGCATTCACCATACGCTCTCAGATCTTCATCGTTACTACGGCTCCGTTGTCAGAACAGGTAAGTACTTGCTGTGTTTGACAGGTTCTTTCTCCGGTAACATGGATATCAATTAAGGACCGAACGAATTGTCCTTCTGTGATGTCGATGCCATCCAACCTATTCTTGGTGCCGATGGGATGGGCAAAGGGCCTAGTAGCTTGATCGTTTTAGTCTACAAACTCAACTGCTAATGGAGTTTTAGTTTGGGATGGGCGTCACTCCCCCAAGAGGAAGGAGGTCTCCTTGATTGGGATCCGCGACACTACTGAGCATCTCCAACGCCGCAAGGTTTGGAATAGAGCCTTCAATATTTCTCGCATCAAAAATACGAGCCGATCTTACGAGTGCGCGTAGACCAATTGGTAGATGCCTTACAAGATCTTTCAAAAACAAATGCCCAGGTGGATCTGGCAGAATGGATGTCATCCTTTGCGTGCGCCAATTCGATTTCATTTGTTTTAGAGTTCCGCTTCTTACCCGGTTTAACAGGTATGATTTCATGGGCGATATGGCGTCAGTATAACTATTATCTTGTTTGCTTCATGGCTGAGCAAGATCTTTAGCTTTGGAGGATTTTTTGAATTGATGCGCGATGGTGATGTTGATGGCCTTTGGAAACTCATGGAAGCTGGTATCAGGTAATCTCTCAACGCATAAGGTATTTTCACAAGCTAACACAGGATATCAAACGTCAGAGTCAATGCTTACTCGCAGCACATTCCATGGGCGGCCCCAGTGTTATACGCGCTTCTAGGACTGGGAAAAGCGTCAGCCAGACTTATAGACTTCGTAACTGCGATGGCAAATAAACGCATCCAACGGGGCATGGCTTTTACAGGAGAGGATCTAAGTTCTCATCTTGTACGCGACGTCCAATAACACACCTTTTCTGAATTGTTGTGCTAATGAAAGAAAACAGCTTGATGAAGTCAGCCCATCACCGAAGCCTATGCCACTTAGTGTATATTCTTCGGATGCGCTCTTAGCCGTTGTCGCTGGATCTGATACCACGGCCACCGCCCTCAGCAACATGTTCTTCTACATCTTGTCCGATAAAACTTTCTTTGAAGAGTATGTTGTCTCACTCTCATACACGGTGGTACTTTCTAACCTAACATGAAGACTTCGGAATGAAATCGACGCGAACTTCCCAATCAAAGAAGGACGAATTCCTGCTGACGACTCGTCAAAACTTTCAAGCATGCCCTATTTAAATGCAGTCATGTAAGTAGTAAAACTTTTAGCTCTTTTTCAGTGGTTTACTAAGAACTTTCCCTTCACAGCAACGAAGCTTTGCGACTCCAACCACCTGTTCCCAGTGGCTTACAACGAGCACCTGACGTAGGGACTGGTGGAAAGTTGATTGGATCCACGTACAGTGCAACCATCATATAACACGAACTGTGATTATTGACAGGTTGCTATAGGTTTGTTCCCGAAGGCACGGGCGTCTATTTGCCACCCTACGTCATCCACCGCGATGAACGATACTTTTATCCGAATCCGAACGCTTTCTGGCCCGAGCGATGGCTTTCAGGCGACCAGAACACCAAAACGAATCAAGCGGCATATATCCCTTATTCTGTCGGGCCCATGAACTGCGCTGGAAAACTTTTGGCTCAGCTGGAGTTGCGTGTCGTGCTAGCCACACTTGTACAGCGGTTCGACATGGAACTGAAACCGCAATGGAATCCTTTGGAATGGGAGACAAATTTACAGGATTTCTTTGTGTCCACAAAAGGTACTTTGCCAGTGATTATCAAGCCTCGAGTGTTGTAGTCGAGTTTTTGGTCCATGCACGCCTCTTGATTATTGGATGTTGACCGGAATCAATGAAATCGGAATACCTTGGAATTAATTTGGATTGCTGGAGGTCATACACGGTTCAGACCAGTATTACGGCATATTCTTTGGGAATTAGAGTATTCAAATGTTTGTCTTTGAATCATGAGGGCGCTGTAAGAATTAGGTATCGGTTTTGAGTACTTCAAGTCATCGGAGGTGGCTGAGCTGTCATGAATCAGTAGGTTGGATGGATGAGCAGATGCATCATGTCAGGACGCGATATAACAGTTTTAGCATGGGTATGTATCTGCGGTGCTGCTGCGAGCGGTAAGCTACACAGGCAGCGGCCAGCTTCGCCCCATTGTCCATATCTCGGGTGACTGGCATGACAGAATCGACTGCAAAAATCATAGCAGTCAGTCAGAGTACTGCTTACTGCGGTAGCCAGGGTAATGGTTGTAGGAGCAAGTCATATATATATGGCCATTAAATTACACGCTTAACCTCAAAGAAGGACTATAAACGAAGTGTCAGTAAATTCGATGAGAAATGGAAATGACCCTGGACGCACCTTCAAGTAATATATCTGCCACGCTACCACTGAGAACAACACTATTGTCTGCAAGACTGACCAGTATTTTACGCGAGAATTCGTAGATTCTGCTGTATTGCGATGCACCCTTTCTCGGACCACAATGTATTCTTGTTCATCCTTGACTGACACTAGTCCAGCCGCTAGTTTTCGAATCTCGCGTTCAATGGGAGCAACAACATCTGTGAATTGAAGATCATCAGTAAAATTACGATGTGCTAGAAAGTGAACTAACCGTCGCCTGAGACATAAATGATTCCGTGGACATTAAAGCTGACCAGTTTGTCGGCAATGGCACTCATTTGATTGGAGAAACAATATTCATGTCGACCATCTGTGATGGCGGTAACGGCTAATTGCCCAGTGGACTGCTTGATTTGCTTTCCGAGAACCTTCCCTGTTGGATCCGCCAGCTACAGCAATTCAAATGAATAACCACGGACACTGAGGCGAACAGAACTCGCTTACCCAGAAATCTATATCTAAATGGCCACCTTCGCCGACTTGATATGTCACAGTCATCTGATTTTGAAGATGAGAGGTATTGTACAGAGACTGAAAAAACGGTGATTACCTTGTCATGAACATGGAGGTCCTCGAAGAAACACTCCTTCTTTCCAGCAGGGATTTCAATAAGATGGGCGGAAATAAGAGTTGGAATGATGAGAAGAAGCGCTATGCACGAATAAAGAAAATGTTGGGTATACAGTCGAATCATTGTGGCGAATTAAGTATAGGTGTTGCAAAGTAGTAGGTGTTGGCAATGCCAGAAGGTAAATGCTTGCGGGCTCCTGGACACGACACAAGGGTAATAGACCCCAAACTAGGGTTCTGGGGTCTTGGCCTAATCGGTCTTGTTACATTTTCTATCAGCTAAGCTTGACTCCGCGATCTACAGCAATCTTCATCTTCAATTCACGAACTATACATACAATCTTCGTACAGAAATGGCTGAGAACACCTCTGCAATCGTGGCTAGGGTTAGTTCTGTGCCTCTTTATCTTTTTCCCCGATCATGGTTCCACTCCTGGCTTTGCTACATCCCTCGGCTGCTACAGATCAACTAACGATATTTTCCTCTGTTTATGGGAAGATGAGGTTGACGTTCACTTCGAACCTGTAATCAAACTCACTGAGCAAGTCGACACGAAAACCCACGAAGAAGATGAAGAGGTTCTTTTCAAGATGTGCGTTCGTTTAATCGACGCGATCGCGATAAATCAGCCCCACTAACCAACTCGCGATTTCTGCGCATAAAAAGGCGTGCAAAGCTATTCCGCTTCGATGCTGAATCCACCGAATGGAAGGAACGTGGAACTGGCGACGTTCGTCTGCTTGCGCACAAGGAAACCAAGAAAGTCAGGCTTGTGATGAGACGCGACAAGACTTTAAAGGTCTGCGCAAATCACGTCAGTGAGTGCCATCTTGCTTATATAGTTCTGGTTTGATATCTGATCATCTTGTAGTCTCTGGGGACATGAGGTTGCAACCCAACGTTGGATCTGACAGGAGTTGGGTCTGGAAAGTAGCCGCCGACTACTCTGAACACCCTCCTACAGCTGAGACCCTTGCTATTCGCTTTGCCAACCCCGAGAGTGAGTTCCAATGTTCATTAATGCATTTCCGCTTCTATCCTAACATATTTGGAATAGACGCTGCACTTTTCAAAGCTGCGTTCGAAGACAGTCAGAAGACCAACCTTGCTCTAAGCGGCAAACCCCCCCTTGAGAGCGAGGAAGAGACGAAAGATAAGGATGACGAGAGCGAGGAAGAGAAGGAAGCAGAGAAAGAGAAGGAGGAGGAAGAGGAGGCCAAGACTGCTGAGCAAGAGACGAAGAAAGATTAAATTCGATCTTCATAATCGATGGCCTTCATATGCGCGAAGTGTACAAACCCTTCTACTCGTTAACAAATTTTTCACCTTTTCAATCCCTTGCTAGCTTTACATTTCTGATACAAAATGGAGAATGTTCAAATTGTTGTTGTAAAAATTTTCAAAGTCTAAACTCCCATTTCCTGCCACACATTGACTTTTTTTCAATGTTATGATTCAGGTACATCATGGGATATCAGATTATTGTTACAGATTTTACAGATACAAAGTCATCCATGGAGATCATCTAGGATAGCCTTCCAATTGCTCAAAAATCGCCAAGCTAGGGTTTCCCTTTAGAATAGTTTCCTTCTTCAGTTGCCCACGCCTCCCAGAATTTCACCGCCTGCCCTCTTTTCCAATATCCTGGCGGGGCAGTTCCTTTTACTGTATCGATGGTAATCAGAACATGAAAAATATCCTATGCAGATAGTAGAGTCAGTAGGGAAGATACGGCTACGGACAAACAAACGGCTCACCGAGCCTCTGTCAATATTACGGTTAGGTTTTGAATGTAAGCTCTGCAAGTTACGGTTTTTATTTGCACTTACGGTACTTCGTACATGGGATCCAGCAGCAATGTTTCCTGTTGTTGCTTTTCAATTAATCGTGTCTCTTGGACAAAACTAACATGAGACTGACCATGATTCCCCGCAATCCACGCGCGCCACCTCCACGCTCGAAAGCCTTCTTGCAAATCTCATCGAGCGCCCCAGATGTAAAGCGAATTTCGACGCCAGAGTAACCAAAAAGAGCCGTATATTGCGAAACAAGAGAGCCTTTCACTTCAGTGAGAATCCTTCGGAGATCTGGTATAGTCAACGGAGCCAACGTCGTTATCGACGGAAGGCGCGAGATAAATTCGGGGATAAACCTTCAAAAAGATAGATGAGATGAATGATCAGGAGGATGAAGATAATATGCACCCGTATTTTACGAGATCTGTTGAAAATGGGTGAGCGAACAATCTCATGGAAGGTTCCGTCACATACCACCGGTTTCTACAAGATCGAGAGGATTAGGTGGTGTCTTACGATTAGAAGTAAAAAAGGGCAGTGTGGTATCCGAAGCCAAATTGGCAGTGAACCCGATGGACTGCGAAAAGTCAGTGGAAGGTAAGTGGAGAAACGATCCAACGACTCACCCCTTTAGCAACACGTTGCTTGATGATCTTATCCAATCCCACAAAGGCGCCGCTTAGAATAAACAGAACATTGGAAGTATCAATGTGGTATACGTCGGGTTTAGCTGAGGCCGGGGTGACAGGCATTAGAAGAGAATCTGCCATCAAAATGGACATTTAACTCACATGCGGCTTGCGTTGCCCTTTGTCCTCCCCCTTGAATGAGGATCACTGGTGCTTGGAGGTGGAATCTCTGCTGACACCCCACCTTTAGCTTGTACTGTTACTACAGAACCTTCCATCATCCGCAAGAGGGACTGTTGAACCCCTTCACCCCCTACGTCTCTTGAACCCTCCGTTCCAGAACTAGATCGCCGAGCTATTTTATCAACTTCGTCTATGTAAACTATCCCTGTGCTGGAAAAGAAGACAGTGTTCAGTGAGCGACAATTATACTGCAAAAGATGGAGCCCCGGGCTACCTGGCTCGTACGGGGTCAAAATTGGCTGCTTGCACCTACACACTATTAGCGGGGGATACTATTGTCGATGAACAGTATTTACCAGTCGCTGAATAGCCATGTCAACGTCTTCTCCGACATCTGAAAGGTATAATTAAGCCAACTGGACCCTACAGAGGCTACGTGCTTACATCCTGCCTAAGTGCCTTGATTTATAAGTAAGTTAACAAAGATAGACAATAATCGAACTCGCCTGGGTGAAGGAAGTGGCATCGCTAATGGAGAACGGAACATCAAGAACCTTCGCAAGTGTCCGAGCGAGGAGTGTTTTCCCTGCGAATGTTTCGTTAATTCCATGTTGAGCTGTTGGCTGGCAGCACGCTCACCGGATCCAGTCGGGCCCCTGTCAAGAGGCGAAGGTCAGAAAAAAGAACTGAAATCAAGCTTACTGTCGCGTACAATACTAGAACATTACTCTTTTCGAACAAAACTGGTCTTTCTCGACTGCGAAATGATAGGGGCGGGAGTTTCTTTCTCAGAGGACTCAACTGAGCGATTGAAACTGAAGTGTCTGTGAAGGTTTAGATACTGACGAATGATTCGCATAGAAACTGACCAGATTCATCCACGTCTGACTCATGAATTGAATCGTATTCATTAGGGTCGGAGTATCCTAGGTTGGCTCTAACGCGATTATAATGGTTGAACACCCTGCATAAAACGAGGTAGGTAGATGCCTGCATGATAAAGAGATTTTTGCGCACGCAACAGAAAGAACCTTCTTTGCGTTCTCTTGACCGATAACAAATTGATTGAGATACTGAACGAGCTGTTCCCATCCAGTTTGAATGAGTGGATGGGGAATGTACAGAAATTGTGAAGGATTAGTACCTCACGGGGCGTTGCAAGACCAAATCCTGGAGGATTGTTAGGTATGTCCTGATCATTTATGTCCGGTGTGGCATCTCGAGGTTGAGTGCGAACGTTTCGAACATTGAACCTTGGATGGCTGAGCCCTGTAGCAGTTACTAGCTTGATTCTAGTAGTAGTAAAGGTGGTCCACATGGTCCAAGTCTCAGCGTCTGAGCTGGTCAGAATCCAGATGTTTCGATATATAAATCGATTGAGCGACTGTCCGGTCAACTAGATGAAAGACTACGTAGCATAGAAAGTTGAGTGAAGTCAAAGGCTCATAGCATTCAAGCAAGCCGCCACCGGGTCCCCGGTCAAGTAACTAGCACGCCCGAGTACCGTGGCGATCCATGAGTCCAAAATAGATCAGTTGATATTTGCAATGAATGCTATTGCCACTAATTCCAAATAAATGATCGTTCAGCTACAGTGACTCTAAATAATCGGGGGTTAACTTCAAGTCAGCTTGGTCAAATTCGTAGTACGACTCTATTTCTCTGACTTGTCTCTATCCCCTCGCATATGCCCAGGCGTTCACGCTCTCCATCTCCTCGTAGACCACGCGATGATGAGTCGCGTACCGACCGGGATAGGGATACCCATTCATCCCGTTATGATCACAAGCTGAAAGGTGAGGAACATAAACCAAGGGCAAGGAGCCGAAGTAGAAGCAAGGGCAGAGAATCACTTCATCATAAACGAGACAGAAGTAGGAGTAGAGACGGAGACCGAAAAGAGAAAAAGTAAGTGTGTATATTCGTTTGCTTGACGAATGGACTTCTTAAACATTTACTCGTACTTAGGCGGAAACGGGATAAATCCGAGGAGAGGAAGGCTAGGAAGGCCGAGAAACGACGCATTAAAGACGAAGAGGAGGCACGCCGTGTTGCTGAACTCAGCATATATAGCGCAACGGACAATCCTTTTCATGACGTCAACCTTGGCCAGCAATTTAACTGGCACAAAAGAATGAAATGGAGAGAAAGAAAGGCCTTACGTTAGCAGAAGCTCAGAGGAAGGACGCCATACGACGACAAGAGGCCAAAGAAGAGCTCGAGCGCTTAAACCGTCGTCGTGCCGAGCGGGAGGTAGAAGCCAGGCTGAGAGAGGAAGAGGAGCTGAGAATGTCAAGGCTTCAAGAGTCAGCACAAATGTCAGAATGGCTATCCAAGGACGGAGATTTCCAACTAGAGCAGGAAAGAAGAAGAGCGGCCATCCGAATAAAGGAAAAGAGGGCGAAGGCCATTGATTTCTTGGCCTTGAATCTGAAGTATGTCAATCCTCCGAATGAAGAGGAAGAGAAGGAAGAAGACGGCGAAGATGCTGGTCTTGAGATTGATCTCGACGAGCCTTACAACATTTTTGATGTGAGCATGCTCGACGCTTGGTCTGCCTTAGTGGTTAACTGACAAATATACCAGAGTTTGTCGTCTGAACAGACTCATGAATTACATGACGATATTGAACGGTATATTGCTTTGG
This sequence comes from Psilocybe azurescens, assembly GCA_023853785.1. Taxonomy (NCBI): domain Eukaryota; kingdom Fungi; phylum Basidiomycota; class Agaricomycetes; order Agaricales; family Agrocybaceae; genus Psilocybe; species Psilocybe azurescens. The sequence goes on along the minus strand of JAJIRX010000557.1, from coordinate 649,301 downwards.
AAACATCTGACATCAATCTAGACTTCTGGACTGTGAGTTTTAATAACATTTTTAGTCAAACACTGCTCACACGACAAATAGAACATGATGGTTGTATGTAAAGATCGTCTGGACCGTATCCAGTCCAATAAACGCATGGGCCTTGAAGCAGCTGCCGCTGTAGAATCTGATATATCGGCACTGCTTTCTGGAAAGACATATGAGGATCTCACGTCTCTCCAGCGCCGTATTCAAGAAAAGCTTACCAGCGGAGAACCGGTGGACACTGATTATTGGGAAGGTCTACTGAAGAAGTTATTGGTTTGGAAGTCCAAGGTATTCCATCCTTTGAGGTGTTTTGCAACACTATTATTAAGACATTATTCAGGCAAAGCTCAAAAGCCTTCACGAAGTCGTGGTCCGCAACAGGCTCGAGCAATTGAGAAAACGGCAACGTGACGAGGCCTTACAAGCTCAAGAAGAACTCCTTGCCGGTGTTGCGCGTTCTGCACTTCGTAGAAATGCTGCGGACCCTGTCGTTGAGATGGAAATTATCGAAGAAGCTGTTCCTGCCGAAGACATTGAAATATACGACCGTGCGATGAGCCCTCCCTTGATAGACATAACCAAGCTATCGCAAGACGAGCGAGAGGTCGACATTCTCATTGATAAAGAGGATCGTCAATCATTGGTATGTCAAACATTTTGCAAAAAATTCGCACTTGATCTTACAGTATGTTCTTTGTTTGTAGTTCGAACAACGCCGCGCCGTCGCCGCTTCCCGATTTGTTCCCAAAGTTGCTCAAGCTGCTCCTGTTGAAATTTATAGTGAAGAAGCAGCAAGCAGCGCCGACCTCGCTTCGGAAGCGCTCTACAGGGCCGAAGCAGAGAAAGACCTCGATGAAGAAGAAGAATTGTTTAATCTCGAAGAGAATATCACTAATCCGACGAGTTACAACTGGGAAGATAAATATCGACCTCGCAAGCCAAGATATTTCAATCGTGTCCATACTGGTTATGAGTGGAATAAATACAATCAAACACATTACGAGTAAGTCTTCCGTTCTGTTGTCCCAAATCTGAACTTCTTGTTCATCTTGCTATAGCACCGACAATCCTCCGCCGAAAGTTGTGCAAGGATACAAGGTTGGATTTCTGCCTTTAAACTGCTCCTTGTCTTCTCACAAACATGTTATAGTTCAATATATTTTATCCTGACCTCATTGACAAGTCCAAAGCACCGACATACAAGATTGTCAAAGAACCAGGAAACGACGAAACCGTGCTCTTGCATTTCAGTGCAGGGCCTCCTTACGAAGACATCGCTTTCCGCATTGTTAACCGTGAATGGGAATTTTCGCATAAACGGTAGGCTTACTGGCACCTCAATCCACGTGTGCTACACACTGACCTATTTTATCAGCGGTTTCAGGAGTAGTTTCGACAGAGGGTGTCTGTCGTTGTGGTTTAATTTCCGACGTAACGTGAGTATTTTTGCCTTTCATTGTCCCGACCCATTATTGATATGTTGCGATTAGTTTTACCGTAAATGAACGTTGTCAGGGCAGCTGGAAACTGAAAGGTTCATGCTTTGCTTTGTCTGTTTTTGGCTGCAATTCTTTCACTGTGACGGCCCCGTTGATATTTCCTGTAGATCAGACCCATTGTACAATTCATCTAATTTTCTATTCGGCTATTATCTTTTGATTCAGCCAATCACAAATTCCCGGAGCGCTGTGTATGTGCTGTTCCGCTTCTGTCATGACCCGTCGGATGCTGTTGCGGCTTTTAAAGGGTGGCACTATCAAGTATCCCAGTTGGGTTTACTTTCTCTGGACAATGATACTTCAGGGTTCGGCCTCTGATTCATCGACTATATATTTCAACGTTTGTGTTGAAGACCAGTTTTCAACAACGCCTTCTTTTGTGCTTTGCGCATACCGTCCAGCGGCTTCTTCATTCCAGTGCCCCCTGGCTACTAAGGAGCTTGTCTGTATCCAAGAGCTCAAGTCAGCTCAAAGTGCAGGGCCTTTCATTAGGTCCAAAGCTATTTACCACAGGTTGGCGAACTAACGGAAGAGATCCTTCAGATTAGCATCAGAAACAATAGTAATTCCTTCACGATGCCTCAGATCCTATCTATGTTCGGTAAAAGGCCAACGAAAACAGAACAATACTCTCCAAGGGTCGACCCATCAAGAAGGAAAAAGGCACTTTCAAATGCTTTGCAACTCGCACCTTCAACCTCAGTCGCGTCATCGGATTCGCGTTGCGATGATTATAGAAAGAAGACTTCACATTTACGAAGATGGCTGGCCAATCTTTTACTCTGTCTACTTTTGCGTCGTGAAAACGGTGATCCGCTCCCGTGTGTTGATTCTTCATTCCTTTTGTTGCACTGTGTGTTCAACTCGGCTTTCGTGTAGTACCTTGTGCTTGGATCCGAACATTATGACCTCTCTGGCATACAACATATTCGAATTTCTCTGGTATGGCTCTAATACTGGCAAATCCCCCGACAAATTTGCTTTTGTGGCGATGTACTATGCCTCGAATATTCTCCCGAAGGGCCTTCTGGAGAGCACCGCTCTCTATACCCCGAATGGAATCATGGTCGCCACGAGACTCTTTGTCGTTACATTTTCTATAGCTGCTAAATGTTTCCAAGACGGCGGAGGCGAAAATTTCTTCAAAAGGTTTGTCATAATTCACGAACAGTATTTTCCTGTCTATTTTCTGACATACCCAACGCTGTCACAGTACTTCGCTACTCAAGTCAAACCTTTCCGCCTTCTCGGCGCTAAGCCTTGAGCTTGCTATCGTAGAGGCCTTAAGTTCGAGTGCCAAGTTCAATCTCTTTTGCACTTTGGCGAATGGAATCGGCACTTACGAGCCCTTTGGGATTGGACACTGGGAAGAGAACAACTGGACGGAGCTTACCAAGCTGTCGGAGAACGCCTACAACAGCTTCTCGAAGCATTAAATGATTCCAGTCCATCGGAATATGAGTATACGACTACCCCTCCACCGTCGATCTCGAAGGTCATATCGAGTCTTTTAGGTGACCTCAACTTACAAGCATCCTTGACATCCTTGGATGGATAAAAATATGCGATACAGACGACGTGGTTCGATTTACGAGCTGCAAGCAAGTCGCCAGAATGTGGACCGACCCATAACGGGCCCCTGACCATTATTGTGGGGTAACTCCAATGTACACTGTAATAAGTACCCAATTGAAGTGTTTTATATATAAATGTCTTGTAAGTAGTATCGTTTGTAATCAAACGCCGAAAAATATGGACGAATGACTAATGAATTGAAAATTAGTGAATGAACTAGAATGTATCGCAGCCAGCTCACAGCAAAGTTGCAATGATCTACTACTCCAGTAGTGGCCGACTGCCGAATCGGATTAATAACAGAAGTGATCATGTGACACAATTATATCGCGACTCGTAGTAGGAATCCGGCTATATTGTATAACTTGAAATACAACTCTCAACGAGTCATCCATTATCCAAACTCTTATAATCCACTGTCATCTACATATCCATCAAGTCGCGAAACAACACCGCTAATTGTGTCTACGATGGCCGATTCTTCCAGCCTTGCCAATAAAATGGATATCGACGAGGCCGCGATCGATGAAGGTCTTTATTCCCGTCAACTGTAAGCAACTATGCCCTCTGCACATCCATATCGTTCATCTTTCTGTACTCTAGCTATGTACTAGGACATGAAGGTAGCTGCCAATCAGCTTCGGCGTCCTCGAATAATTAATAACTTTGTTTTAGCCATGAAGAAGATGGCTGCATCCAATGTGCTCATTGTCGGAATGAAAGGTCTTGGTGTTGAAATCGGTAAGCACCTTCCTTCAGCCAACATCACGTTGGTACCGACTATCAATCTAGCCAAGAACATCGCGCTCGCTGGTGTCAAATCAGTCACTATCTATGACCCAGAACCTGTCACTGTTCAAGATCTCAGCTCGCAAGTATGTCTTATCCTCAATCTCAAGTCTTTAATGCCTTACTGTATATAGTTCTTTTTACGCGCCGAAGATGTTGGAAAGTCGCGAGCCGCAGCCACTCTGCCACGGTTGACAGAGTTGAACGCTTATGTTCCTGTTCGAGATCTCGGTGGAAATCCTGGGGATGAAATAACCGTCGATCTTATTAAAGGTTTCCATGTACGCGACATTCTGATTTCAGTGCTGCGCGCCGACTGATGTGCACTTGTTTAGGTCGTTGTTCTTTGTGGTGTATCGTATAAAAAGCAGCTGGAAATCAATGATTGGACCCATGAAAACGGTGTTCACTTTGTTTCTGCCGAAACGAGGGGTCTTTTCGGGTATGTCGATTAGACGTTAGCTTCTCGATACAGGAGCTCATATTTTATTATTCGGCCAGATCTACTTTTAACGATTTTGGAGCGAAATTCACATGCGTGGATCCCACTGGCGAACAAGCATTAACCGGTATGATTGTATCAGTCGACAAAGTAATTATCATCCATTATAATATCTTACAGCTCTCTAACTCGTTCACAGGACAAGGAAGGCGTCGTTACCTGCCTCGATGAGACGAGACACGGCTTGGAAGACGGCGATTTCGTGACTTTCTCAGAAGTCCAAGGTATGACGGAACTCAATGGGTGTGAGCCTCGAAAGATTGTTGTCAAGGGGCCGTACACTTTCAGCATTGGCGATACCTCAAACTTTGGCGAGTATAAAACTGGAGGCATCTTTACACAAGTCAAAATGCCCAAGATCTTGGACTTCGTGAGCCATGCACATGTATATCGTCCGTCTGGCATTTACTGAACCTGTTGCAGAAATCTCTTCGGGAATCCCTAAAGAACCCGGAATACCTCATCAGCGACTTTGCCAAATTTGACCGCCCAGCCACTCTACACGTTGGATTCCAGGCCCTTTCAGACTTTGCTGCTCGTAACAATCGCCTTCCTAGACCCCGGAACGAGGAGGATAGCCAGGCTGTAATTGCATTGGCAAAGGAGTTGGACTCTGAAGTGGACGAGAAGGTTCTGAAAGAGTTAGCTTATCAAGCTACCGGTGATCTACCCCTATGAATGCAGTGCTTGGAGGGTTTGTTGCCCAAGAAGTTCTCAAGGCCTGTTCTGCGAAGTTCCACCCGACTTTCCAACATCTGTATTTCGACTCTTTGGAGTCGTTGCCTAATGACCTGCCCACTGAAGCAGATTGCCAACCCATTGGATCGAGATATGATGCCCAGATTTCAGTCTTTGGAAAAACTTTCCAGAACAGGGTAGCAAACCACCGACAATTCCTTGTAGGCTCAGGAGCTATAGGATGCGAGATGCTGAAGAATTGGAGCTTGATGGGTGTCGGTTCTGGTCCAAATGGCATAATTCACGTCACCGATTTGGATACCATTGAAAAGAGCAATCTTAATCGTCAATTCCTCTTCAGAGCGAAAGACCTTGGTAAATTCAAGGCAGAAGTAGCTGCTGTGGCAGTTGCAGAAATGAACCCCGACTTGTCAGGAAAAATTTTGGCCAAGCAAGAACCTGTCGGGCCTGCAACTGAAAGTCAGTGCTCAATGCCGTCACATTATCTTTTTCTGACTTCGACTACAGACATCTATGATGAGACCTTTTTCGAGGGTATCGATGGAGTGACTAATGCTTTGGACAATGTTAAAGCTCGTACGTCGTCTGTGTTCTTGCTTTGACATTTTTCTAATAACATATCTTGCAGGTTTATACATGGATCAACGCTGCGTGTTCTATCGAAAACCACTTCTCGAATCTGGAACTCTTGGTACAAAGGGAAACACCCAAGTCATCATCCCAGACCTTACCGAGTCATACGCCTCTTCGCAAGATCCTCCTGAGAAGGAAACTCCTTCATGTACGATCAAGAACTTCCCCAACGCCATCAACCACACTATTGAGGTAATGAGCTCTCTTCCATTGCAATATTGTGTTACTGATTTCTTTTTAGTGGAGTCGAACCCAATTCGACAACTTATTTGTCAAACCCGCTCAAGCTGCGAACGCATACCTTTCTGAGCCCAACTATCTTGAGAGTACGCTGAAATATTCAGGCCAACAGAAAGAGCAAATCGAGCAAATCGTCTCTTTCCTGGTGACCAATAAACCTTTGACATTCGAAGAGTGCATTGTCTGGGCTCGTTTGCAATTTGAGCGCGATTACAACAACGACATTCAGCAACTTTTGTTTAGTTTGCCCAAAGATGCCACAACAAGCACAGGGCAACCATTCTGGAGCGGTCCCAAAAGAGCGCCTGACCCTCTTGTTTTCAATGCGAACGATGTGAACTTTTTCCAATTCTGAACATGATAATACACTTACCTTTGTTATGTTAGCCTACACATTTGGATTATATCATTGCTGCAGCCAATCTACACGCTTTCAATTACGGTCTACGTGGCGAAACGAATCCTGCCATTTTCCGCAAAGTGGCCGAATCAATCATCGTACCTGAATTCACTCCAAAGAGTGGTGTGAAGGTTCAGATTTCCGATAACGATCCTATCCCTCAGAATAACGCAGGAGGAGGTGAGTACCGCGCCAAATTATGGCGTTATGGCAGACATATTTATGCTGTTTATTAGATGAGGATCCTCAGGATTTGGCTCGCAATCTTCCTTCTCCCTCTTCTCTTGCTGGTTATCGCCTGAATCCTTGCGAGTTTGAGAAAGATGACGACACCAACCATCACATCGACTTCATCACCGCTGCGTCCAACCTTCGTGCCATGAACTACAGCATTAACCCCGCAGACAAACACACCACCAAGCAGATTGCTGGAAAGATCATTCCCGCCATTGCAACTACCACGTCCCTTGTCACTGGATTGGTTTGCCTGGAGCTTTACAAGGTACATATTTTTTTGATACTTCTGTTCGCATTCCATTTATCATCGATTTTTACAATAGGTCATTGATGGCAAGAAACGGCTCGAAGATTACAAGAATGGTTTCGTCAATCTGGCATTGCCCTTCTTTGGCTTCTCTGAGCCCATCGCGGCCAAGAAATCCAAGTACGGAAATGTCGAGTGGACTCTCTGGGACCGTTTCGAGTTCTCGAACGATCCTACGTTGAAGGACATTGTAAACTACTTTGAGAAAGAGCACAAACTCTCTGTCACGATGGTCAGCCAAGGCGTGAGCATGCTTTGGAATTCTTGGATGGGAAAGAAGAAGGTATGCGTTTTTTTTCGAATACTCACACTTTCAAATTTTCACTTTGAATCTTACTCTCGTATAGAGCGACGAAAGGTTGCCCATGAAATTCAGTCATCTAGTTGAGAATGTCAGCAAGAAGCCCATACCGCCTCACTCCAAACAGCTTGTCGTCGAGGTCATGGTCACAGATGAAACAGACGAGGACGTCGAAGTTAGTCGTCTCGTATACTCTTTCAATTACCCACTTTGTGCTAACAGCTCTGACGTTTTAGGTTCCATTCATTGTAGTCAAGATCTAAATATTGGCATTGCACTCGAAGGCTGAAACGGCTGTACCAAATAAATCAAATACTGTACTTTTCACATACATACATACCTTTCGCGAGAATAGAAGATGTTCGAAGCCTTACAAAGAAAGATCGTATCGTGATAAGGACAAAGGCATGACCGTAATATTGCATTTGATATCCTGATAGTAGACAATAGATTGCAACAACATATATTGACCAATGGTTTGCATAACTACATATCTGCCAAAAAAAAAAAAAAAAGTTTTTTCTGCGGCGAAGTCTGAATAAATGGGTGGGATCGAATGGGTGGAAGAAGGGTAAAGAGAACCAACGGAGTTATGAAGAGAGGGAAATATGGCGGAGTAAGGAGATACTGGGGGTTAAAAGGATTCGAAAAGAAAAATAAAAGGAACAAGAAAAGAAGAAGCGCAAAAGAAGGTAAAACAGATTGTTTTTTTGTGCTTTTTATATAAGTCGTGTACGATTTCGTGTAACGCCTTTAATCGAAGAGTGTTAATATGAAAAAGGAAGAATCCGAAAAGGCCAGATATCGTGAAAAAAAAGAAAAGACCAGATAGGCAAGAGAAAAAGAAAAAGAACTGAGAAATCATGAGAACATGCTGATAAAACCATACGACGAAGAACGGAGCGGATGTGTGTAGCGATGGCGATTATTAGTGGGGGATAGGTAAGAGATGATAAATACCGACGAGAACTAGAAAAGGGCACGGAGCGAAGACGAGAGGCAAGACACGAGCGGGAATGACGGTTGGTAGGGTGGGGGCGGCGCTTTCAAGAGGACAAGTCTCGCGTGAGCAAAAAAAGAGAAAAACAAATAAGAAAAAACTATTCGACAATGCGTGCGTCCCCGCGAAAAAATAGACTAGGGAGGCTCGAAAAGGAAGAACGTTTGGGAAGAAACAGAAAAGAAAGTCCAGTGGAAAGGGCGGTGCGGGGTGATGTGGTCGAACCGGGACGGCACGGTAGCGACTGTGGGGATGCGGGATGTGGGAAGGTGTTCCGAAGACGATTGGCGACATATGAGATTGGTACTTTATGGCGAATGATGAGGGGGTCCTATGTGACTCAAGACAAAAAGATGTCTTTGAAATAGGTGGGGCCAAGAAACGTTATAAGGACAAGGGAAGCATGGAAACAGCAGATAGGAGGGGCCCGTTATTCACAAGGGGGAAGCGAGAAAAAAATAGAAAATAGTACACGGTGCGTGACGGAGAGACTTCAGAGAGAGAGAAACTGAAAACGGAACTAATCCCGCGATCTACATGAAAAGGCGTAGGCGAGTTTGCTGGTCGAGCGTAGTGTAGTGTCGATGATTGTTGATGAGAAGATGAGAAAATGATAATGAGAATGTTTTGAAGAGAGACGAAAAGTGGAAAGAATCTAGAGAGACTGAGGAGAAAAAAAAAGGCCGCGCAGGTGAATATAGCAGCTCTTGAGCATGAGGTCAAGAGGCTTAAAGTCGATATGCGGTCTGGTCCCTTTACCAGGCGGGTTGCATGCCCACGGCGGGAATGTGTATATAGGCAGGGCCATGATAGGGATAATGGCCCGCAGCGTCTCTCCATCTAGACTCGCTTTCATGAATTGGAGCGTTTTCGGCCATCTGAAGATCGCCACACTTGTATTCGAAACGCGACTGGGAGTATGAGCGCATATGATTATGCGGCAATAAAGTATCTTGATCGTACGAAAGAGAAAGAGAGCGAGAATGCGGAGGCTGAACAAAAACGTGGGCAAGGGATTATATCCACCGCCAAACACATTCGGGATGTCGTACGCGTATCCTGCTGTTTGCTGTTTTACAGGCATATATCCAACAGGATTCCAATTCTGGTTGTAAGCGACGTCGCGAGGCTGGCATGCAGGATACGTAGAGGTAGTCAGAGGGGGTGCTTGCACGGCAACATAATGCCCGTTGGAGCGATTCCTATCCCGGAGGATGGGTTCATCCCCCGCTGGGCTCCATTTTGCTGGGGGTGGCAACGACTTGACAGGCGGCAACTTGTCAGCAACCTGTCCGTTGAGGGTTTGTGCATTCTGCGACGCAAGCTTGCTGGCACGGCGTTTTGGCAGATATTCCTCGCGAAGGGGACCATCTTCATCAAGGTCTATTTCGAGATCCATCGCCAAGGCCTGTTCCTTCTCCGCTCTCTCCCTCAGTCTCTCTTCAATGCCAAGGAAAACCGGTTGGGGAACGTTGCAAGCGGACTTGACGTTTGTTGGCACATGAATAATCTCTTCGATCGACCTACGAACAATAGAGTGGGGGTTCGAGGATGGCCTCCCAATTGGCTGTGGGTACGAAGGCGATGACAAGGATAGGTGATAAGAGAGAACATGGGATAACCATTGCGACCACTGTTGATTGGAGATCGATAAATCATAGTTGAAGATGTCGAGGGCAAGCGACTCGAGGCTGTTTAAGGTCTGCACAGCAATGTTCGAGATTGAATGCCTAGTGTACATGAGTTAGTTATTGTAATATTTCGTCAAAATGGGATGTTCGCATACCAAGTCTTGTTGCTGAAAGTGTGGTCATCCAACCATTTGTTGGCTAGCATACACCCAAGTACGACCATGCGGAAAGCAGGGCTCTCATCTGCACTACGATGTTCCAACACACCGTTTCCGTCTCCTAAAAGAGCAGCTCTGAAAGCGTTCTCTTTTACAAACTCTTCGCCGAGAGGCGCAGCGGCAAAGTACACTGGAAGGCGGGCAATATACCAGACGGCCAAAAACACGGCAGATGGCTGCAATAGAGTAGAGAGCAGTAAGGAGTGGATGGACGGAGCCAAGTAATCGGGAACTGAAACAGCAAACGCGCCGGCGTTTATTCTGAGAACACATTAGTAAAGGAATAGAAGTAAAGGAAAAGAAAAACGCTTACGCAGGGCGGGCAAAGGCGGACGGCAGGCTGAAGCCAGTGGTGCATACCTTCCAAACATAGACGGCTACCCATTCGGACAATGGCTGGGAAAGCTTCTTGTAGCCCACAGTAGTGGTCGGGGCGATGGTGTCAGCAACGGGATCTTGCTGCTTCGGCTCGTCGGCTATGGAAGGATAAACGGGGGCCACTTGGTAAGCGTCAAAGACAGGTTGCTTGGTCGTCTGGTAGTAATCGGGAATGATGCTGCGTTCCGCATGCAGATTGTCCACAGTAGTATGCTGCGCATGAGCGACGGCACGATCGACGAACTCGCCGAAAGGTGTGAGAGGTTCCAATGGACTTGATCCTGTTTCCGGACCACTGGCGGAACCTGGAGACTGATCCTCAAAGATTGGAGAGAATGCACCTGACTGGTAGGATCGATTGTGATTTGCCGAATCGGTCAGATACTCGATAGGAGATGAATTGCTAGTGAAACCACGAGGCTGATCTTCTACCATGGCATCCACCGCATCCCGGCTGGCGAGAAGGGTAGCATCCCATTGGTGTTGATTTGCGATGGTGTAAGCTGTGCTCATTTCTGCATCCATATCGAACTGGGCGGCACATTGGTCGAAATGACGGGCGTTCCGGGGGACCTCTTGATGACGTTCGATGAGATTATTCATGGGCGGGATACACGCTTCAGCGTGTGGCCCTTTAATGACTGGCGCGTTCGCCGCGGCAGCCAACCCTAGGTAAAAATCCTGCGTCTCTAAGAGCTGTGGAGGCAGACCGGCCTCGTCGGAATAGAGCCGCTGTTTATTCCTCCTCCAGGAAGGCAGAGAGCTGAGCCACTCTTCACGGGTGCCAAAAGAAGGTGGGGGCCCCAGTGGGGGGACAGGCAGGGAGCCTGTGACGCACTGGCTCAGAATTGTCCGACTCGAGGCACGCTGAGAGGATTTGTCGACGGGGTGAGCCTGAGACTTTGTTTGACGAGGTACAGAAACCGGCATCTGCAGTAAAGAGGCAGACGAAAGCTTTCGAGTCACCAACACAGGATATGTGAGAATGACGACGAAAAGCCTAGTCTACGTGGAGCTCCTTGGTGTACAAGGAAGAGACAAAAAGAGAGCGGAGGTCGATGATAGTCGTAAGAGCTGTCGTAAGAGAGACGAGAGGCGGAGGGCGGATGAGGGGCTGGCGGTGTTGGCAAACGCACAGCGAAGGCGTGCCTTTTGAATGGTCCGAAAGAAAGAAAAAAAGCACTAAGAAAGAGGATTGCTGAGCCTGCTGCAAATACTTTTTTCAACCAAAGAACAGTAGTCGGACACCCGTCTTGCCTGTAGAGAGTTGGAGGAGGGAGGAAACCTGGCAATAACAATCGACCACTTGTCACTAAGTATGTCGATCCGCCTGGTGCTTGCGAGATGCAACAAAATAAACAACATCACCACTCCTTCTTATATACAACATTATGTAATCACTCCCTTCCCACTCTTCATGGCACCGAGCGAGCGCATCATGTGTCACTGACTCGGTATACATGCTTTGCTTCTGTCATTGTTATCGCTCGGCCCGTCCACCATAATCCCACCTACAAAGCGTCCATATCTGTCTTGATCATCGCACTATCTTCCACCATCAGTGCACATTTTTCCCAAGTTCAAGAAACAATGAAAAACCGTTCTTGCGATTCTCTCTCCTGATCGGGGACCCACGTGATATGCATGTCCTTTGTTTACGTTGGCCCAACTTGCCAAGCACTGTCAATAAATAGCGAGATCATTAACAGGACGCGACTTGACTCATGCTACATCCTACTTGGTGCTTGAAAAATGAATATTTCGTTGCAAGATAACAATGGGAACATGAACCAGCCATCTGCAGCCGACTCTATTACCCTCGGCCAGCTCAAGGCCATGGTTGGCACCGTCCAGAAACCAAAAGTAGGCCCTTAAGTCATCCATCATAAACTCGAGTAGGTTTCGTTGATGCTAGCATAACCTAGCAATCTCTTTTCGACTTTAAATATGACGACGAAGACACCGTCATGAATGAGATTGAGGAGTTTTACTCGTACATCGAGATGCTGCAGGTTGCGGAGAACATGAAATCATGGGAAGGCTCATTCCATGATGGCACGTCATTATCTCGCATGCCGGTCCATTCATTGTCCTGATCTGACTAACAATAGGTGACTGGACTAAAGCACCTTTGTCGAGAAGACGCGCACATGTAGAATATCTTCTTGAGAGTTTGGAACACCGCGACACCGAGATTCGATTCACAAACGCCCGTCGATTGTTCTATGTTCTGCAAGGTCGGCCGCCTCTGCTATCAATCAATTATCACTGATGTATATATTTCGGTCAAAAGGAACTTTTGGCGAGACTGTATCTCCAGAACACCAGTTGCATTGGATATTCGAGAACTGTAAAGTTGTTCGAGCTGCAAATGGCGTCAGTAGCATAGTAGAAGCCTTAAAAATTGCAGGGCGTAAGCACGACCTGCTATGGTACGACACTCTCAATTCTATTTGTGGTTCAATTCTAATTTACTGCTTCAGTAATATTTCCGATGCACAGGCTGCACACCTGCATGTATCACTTCAAGACCGAGCAGACCTTGTTGAGGACGTGTTGACCGAAGTATCGGTGTATCTTGGAATGCTATACCACCTAATCGAGGTGTTCAAGGGCCACGACGACTTTGCGGACGAGTTAAGTAAGCAACTGCGGTTAGGCTTGTTTGAGCGTTCATTGATGAAGACGTTCAGTGAGTCTGGATCCGCCTCTTCCAGTCTACCTCTTCAATGTCGTTTCAAATCTGCGAGATAAAACTCCCAAGGGATATCCCATCAAGAAGGTGAGAAGCATTCAGTCATGTACCAAATTCAAAGTCTATATCATTTCGTTCAGCTTCTTCTTGTTCTGTGGAAAACGCTTTTGACCTGCTGGGGTGGCGTACGCGATCATGATCGTGTCAAAAGCTTGCGCGCGAATTGGCTGGTCTCCCTCCCACAACTGAGAACAGTAAGCAAAACCCAGGATGTATTCTACCCACCCTCTGACACTCAACAACTGTCCAGCCGATAAAATCAAATCATCCCCAATCGATATCGAGGTTTTCCATACAGAGACCTCTGTCAAATACCCGACCTTCCAACCTCCTGCTCAGTACCCATCCTCAGTGGTTGACGCACCCATCGCCAAACAAATCAACCCCTCCCTGCTCACGAGCAAACTCGCGAAAGCGTATGCTCCTATACCCGTGCGCCACCATTATCACCACGAGGACCACGATGCGTCTCACGGCGGACACCCGCAAGGCATGCCGTCCCAGTTCCATCCACAGCAGCAGCAGCAGCAGCAGCAAAACCCGAATGGGTATCGCCACGTCCTGCAGCCCGCGACACCTGCTCCGTCTCCGCCGCCCTCGCCCAAGCCGAAGAAGCAGCAGTACCAGACGGACCAGACGCGTCCTTTCTTGTTCCCCTTCTCTCGCGCGCAGGCGGGAAGGAGCCACACCTGTTCCGTTCGCGATTGATGAGGCGGATCGATTGTATAATCGGCATATGTACATCAGCTTGTCCTTGGCCCAGATGTGGAGGACGAGGGAGGATTGCATGACCGCTGAGAGTGGTTTGGATCGTATGCCTGGCTCGGACGCTGAATTTAAATCATCCACTTTCAATGCAGATGTAAGTATCTTATTTTATTTTCTCTAACTTACTGGGACGTTTTCTGATGGTGATGGTGAGAATAGGAGTCCGAGACGGCTGAACCTTTGCCTGACCTCGCGCTATTGGACCAGAAGATCCAGGAAGCGACTGAAGCGATGCAAAATGCCCAGTCGAGCGCAGACAAACGAAAGGCTAGAGAACGCAAAGAAGACCTCATGCGTCTAAAGCGAGTCGAGCAGATATACGTATGTGTCCCTTCCCTCTTCCCTATGACCTTTCACCTTCAATTTTCTTTTCCTGCAGAGCGCTATTCTTCCTGTTCTTTCGGGATGGGTCCTCATCCTGCTCAAATTGCTTTTAGCGACTGTGTCTGCGAGCTCCAATATACAGAACCCTCAGTCATCGACGTCGTCTGTCTTTCCTCCTACGGGCATGTCACGTAAGGAGTGATTTATTTTGCTATACGACTCAATGTCCCTAATATCGAGTGGTTTATTGATAGCCCAAGAACAACCACCTTCTGCTCTGCCGACACTTGATGACATCGACGTCACTCGTCATCGCGAGATCACGTCAAAGGCCGTTTCTGCCATCTTGTTATTGGTTCTCAAATGGTTCAAAGTCTCCCGTGAGTCTGAAGAAATATCCTATTGAGGCTTGGGCCTCTAATCGCACATTGGCTGTGTTGCCTTTTGTAGATGTCATGAAATTCCATCATCTAGGCCAACACCTGCTCGATACGAATTGTTTATTATTAATTCTCAAGATGTTCGGCCTTCAGGAAGTGACTAATTCAGTGGTGTCCAAAGCCGACTCGCCCGAGAACAAGTTGAGCTCCAAAACCCACATTTCCCGCTTGAAGCCATCCGACGCTGACTACCTTGATTTAATCTCCACTACCCCAGCTTTTTCCGGTACTGCCTGACCAATTTATCGAAGAACCCGCAGCCTATTCGGCCCGAAGACGACATGTACCGCGCACCGAAGCAGAACATCCGCAAAGTGACGACGCTCCCCAGCGGCGAGAAGCGGGAGGAGGAGATCGAGCTCATTACTGAGTATTCGTGGCGCAATTTCTTCTCGACCATCAATTTTGCCAAGATCATGCAGAAGCTATCGAAGGGGAGGTCGCATAGGATTTGGATGTTGGTCCAATATAAGAGCTCTGTGCGTCATTGCCGTTGTTGGTATTGATTTTTTTGCTTACTTTCTGTATTTCATTTTTAGGCCGTGCTCAAACGTGTTTTGAGAGTGAACCATCCTTTGCTGCAACTCCATGTGCTAAAGTTGATCAAGAGTCAAGTGCCGTTCTGTGGCAGGAAATGGAGGCAATGTATGGAACTGTGTTGTGCAAATTGTCATTGATTGGTGACTGACGAACAACGTCGCAGCTAACATGAAAGTTATAACCTCAATATATCTCAATTGCCGACCAGATCTCAGAGACGAATGGTTGGCTGGAGTGGAGCCTGATGATGCTGGAGACGCCCAGGTAAGTGACATGATTGTGTGTCTGCCATGCTCTTGAATCTAACAGAAACACGATAGGCACAAGAACAAGCTCTTCGACATCTCGTTAAATTTTGTAAGTACCATTGCATTCAAACCGCCCTTGCCTCTGACAGTTGCCCTGTGCGTAGATAACACGAAGCGTTATGGACCGGCGGCCATGGTCAACCAGCAAAGCCCAATTCACCGTCGAACGGGAAGCATGTCCCAAATGGAAGGCCTTCACGCAGACCCGTCGCTCTCCAGTCTCATTCGTCCACTAGGCACGCCCAACGTCGTCGACTCGGACGTATTCCCTCCTGTGCGCTCCCGGGCGCCAGATCAATCTCTGTTCTTGCCGTTCATTCCCGAGGACATTGCGTTTGAGGAGGAATATGAAGAGTATCTGTCGGATCTTGGCTGGTCGGAGGAACAGACCCCATCGTCGTCGTCAGCTGGAGATAGCTCATTGGGTGGAGGCGGCACGTCAGCGTGGCATAGGCTTCCGAATTTCGTTACCGAGTTCGCGGACGGCATCAGCGACAGTGAGAGTGTAGTGTCGATTGGAGACCTAGGGGATGAGAGCAGGCTTGATTCCACTAGAGAGGACCGCGAAGTAGTGGACGAAAATGTCAATAACTGGGAGGTAAGTGAAGTCTTGCAAATCGGTCAAGTAGACGGGCTGCATACTGACTGTTTGGGATGGTTGCACAGCACATGAGCCCGAAGACTATGGCAGCGTTACCCAAGTCGCCTGCAGGCGGCCGCCGTTCGAGTTCGGGCACGGGACTGAGGCCGGTCCTGCCGTTTGCTCTGGATGAGGAAGAGGAAAGCGCGGTAGATGACGATGATCAGGATAGCGAACCTGCCCACCTCGGACGCGAGCCTCCTTCTAAGGAATTCCCTGCGGGCGCCAGTGTTGATGAGGTCGAGTACGCATACGGGTATGTGTTTATTTTCCAGTTTGCTAGTGCTGGGATCTTGCTAATGTATCTGCAGTGTATGATATATGTGGGTACAACAAACGATATTTTCTTGAGGCATTCGGTAGAGTCTTATACGACGACGACGCTAGTATAGACCTGAACATATACTATATTTGAGTGGATGAGTTCATAGGAATGGGATTTTCTTGGGTTGGAGGCTAGAGGTATACAATGGTTGACAAATGAGCGACTTTCTTCTAGTAAATTTGGGCGGCAACAGAGTAGGAAATTACGTTTGAGGAACCGAAGAAGCAAAAAGCAGGGTATTAGTATAAGGGGTGGAAATAGATTTGTTTGTATATTAAAATTGTTGTTTGTGTGTATGGACTTGCTTTGTACTGTGTTTTATCGTGTCATTCAGGATTGGGGTATGTTGAACCTGGTGGCTGCAGACACACTAACACATCCGCCCCTCCGTCCCCCCCTTCCGCTGCTGCAACCACAACCACGGAGGCGCTAGTTGAGATGAACAAGGCGATTAGAGGCGAATACAGAGGAGCTGGAGGGTCCGTGCGTGGATGCAGGTTGTTCCCACGTATCTGACATAAGCAGGTTGAATCGTGGCTTGTTTGCTTGCCTTCAACCACCATCTTCCCCCGCCAAACCAATAACAAACAGCTGCAACTGTACACATCGTCCCCACAAACGCTCAAACAAGCAAATGTCCCAACAACCTCCGCAGGCAATGCAGCCTATGATGCAGGATCCAAGTCAGCAGGATATGTCGGGTAACTACTATCCGCAGGAAAGCGACCTAACAGGCGGCCTCCCTATCAACCTCGATTCGCTCAGGGATGGCCCGCCTGGAAGCAAACCTTTCTATCCCTACTCCACGCTCATTCGGTATGTCGATGAGTGTTTGATCTTTGTTGGCACTTTCATCGCCACCTTTTGTCTGCCTGCTTTCCTTAATGAATCACTTATAAAATATTTATACCTAGCTATGCCATCAAAGGTTCTCCGAATCAGAAGTTGTTGCTTGAGGATATCTACTATGCTATTGAATCACGAGTACGTCCAAACAGATTTCCGCTTCAGCATATAAGGTAACAAAATTTAATCTCCGTTTTGCGTAGTTCCCATACTTCAGGACTGCCCCCAACGGATGGAAGGTAAGAAATCATGAATTTATTTTACTGTTCGGTGTTTCCAATACGCGATTTAAATGAAATGGATGGTTTGGGTCATATCGTCATCGACGCGTCTCGCGGGGACGCGCTGTTGTTATTTGACTGGTTCTATTTGTTGTTGGGAGTTTATTTCCCTTGCTTTTCGAAAAATCTTGTCCAAACAGTGACTGAAATTGATTATAATCTGCAGAACTCCGTCCGCCACAACCTATCACTAAACCCATGCTTCGAAAAAGTCCCCCGACCACTCACAGACCGTGGAAAGGGCTCCTACTGGACCGTCAACGAGAACGTTGATCCTCGAACGGGGGTGCACCGAATTCGCAAGAAGAAGACCAAGGGCTCAAAAAGTCGAGCGTCTGAGGAACCTGACGCAGACTACCATCCACCAGAAGGAGGGTACGAAGATGCCCATGCTCAGTTCGTCGCATCGCCACCCATGCACACCGATGACTCGGGGTCAAATCGACAACAGCAGCAGCAGCAGCCAGTACCTTATGCTGGTTATCCGTGAGTTCTTACTCTCATTGTTGGAGCTTGTCAACTTATCATTTCTAGCTACAGCCCCATGACCTTCGACCCCAATTTCCCTATGATCCCTGGCATGCGATATCCTCCCCCAATTCCAGGTCCGATGCCTGCAGTGCCTCTCTCGCCTGACGAAGGTTTAGAGCTTGACGAACATGGAAATGTGAACTGGCGGCTTGCCTGGCTGAAAGAAATCGGCCATCTGCAGCAGATCACAGCGGAGCAAGAGAAGGCAGGTGTGGATCCAGAGTGGTATAGAATGATGTTATTCCGGGTGCGAGGTGCACTGATGCCTCCTCCCATGAATCCGGAGATGTTACACGCAATAGCCGCCCCACATATGCAGCCCCCGCAGACGAATCCTGGAGAGATGCAACAAGGACAGCAGCAAGGACAGCAATGAAGAAGGACAGACAGTTAATCACGATTGTTTCATGTTTTCCACGACGCCTTTGTAATGTCTTTATTGTGTTTTATATTTCGATATTCTCTGTACCTGTAGCTATCTCTTCTGTGCCTCATACCTAATATTTTTTCCGAGCAGTAGAGCTCGTCGAAATGTTTAAACTTGTAGCGGCCGAAAAGTGAAATTTGAGTTGTTGCGGCCGAAGAGTGATTTTTGTCAGCAAGAGTGTGCTGATGTCATTCAAGCGTCTGACCAATGAGCTGATCAAGATTCAAGATTTTCCCCAGTACCACCATGTCTCCAACTGCAATCTATACTCAAACAGAGAGCTCTGCTAACGCTCCGACATACAGCAAAGGTTCCGCTCTTGTCGTTGGTTCTCTATCTACTGCGCAGGATGGGAAATATCAGGCTCTCGTCTCAGAGCTAGAGCCCACACGGAAGGTGGATAAGCAGCTCTTGGATAGATTGGTGGATCAAGGTATATCTCTACTTATGCTCGTGTCTCTACATATCTTACTCGTTATAATGCAGCAACCACCTTGGAGCCATCATACTATGGGTCTGTGCATGTCAGTCTGTCGCCGTCTGACTATGAGTCGTTGCGGCCGAAGCTCTCGCCACTATTGGCACAGCTCTTGTCTGGTCTCACGCCCCTAGGCACTCTGCACCTCCTAAATCTGACCTCCGCCTTCCAAACTCTTCCTTCAGAACTCACTCTCGCAGGGTTCAACGTCCTGTCGTCCATTCCGGACAGTGGAACGATCGTTGCGCAGAAACCTGCCCAGAGCAGTTCGCTGTCTCTGAAAAACCGGTCCGCCGGCTCTGCCCCTTTGATGAAGCTCAACCGCAAGGTCGATCCCGCGAAGAAGCAGGCACTGTGGGCAATCACATCGTCCCCTTCCACACCTCTGATAGATGCCGAGTCGCTGCTCACACCATCAGATAAAGCTCGTCCCGTGCCCGTGTGCGAGCCCGTGAACGCGGCTGCACCGCGCCGAAAGAAGGCATGCAAGGGATGCACTTGCGGTTTGGCTGAGCTTGAGGAAGAGGATCGCAAAAATAGCAAGGTCGTCTTATTGGACGGCTCTCAAAACGGAGAGGCCAGAGAGGTGGATCAGAGTGAAAAAGAGCGCCTGATCAAGGCGGCCAATGCTGCACCAAAGGCCACAAGCAGCTGCGGCAGCTGCTTCTTGGGAGATGCCTTCCGTTGCGCGAGTTGCCCATACCTAGGTATGTTTCAAAGCTATTTTTGACCTTGTTACGCAAATTAAATTGACGAATTACTCAGGCCTACCCGCATTCAAGCCAGGAGAAAGTCGAAATCGACTTCGGCATGGATGACCTGTAATAACACAACATCTTTGTATTTCACTAACATGGCGACGGCATTATCTAGAGTATGTAGTGCTTTCTTGC
This sequence comes from Psilocybe azurescens, assembly GCA_023853785.1. Taxonomy (NCBI): domain Eukaryota; kingdom Fungi; phylum Basidiomycota; class Agaricomycetes; order Agaricales; family Agrocybaceae; genus Psilocybe; species Psilocybe azurescens. Next base: position 629,309 of record JAJIRX010000557.1, on the reverse strand, counting down.
ATAGCTTCGACCTTTTTTTTTCATCACCTTTGCTTCCTCTTTCGAAGTTTCGGACTCATGTGGAGCCGTTGACACGCTGCTCCGGTCATTGGCGGCTTCCATTGTAGACTATCTTCCCAATTTTATGCATCGACACGTTGTTTTCGTGTCGGTTTATTGGGTTGATCTCGTTCTTGTGCGGGCCCACGTGTGTCGCCGGGTTGTGGCACAACGCCCGCAGTCTTTTCCTGGACGGGGTCCGCGTCGCGTTATTGGATCGGAGGCGACTGAATGATGGATCTCCAGTCATGAGAACCTTATATCTGATGTATTAGTTTGTGCTGGGTTTCGAATATATGAAAGCGCTTGATCCAGGCCTTGAAATTGAGATTCGCCAAGTACTATTTCGTCGTCGGCATAAGCTACCCTGCGAAGGTTGAGGATCATGCTTGAAGCCTAAAGCAAAAATTCAAGGGTCAGTCTGTTTCATCAGAGGGGTGAAGACGGTCGCGATCCATACTGCTATAACATAGACGGCAATGTTCCACCTGAGCGGCTATCGTTCAGCGAGATCTATAAATATCCAAGTTACCATGCATTACTCACGGAATATAGACGCTCAGCAATGGGCCCGAGGCAAGGAAGGAAGACAATGCGCCTGATATTAGCACCACTAACAAAGGCCACAAAACCGTATCAGAGAAGAGAAACTGGGCGCTGAAATGGTAAGGCACTCACAGACAATCCTTTGCATGATGATAAGGATAAGTATGCTGTGTCTACGCATCAAAGCTGCAACAAAATTAGACTTACATTAGGAAGTAGATGGTTCCATCGCGCACAAAGGCTTGCATGAGCGGCGAAATCTTTATTCGGGTTCCCGCCGACCGTGCAACGTTCACAGATTGCCAGAATTTGAACAACATCATGCAAAAGTAAATGGCTGTGTCGCGTTTTCAGCTTATTATTAAACGGTAGACATAGAGTACGTCGTACCAGCTAGTGTGATCGCAGTTATCCTAGTAAAAATAAAAGGGTTTGTTTAGAATCATGGCTGACATAAAGACGAATTGTTCTTAAATTACCAGCTGGCCAATGTCATATGAAGAGAAGGATTTGTAAGGCAACCTAGAATTGGGAGTTCTGGAGTTGTTAAAAAGGCGGTCTCCGCGCTAGATTTGCCCACAACGACTAAAACGTAACATTGTATCTGAAGATTTGCTGTTGAAATGCAAGTTTTCGTATAGCGTACGGAGAATGACTCACAATAAAGTGGGCTAGAAACAACGCGAAAGGTTAGCTAAGAATTAACCGAGTGCCTCTTTCAGAACGCTCACAAGAATTCAAAAGACCAAAAACCAAAGCACTGAAGAGGTGTTAATAGTTGCTACGACGGTCTGAGCGTGGAGTACTCACCTTTCTTGCTTCGATCGTACAGCGCATACAACCGTAGGGCCATAATTATATCAATGCAAATGCCTAATATTAGACTCCCCCCACTATCAAACGCGTACGTTAAAATCAGAGCGACAAAAGAAAGACGAAAGACCAATGCTCACACAGTTACAGTAAACCAGTTCAATATCTTGCATCTTTGGAAGAGTCATAAGATGAAATAGAAATATCTTCGAGAAATGGAATCTAACCTCTAGTACATAACCCGGAATGGTTCTTTTAGTCAGGGAAGAGGATTCGAACAATGAGGTGACATACCAGGAGACTCTTCTGTACATTGGCGCTCACTAATATCGGAGAATGAGTGCCCAAGATGTAAGCGCAGTGCCAAAACACTTGCCTGCGGTATTAAGACTGCATAAAGAGCCATGTCAGGACCCATCGAATCATCGTCCGCGTATACCTACTCACGTAATTATGAATAGACTCCAGTATCTTATAAACAGGTATAGTATCTTCGGGAGTGACCAGTTCGTTCTGCGCGTAGTTCGTTGTGAGCTCAATGCGCCTTGCGGGATCATTATGGCACTGACCTCCATATGTGGGTTATCTGCCGGTATTGATATCGTAGATAAGGCGTGGACAACCAAAGAACACTGGCGGCGACGAACCTCAACTGGCAACGTTATTAGCATATCATACCAAAGCAGGGCGGTTGCTGAGCCTGCAACGGACAGTGTGTATCAGTCGAGAAGTCTCGTGCTGTGGTATCGGCGACCTACACCAGGAATAGGAAACCACTCTACTCTGCCACATAACTGCAAAAAGAGCGTCCAAGTCCGCTGATTCCATGATTGCCAGAGGTTGTGTTAATGAACCAGGTTACATGAAGTATCGTGGTGGAGCAGATCAAAAAGTCGAACCCAAAAGTCAACCAGGGGGCATCAATCCATATATATGAGCACGCCGTAGTCGCGGTTCACGGAGAAATTTTCCGAGTGACGGCTTATCCGCATTCAACCCTTTGAAGGGTCCGATGTTGAGTAGATGAGCCCTGAAGCTGGCCTTGATTAATGTCTAAGCCCATTCAATGGTCGGAGGGGGTCGGCTGCGAGCGGTCATTCGCAGTTTCGTAGAATATAAGCTGAGCTAAAGCTGCCGAGACTGTATGTACAAGTTCAAAAACGGAAGGCTTTAGGTAAAGCCAAGTCAGGACGCGAACGAATTCAGACGTAGTCTGTAAACAGCAAAGGCCATGATCTTTTATCACACAAAAATAAGAACTGTTGACATTCCCGTGAACAGTGTTGTTGTTATGACCAAGTGACCCAGAAAATTAAAAGAAACGCTGGAGCCAAATATAACAAAGATCAGAAAATCGACACTCAATAAGCGACGTCGCACTTGGCCGTCTGTCTGGTTTCAAAATTGGCATTGGGTGCGTACTGTAACAGAATCTAGTTCTTGACGCAACCTTGACATATTCGAGTAATTTCTATGCTACATTCTGCGATCTTATCGGCCCTGCGAGATTGTCGGTTCTGGATTGATTCAAATTGAGAAATCAATGAAAATCTCTTGGAGCCACCGGTCGATTACCGAAAAGCTGACCTTGGCCCAACAGACCCTTTTACCACACACGACTACAGTTTCTAAGCCTCTGAAAAAGTGTCCCCTTGAGCCTCGTCCGTATACGCTGCTTGCCGTAGGTTAAGAACAAGGCCTTCATCGCACCGGTATTCACAAAAATCAGAAACAACAACACTTATCTCACATCCCGAATGGTCTGGAAACCTTTACCTCGTTTATCACGATTATAAAGCGCATACAGTCGTAATCCCAGAAGGATGTCAACGAGAAAACAAAATAATAGGCTTCCTCCGCTACCAGAGGTCGGTAATCAGGTGCTGGGCGTGGAGCGAAAGTCAGAGGTCACCAGGAAACGAGGATCCACGTATGTATTTTACATCTACAATTCAAGACTTACTAAACAAGTATCCGATAAATGAATACCATCCAACCCCTACGAGACAAAGATGTAAGTTTAATCAAAGATATATATAATTTACCATGCCATGACATTGTGTTGAATGCTTGAAGCCACTAGAACACGGCTGATGAGCCTATGTAGCAAAAGGTAGTATACTCAAGTATACGTGTTGTTCAAGATGGATAGAAATGGGTATCGCTTTGGACATGCTCGGGTTCAAGGGAAGCTCGTAGCGACCATTTGAATGGATCCGAGGATCAGCGTGCAAGTTACGCTAAGTAACAGCAACGTTCCTGTTTCCGTTTTCGAGCCTGAGTCGCGTAAGAGCAGGTACGCTGCAGGCAGATCCTTGCGGCGTAGCAGCTCGACCGCCGCTCACGGTCATAAAAAAAGGTTCGAATCAAGTTCGAACGTCACAAGAATATTATGGTATTTGTATTGGTCCAGACTCGCAGGTTGTCATCGAGAAATACTTTTGTTTTGACGATAGCTTGATTACCAGCAAAACAAGGTTTTGTTATTGGTGTTTAAAATGAACGAAACGTCTGCGGTCGCACGGAAGAGCATGGAAGGACAGCGATGAGCGCTAAAGCCTGGGAACAGTAGCTTGGACATAGAGAAGGATTAGATAATCAACAAAAATGTTGCAGAAATAGCAGGGCCGCCAAGGACAACTCCATTTGAAGTTCAGTTCGTCCTCCTCAGACTCTGAAAGCTATAATTCATTATCCACTCCCACTGACTGAGAGAGAAAGATATAGTCATATTCATCTAGATATTGATACACAGTCATCGCAGCCTACATACGACAACATTTAAACCTATCTAAAGTTAAACGAAATATCAAAGACCATGGCCACTGCTCTATCGACCCATCCTCTTCCTCCAAAACCAACTGCGCTCATTCCCCAGCCTACACAGCCCCCCGACTATGCCTACACCACCGACCAGCCCAAAGCATCCTCCTCGACGCCCCCAAAGCCCTTATGCGCGATGTGCACCTCCCAATACTCCAAATACACCTGCCCTGGCTGCGCCATGCGCACCTGCTCCGCATCCTGCTCTTCCGCGCACAAGACCAGAACAGGCTGCACGGGCCAACGGGACAAAGCGGCGTACGTCCCGATGAACGAGTACACCTGGGGCAAAATGATGGACGACTATGTGTTTTTGGAGGAGATGGGGAGGAAGGTTGGGGATTGGGGGAAGGAGATTGTCAGAGGTGGATATTTGGCTGCGGGTGCAAATGCAGGGACAAGCAGAGGCAGAGGAGATGGCAGAGGGAGAGGCAGGGGAGGTGCGAGGGGACGGGGACGAGGGGGTGCAGGTGCAGGCGGCGGGCAGGGGAAAACCAAACGAGATATTCTGAAGTTACAGCTCGAACTGCGGGACATTGACATGGAATTTCTCTCCTCTGGAATGGAAAGGCGGAAGGCCAACCAATCGACCTGGGATACTAAGTACGTCCTCCCGCGGCTCTCTTTTCCGTGAATCAGTTGGCTGACTTGCAAACATTCACGTTCCCAGAAATCAAACAGCTCTATTGACTATCGAATTCAAATTCTACAAACCAAAAGACCCGCTTGCCCCATCTTCAGAAGCACCCTCGCCTCCCTTCATTCTATTGACCCATAGAAACGATATAAATTCCTCTCTACTTGCTCTGATACGATCACACTTACCCGAACGAGGGACAACCAAGAAGGAAACCGCCTATCCAAACTGGGCCAAGCGTTTAGTGTTTCCTGACGTCGATGACCCAGAGTCGTTCACCAATCCACAATGTGTGATGGCAGCCCAAGTTGACCCTCTTACAACAGGGCGTTCGAAAAAGTCCACCACGCATTTGACCCCATCAAACCCTTGGCAGACTTGCTGCGAAATACGCAATTTGTCGAATATCCGACAATCGAGATCTGGGAGGAATTCCCTGGAACGATCATAGACACACAAGGAATTCTAAAGCAACATGAGGAAGAAAGGCCGCTAAAACGGAGAAAAATGACTCGCAAGGCTGGGAAATTGGCGATTGCGGGGCTCTTAGGAGGATATGGTAGCGAAGACGAAGAAGAGGATCCTAGAGAGGATCCTCGGAATGTGCTAGCAGCTCTTGGAGACTATGCTGACAGCGACGAGGAAGATGGCGCATCTGGAGCCAAACTAGCGGAAAACGACGATGACATGCTAGAGGAGGATGCAGATATCGACGAACTAAGCGATGCAGAAGGCGATACAGAGGTAAATCCTGCAGCCCTTCTAGAGCTAATGCGAGCAGCACGAGGCGGGGAGTGGGTAGTTGAAGGAGAGGATGCTGTAGACTGGGGAGATATGGAGGATTATGAGAGCTAAAATGAGTTGTTAAAAACATTTTGCGATTCGTCTGTCATAGGTCCTGTCGACGCAAGTCCAACAGCCCCTTCATCAATAATTGGACTTCCAATACTGCATCGATTGCCTTGCTTAAAGGGGTTTCTTGTGTGTTGCGAATTGGGTTCGCTGTCTTGACCTCGACTTCCCATAAAGTGTCCGCATGAGCCGGAACAGGCAGTTGTGTTTTGGGATCGACCTCAAAAATTATGTTAGCAATTGACGTTGATTTGGTTGTTCACAAAAGCACACTTGTTCCTGTTGAGACATTGTGATAAGCAAAGAGCCACGCCGAAAGGCATATCCTCGCTTGTAAAACTGAGATCGGCGGCTGAAGGGTTGGGATTAATTTTGGACCCGCAGATGAGGTGGTTGTGCAGGGACTTACACATAGCCCAAAGCCGCCGCAAAACTCAGCGCATCACCGACGACTTGACAAGTAGCCCAAGGTCTGACCGTTGCCTCTGGGTGCACACGAACAGATTCTGGCTTGAGATATGAATAGAGCTCCCTACGAACAACAATCTGAATGTCAGTGACAACGAACTGTCGAGATAACTTTAGACCGTGCAGATTCACATACCAGGCGGCCTTGGGGTCAGATATTTCTTTCTTAGCTCGTAGTAGAATAGGTTCTGTTCCAGTGTCCCGTTGTATTGCCGCATCGAGAGGTTCGAAAACTATTTCTCGACTTTGGAATGGTTGAGAAGATTCACTATGGAGAGTGATTCGATTTAGGATGGCTTTGAGATCTGGAGCGAAGAATTCCCCGAAGAGGGCGACTTCGTAATAGTGAGACGACATTGGGACCAAGGTGATCGAATGCACGGACTACAGACACCTGAATGACAGTAGACTGACTGCGATCGCAAGTTCACAACTCGACAGCCTGCACTAGCCACTAAAAGGAAAAGGGAACGACGGACCGCTATAGCCGCTCATTAATGACGCAGGGACCTTGACACAGGCACCTTCACTTGTATCAATCAAACGTAACTTAAGTAGTATATATATGTACATGAGCGCGAGCTATGCTGAGCTATGCACCACCACAGGATAAAGTAGTTTGCTTCTGACTATGGATGTTGCTTAGTTGCTGTCCCCAGTACTAAAGGTGCTAATATAGAGACTAAAGCACACTTTTGTAGCTAGCAATACACGGCTCGAATTAACCGTGGCTGGGAAAAGGATTGAATTTAGGCCGACGGTGAGCTAGCTTAGCAACAGATATGCCGTGGAAGCGCCGTCCCCAACGCCCGCACGACTTGCACAGGCGCCGGCAACCAGCGAGATGGATCGCTTGAAACGCATGGACCTGAAGATATTTTGGTGTTTGAGAAATAGATATTCGGATAGATTGACTTGATGAGTCTGGGCGAATGCTGTCCAAGTACATTGATGTGACTGAAAAGCGAACAAGGCAGGCTGGCTAGTTGACATTGAACCGCGACCACCTGCCATGTTCCTTCCCTCAAACTACTAATTTCGCTCTTCACATCACTCTATCGCCATGAGCGACAGACAATCGGGCTCTATCCACGCCCATATGAACTCCCAATATAAAACAAATCAATCTTTCTCAGGTATATTCTTCCTTTTCCGATGCTCCTGCAATGAAAAGTCCTCTAAAACGTCTCTCCTACGTTCTCGCGTTCATAGGCGACCCTGCTCCAACGCGTCCAAAGCAGGCCAAGGAGCAGTCCGACCATTTGCTTTCCTACTACCAGTCTTCCATCCCTAACGAGGCGCGCAATCATGCACGCTCGGCATCAACTCCCAAAGAATATCTTCCTCAGCTCGCCCTACACCCACCGCTCGGAAGATGTCTACCACCTCAATGTCCTCCGAATCCGACTATTCTTATGACTCTGACAGGGACTATTCTTACGACTCTGAAACGAACGAAACGAAGGAGGCTGTCTCAGAGGCGTCTTCCAGCGTAACGCGCAGATCGGGCACACCCTCTAAAGGCGGTGCCGACAGACGAAGGATGGCTATAGTTCAGATGGATTCTGCAAACGACAGGGCATATAAGTCATCTTCAGAAACCACCTCGTCCGCCTCTATTCGCTCTCGCCGTGGCCACAAGTCTAACCTATCTGGACTTGCTCTTGTTGCACCCCCGACGCCGCTCTCAGAACATATACCCAATTTACCCCTCCATCAACGGCACCAGTAACTGGTGATTACATGAACCATGTTCTATTGACGGCAAATCAAGAAAAAGGTCATAATCGCGCTGCTTCTGAAAACCCTCCTTCCAAGAAGGTCTCGTCCCGTGATACCCCCACGGCCAGCCAAAGTTCGACGCAAGGCACACAATCAATTCTTTCTTCGGCGAATAATGAACTAAAGGGAACAACGGACGAAAACAACAATACCACGGCCTCAGTGGTCTTCCCAAAAACAAGGAAGTCACGGTCCCCGTCCCCGGACTTACCTACTGCCAAAGATGATCGAGATCGCAACCATGGCCTCCTCTCTCCCCCAACACCGCATACCCGTCCTTGCACACCATCGACATGTTTTCACCTATAGTCACTCCTGAAATCGGAGAAGGGAAAGAAATACATATCCCTGTAGCGGGGCCTGTTGTGGTAAAATTAGAAGGCGCACAATCTCGGAGAGTTGAGTCCACGCTATCTTGGAGGACTGAACTTAGCCCAGCACAAGCACAATCCTCGGTTTACGGTTCTCCCGCTCAGCCATCCACGTCAGCATACCTTTATTACGAGCCAGGCAAGTTGCGATCGTAGTTACGGGTTTATTTTTTCCCACTGACACTGATCGCCAGGTGTGCATGCGACTGCTGGTCCTTTACCACCTCCACCAAGGACAGTCATCAATATCAGCGCCTCTACTCCTCCTCCTCCTCGACCTCCTCGATTGCACTCCCCAGCTCCAGCACGAATGAGAGGCGATATTGAGGCTGTCAAGCAAGCGCTCCAGTTACCACCATCCGTAACTGCTGCTCTCGCCGCTAAATCATCCAGCCTCTCTACCAGCAAACCTTCGTCTCCCAAACCCGAGGAGAAAGCTGAGGAGAAACCTGTATCGAAAGAAAAAGAAAAGGAAGAGTGCGTGCTTAGTTTCGTGTCGTTTTTCGCATCCTATCTCATTGCCTTCCTTCACAGTAACGAGTCATTAGTGTCTCAACCATCTGTCCATCGCCGAGAGGGTGCAACACTGGCGACGAGTTCAGTAGACACTTCATCCTCCGAATCTTCCCCTTCTTTACCAAATCAGTCTTCACCGAAACCTCCTTCGCCAGCATTACCATCGGTGCAAGAAGTTGACATACCACCGTCTTCCCTGAAAACCCCGATAATGATGTTCCTGCTGTCACCGTCGTGGAAGCACCACCTCCCTCGATGACCCCACCAGCCGAAAAAATTGACACTGTTAAATTTGACCAGTGGCTGAAAGAAAACCCCCATTTATCTCGAGGGATAGCACTCGATGAGGCCCGTCGAGAATCATCAGAGCGGTCGTTGTCGCCCTTGTCAGCAGATGCTACAGGAGACGCTCCGAGCCCGCCTCCAAAGAGCTTTTAGGAATAGTCTGTCGAATAATCTGAAACGCTTCTCGGTTCTTCCACGATCGCCTTCGTTATCTTCGCGATCGCGTCCGTCATCCGGAAGCACGCGTTATTCGTCGAGGACCCCTCGCCTTCCCTTCGCCACGCACCGCGTCCTTCTTTCCAGAAGATCCAGTCCTCAAATCCTGCAGCTCTTTTCTGTCACGAAGTTAATTCACAGCACACGACCATACAGCGGTGTGCTATTTACGTTGCCAAGATCAACGAACTGTACGTGCATGATTGTGGTCTCTCGGAATGGGTCGTCGAGACCAAGTCCCGAGGTACATTGAACTCTCACAGTATGCAGAGAGGCCCGTCTTCACAACCGTTTGTCCCGCAACCTCGACAGACGTCACGGTCATCAATGATATCAGAAGCCACGTTCCCCATTCGACCAGACGCGTCCGTTGCAACCGACTTGATGCAGGGTGCCTATAGGGACATAACGCCGCCGGGCGTTCCCCGGCCTTGCCGTACCCATCTCTCGCCGTCAACCCGCCGCGCAGCACGCAACCCAGCCGCTCCAACTCAAGCGCCACCAGCGGCACCCCTCCCTCGTCCGTCCGCTCCCTAGTCTCATCACCCTCTATGAAAGGCGCAGGCTTTTTCGCGTCCCTCGGCCGGAAAGCCAGTCTCTCCTCGCGAAAAGAAAGATTCCCGCCAACACCTTTGTCGTCATCATCTGGTACCATATCGTCATCTTCGGGGAGACTCGCTGCGAAGAACCCGCCATCAACAGCGAATATCTCCCGGCCGATTCTCATCTCCAACCCTCCTACTGTGCCCGGTGGGCCTCGGGCACTGCCGCGGCGTGCGCAGCGCTCGCAGACGTTCACCAGTTCAGTCTTGCCCAACTCTGAGCGCGACGATTCGATGGGCCGCCGTCCGTCGTTATTCAACCTCACATTAGATACCGTCATTGATATCCAACCCGATCCGGCCTTCACCCGTCAAGTCGATCAGTTAGCTGCTTTGCTGCCCCATGCCGATCGAGATGTTCTTGCAGGATACCTACGGCGAGCGGGGCAAGACATGCTTGCTATCGGACAATATCTTGAGGATGAACGAATGGGTACCATCCGGCAGTTCTGAATTAATACAACTTTTATTTGTAAAACCTGACAATAGTAACGTAACATACCACCATAACATAAATGACTTTCATATCGCTATCGCTTTCGTTCTTGTACTTGTTTTTCTTTATTTTATATACATCATCTATCCATTTTCCCCTCGTATTTGTATCTCATGCTACCGTTGGATTTCAATACACAATACATATGCATACCATAGACTATTTGTTTTGTACCGAATATTTAGTGGACGTCGTTCATATCATCGTGGAGCGGCGGGACGAAATCCTCGTGATGTCCGTTGATTATTGGGAGGCGCAAAAACTACGGTCTTTAGAAAAAGCGCCCAAATATATGATGAATTAGCCCACCTCGCTGCGCTGGTCGAGCACTTTGAGGGGCGTTGGAGAATTGCCATCCACTATGTGTATGCGCTGTATTCCTTGCTCCCTGGGGTGCTAACATTTGTTCGACTTCGTTGGCACTTCCTGAGCGATCGGAGACATTTCCTGACATGTAAGAATGGTCTCCTGGGTGTCCAAAATGGCCAAAAGGCTGGCGATGCGAGATATTTCTGGGAGTATCTCCGGGGTCTGCTCTGGTATGGGATTGTGCCCACTCATTTGAATGGTTTCCAGTAAAAGCACGACCTTGAGGACGTGTTACGAGCGGAGTCCGTTGGATCTGGGTTCTAACAGTTGGCTTCTGACTTATGGAGAATCAAGATCACTGTACACCACTGTTTTCCATGCCGCCAACAATCGAATTCACTGAACTCATATTGGCTACCGTATTAGCTGTCTGTCTCTGTTTTGGCCGCTGATCGTCAAAGAACTGGTTCTGAATGGGTTTGGCATGTTCATTTCCAGTGGCGGGCCCAAGTAATGTTTTTCGTTTCAGTTTGTCAAGTTGGGCCTGAACGCTTTCAAATTAGCGATATCTCCGTAGCCAATAATACCCAGATTACCTTTAGCTTGGTGTATTCCTTATCCCTCTCCCTAGAGGCATCTTGAAGTTCGCGAACTTTTCGACGTTCCAATTCAAGATCACGCTCGAGTTCTAAGAGTTGACCTGAATGAATGAAGCATTCGAAGTGGAGCGTACAAACCTCCTTTCTTATTATTCAAGAGGCTCAATTCCCCATTTGCTACGGACTTTTAGAACAATTCAAATACTTGTTTCCATGAACGTACCTTCTCTAACCACGTTGTCGAATTGTTTTTGTAGCTGGGCATTTTTGTCGTTTAGATTACGCACGACGGCTTGTTGAAACGTTCTTGGAGTTAATCAAACGTTCGTCATTACGGTCTCATGGACGCAAGCAACGGAGAAAATATGGAGCTCACGCTTCCTGATGTATTTGATACTGCCAAAAAGAGATCGCTCTAAGTGCGCCACATAAGTACACATTCGGATAAACTGGGACGTGTGTGTCTAACCGGCTGCATATTTCCAAGATTATCGAAGGAGCCAAACCCGACAGTACCGACTGGGAAATATAAGGACAACTTGAATTATTCAATATATGCGTCTTTCTCACCGTTTTATAATCATTGGTCGGGTGGAGGGAGCAAACCTAATCGAAGTCTGGTCCTCACGACAGTATCTCAGCGTGAATCCCTCCAATCACTTACAACAACATCATCACTGAAAATTAACATTAGTTGACTTGTAAAAAAGGAATAAAGGAAAATACTCTACGGCTCAGTTAAAGTAGTGTCACAAGCTACTCGTTGAAGGAATATAAGTATAGATAAAAAGGTAGGTATAACTGGTTCTTGCCTGGACAGAGACGGGCAGCACTGAAAAGTTCATTCGCGCATTCAACTGCACATGCAGCACTGCGTCAAAGGCGTACTAATTCGAAGCCTAGCCCAGAGCTTACTGCAGAATATGTGAGAGCCTTCCAGACTATTAGATGACGCTCCAACGTAAGACAGACTCCCACTTACATGTTGTCTTCGAACAGAATGTTCATAAGTCATTGGGGCACCATAGAAAGTTATGATTTAAGAAATGGAGGCTTACCACCACAGCTTTATTTGCCAACGGTCGTCGACAGGATAGACGGTTACATTTCAGCTCTGAATCCATACCATGTGCCCAGGAGCTGAGATGGGCACTCTATGTTGATTTGAATCAAGACGGGCTGTTAGGAGAAAGAATGCCCAGTCGCTGATGGATCAATATTTGGATAGAAAAGGAAGGAGAATGATCAAAACGGGACAGAGCCAAGGCTTTTCTGCCCAATGGCGTCCATGAATAAGTACTTTCTTGTTTGATATGGTACATGATATAGAGAACGATGTTTCTTTTCATTTGATTCGACTAGAATTATACACGATTCCAAAAAAGACTTTCCATGCAAGAAATGGTTAAATGACGAGAACATTTTCGGAGTACTTTTCGCGGCTTCCATACAGGCTTATAAAATCATAAGGGTCCCATGGGTAAAGTACAAGGGTGTGATACGTGCGAGAGAATGATGCTGTCTATGATTATGCGTGATAAATAATGAGTGAGAGTTCAGGGAAAGTGGCTGAAATAAGAATAAGAAGAAAAAGCAAGGAAATTGGTCGCCAAGATGCTATGGTATCATTAAAAGGGGGAGATATGAATGTCGGGAGAACGTTGTGCGTTATTTTATGAGGGGGAGGCTTCATGTAGAAATCATGCCCGGGTCTTCTTCCTCACCGAAGATCTCTTCGAAGATCTCTTTGCCCTCCAGGGAAAGAGGCGGAAGCTGAGATTGCGCCGCAAAAACATCATCACGAGTGGCTTTGACCCTGCGAATGCGCTCTGCGTTCCAGATTTCCTCCAAAGACGATGTCAAGTTCTTCAAACCTAGAAGAAACCCTCGGTCTGCCTGGTCTGGGTAATGAGGCGGAAAGCGGGCGTAAATCAAACCAGTCTCGGGGTCCACTTCTGCTTGATATCCTTTCGAGCTCGAGAAAACCTCGTGAGGACGGTCGGCCATACCTGCCTCTGAATAAGGGAGCCAATCCCGTCCAGTAGTCGTATGCGCAAAGTCGACGATACGAACGTTAATTTCGCCGCGTTTCCGCCGCCCACTCGAACGTTTAGCCACGGAACCGACAAGAAGATCTTCACTGTGAGATCGTCGCAGTGGTGTATGATCGTGGCTTTGGGAATTCGAGCGACGCTCGAGCGATTCCCCACGTTTGCTTCGAGATGATGGATTCTCGAGCACGGAGGAACGTAAACCTTCTTGTGCTTCCCGATCGCCGTCATAGATGAGAAGAATGCTGCATCCATAGAAGCGATAGCCTTTTAACCGATTGATAATGCGCGCCAAAGCATAGAGTTTCTGAAGCAAAACGGGGATTTGGTACGCCAGTAAGTGCTCGCCGTCGAAGAGAAATGATTTGAGAACGGAGTCAAACTCGTCAGGTCGGATTTCACGACCGCTGTATTTATCCTGAGTTACATACGACTGTGTAACATGGTTCCAGACCTATAGTGTGCATGCAACACATTAGCATTAGAAATCCTAAACAAGCAGGTCGTAGACTCACCTGCATACCACAAACACGAACACCGAGAGATCTACTTGTGGTACGGTCACACTTTTGCGTTGACTCTTCTTTTGCTAGAGGTAGCATCAATACCGTACTGGCGAGTGCCCATTTTGAGATCGATGACGCAAGGATGCTTCAATCTTCCAGTGAGATCTTCCATCAAAATGAAATGATTCTGGCGGGTCACAGGTGGCTCCGACTCAAGTTGCTCGTAAATGACGCCTTGATCTGAGAACGGCCGATTGAAGGACACTGGAACTCGTGAAGGTGCCTCAAGAGACCGCGAACGGCTTCTCCTGCGACTAATGGAAGGGGGAATATTCTGATCAATGTTGACTTGTGCGGTTTCCTCCTGGCGGTCTTTGCCGAATAGAGGTCGATCTTTACCTTCTGACAGATGTGATGAGCCCTCTGGACCGCGAAGCATAGAATCGCTCTGGATCCGACGAAGAGCAAGGTCGCTGGATCCTTGGTCTGCATGACGAAACAGCTTCCCCGAGCGCGCATCTGGATGTGTCTCGAGGCAGAATCGGTTTCCCCATCCGCTACATCACCTTCATCTTCGGTCCTGGATTCCTCAATGGATCGATGGCTAAGGCGTTTACGGAATCGTTTGAGAACTGTACTGAACACGTGGTCCTTGAGTTTCGTGTTGACAACGGTTGAACCCGTGCCCCCAAACCAATGCGATCCGGGAGCTCGTTCTGAATTGAAGGGACGTATAGATGGTCGCTGTGGATGCGCTTCTTCAAAAACACCGCCATGGGTGTCTGAGACCGATCTATCAGTTATCCGAGACGGGAATGCGTGTGTTTTCTGGCTGGGTGAATTGACAGGAGTGGGTGCGTCAATGTGCATTTCGTCGTTATTACGATCAGTTGGGTAATTTGACAAGGGACTAGGACGCAGGGTTGCATATTCAGCCCTGGGCGGGGTAGCGAGGTCCGGGCTAGAAGCGGTACCTCTGGGTAAATGACTGGGCTGCAGCTTCCGTTGAGCAACAAAGGAAGATCCACTAGCTGTTGAATACGAGAGAGATCGGTTACGTCCGCCATTGAGCATCCATTCGGGAATGATGTGGCGGTTACGATCCAGAACAACCTCAGGCATCTCAGCTTCGTCTATATCCGTCGTAGATATATCTTCTTCGAAGACAGGCTGATGCTGATCGCCATCAGAGATAGCTGGACGACTAGACGGTTTGATAGTATCTGCACTTGTGGTATGCGGAACGAACCGCCGACTAGGAGTCACTGGGGTTGCGGAATCATTCACGAGTCTGCCACCATTCGCATTGATGCGTTTGGGCACGCGTCTATAACTGACCAACATGACGCCGAGATATCGCGGAATGAACCCTAGAAGAGGAGGAGCTTCCCGTTCCACTGACTCGTAAAAGAGATTTTCACGTGAAACAAGTGGCTGATACAGAAAAGTGACGAAAGTGCCAAAGAAAGTCAGCGAAACCAAAAAAGAGAGTTTAACTGATAATTATCGAACCTTGCAAACGGCTTGTTTTGTAAATTTATAGATAGCGCTATGCCCACCGACTTGATTCCGAAAAGGCCGCAACGGGATATGAGGAAGACGCTCCTCTGGAACAGAGAGATCAATAGCCACTGTGTCTTGGTCGAGACTATTCAAGCGCGTGTTATTAAAGACTTCGCCGTCATCTGAGGCAGAAAAATGGCGTGATATATCATACGCATTTCCGGAGCGATGCTCTAAAGCTGACGAGAAAGAACGAGAATCGGAATCGTTGCCATAAGTGGAAACATTTGAAGCGGCAGTCGATGCAACGGAAGTAGTATCCCATGCCGATTCATCATCTGTAGACCAAGGCGAAGGCGGATCGAAAGAGAAAATCGCATTGCGATATGGTTCTTCGGCGTGGGGGCAGTCCGCACTGGCGTCGGAGATCGAGAATGTCGTGGAGTAGTCGTTATGGAGGACAAGACAGGTAGCGTAGGTTCAGGACAACGAGGAATAGAAGAATCTGGAAGATGGCGAGAAGATACACGTTTGGACGGCGAACGGGAAGGTGATGGAGATGGAGGATACGCACGCGAACGAGGTCGAATATAAATAGGGGAAGTCTCATGAAAGGTATTAATGGTTGACAAAGGAACGTCGGAATGAATTTCTGTGTCGCAGATAATATCATCAATGGCGCGTTCACGCCTCCTTCCTCGCCCAGAAATGATATCCCTGCGCCACTGAGCCACATCAGGAGAATCCTTAACAGTCGAGCTCCTCTCTGAACCCTGGTGATCACTATCTCTCGTCCTGACGCGCTCCAAAGTCGTCATGCTCTTTTCACGACGGACAGCAGCAGCTTCACGGTCCGGCCATTCCGAACGTTTGACAAACTCAAAGGCTTCTGCAACGTCCTCGACAACTTCAAAAGAATGATTTCTGCGGGTTCCCAAAGATGTCTCGTTCCTGGAAGCGGTTTCTCCTGAGGAAGCTTCTTCTGAAGGACCAGCGGTTGCTTTGAAAAGCTGAAGAGTAGCTGCAACCTTTCTGCCGATCCCAGCGGTTGCGTGATGGGCGGGTATTTCTTCGCCATCGGTGGGTGTAGCCGAAGAAGAAGACGAGGAAGAAGCCGAGCTCGAGATACTCGAAGTGCGAGAGAGCGGCGTGGATGACTTCTGAGGAGAACGGTTTTGAAAGCTCTTAAGAACGGGGGTTGAAAGTGAAGGAAGAGTCAATGCTCTGGACATGGCCTTTCTAGACCGTTTCCTGGACGGAACTTGGGCAGAGGTCTTTTCTGTGTTATACCCGTCCGAGTCCGTGCCATTCGACATAGCGCGCTGCCTTCCTGATCTGACAGAAGCAAGCGAGTGTGAATGGCGAAACGAAGGGGCGTTGAACAGCTTGTCGACAATCTGCGGATCCTGCTGAGTCAAAATTGGAGTGAGACGGGGAGAAGAAAGCGCGGTGACATTTCCGGAGCTTGGTGGGGAAATGGGAAAGCAATACTGCTGGTGCTTTGCATGCCTTGGATCGAAGGCGGAGGCCATTGAAGGCGTGTGGCAGTCGTGCTATAATATCAGGGATCAGAACCCTGGAAAGGAGTAGAACAAGAGCAGAACGGTGGTGGTCTGTGCGTAAGAAGATAAGAGCTGAGCTGGAGAGCTTTGAGCTATAGAGGAAAGGCGTTCAACGTGAAGTTTAAGATGTCCGGCAATGAATTGCAAAGGAGGTAAGGTATGATATCAGCGACAAGTTTGGAATTGAATGCGATTTGCTCTGTCCCCCACGTGCCAAGAGACCCCCGGAACACTCCGTAATTTTCAGCCTCCGCGTGACTCACCGTCGTCGAACGTGTCTTTTTCCCCGCAACTCCCACAACTTTGCCAGTCTTCTTCTCGGGGTCTCACTCGTCAACGCACGTTCTATCCACTCAGCCTTCAATGAATAGCACATCCCACGCTCATTCTATCTCCTCTGCGTCGCCCTCCTATATTTTTTCCATGGGGCAACCTTTTGACAAGTTATCGCCTAGTAACTCTGGCATTCTCACCGCGCCACTCAGCTCTTCTGTTCGGGTATTTCCATCGCTGATGCCTCCATCCTTCCCTTTCGGGAACTCACCTCCAATTTCTCTGTCCTTTTCTCAAATCCGTACTTACTAGTCCCTCTTCATCTCCGAATAATCAGCGCCCGCCCATTTCCTATATGTTCCATTCACCGAGTTTCTGGTCCTTCAAACTGTGACTCGTGTGTACTTGGCCGACCGGCATATGCGACACTGCGTCTGTTCACAATACGGATCGATATTAAATCTAAGGCCCGGAACAAAGCACGTCGTTGTTCCGTGCCTTCGACCCCCAGGTTTGGTCTCTGGGCTGGGATTCATTTCACACAACTGGGCAAACTAATTGAAGCCGATGCAATCCATTCTCGATGACGAGCACTGATTGACAGAAACTTTCACGACTTCCTATTCTGGGTGATAACTGATGTGGCGCTGCGTGGTATCCAACCCGGATTGATAATACTTACAATTGAGTAGATACACTTCTAACTTCATTGATTTACAATTCAAGTACCACTGCATTGTCCTCAATCAATTGGATTTGTGTGTGGTGGTTGCATCTTGTAGCTTCTTGTTTAGATTTTTGTTAGATTTTTAAATCTGGACTTTAACTCTTGAGTCAGAATCACTAGAAAAGAGGCATTGAGTTGAATTGAAATATTTAAATTGCATGTATTTGAACTAAAATTCAGTGAAGATTAGAGTCAACAGCAAAATTTGTAATTCATAAATTCTAGTGTTGAACTAAAATGTTTCATTTCACAATAAAAAAATACATAGTTTGGGCAATCAGGAGTGGTTATCGAAAAAATCTATGCCAGACTAAATATGGCTGACAAATTTACCATGACTCGTGTAGCTGCTCTATGCACTAAACTGAAAATAGATTATTTTGTTCAGATCTGAGATTATATTAAGTTCTGAATGAATTCAAAAGAATCTATTAACATCATTAATAAGCTTCTGGAATATTCTAGAATGATCTGTGCATGGCAATAATTAGCCAAAAAAGGATTAATTGTGTCTTGAGTATCTCCATTTAGTTATTCATTTCTCATGCTTGAAATATATAAAAGCTGGCCTTTGAGCTGATAAATCTCTTCTCTTCTCTTTGCTTCTTTCCAACTTTTGCAGTCAGTGAATTTCCTTTTATATTATTATATTGGCTAATAACAATTACCACAAAATAAGTTTTTTTTACATGGGCACTAATACCAGAACTATACTGTCATCATCAGTGTCAGTTTATCCTGCAATAAAAAATGAACACTTTTCAACACTGTTGTTAACAACCAACAAGCAAAATATATCCACTTTAACTTCAAATACAATTCCAAGAAAACCTTCAGATTTTCATAATAGAAAATCATGTTTAAAGGTATGTTGTTGCTTTGAGACATGCTTTTCATTATTGGGATTCATTTACAAAAATATAGACTCCTCAATTTCTGGATCAATCCTCTCAAATCAATATACCAAAGAGTGTTCAATGGACTTCACCTATATCATCAACAAGATATATTCCTGCTAAAGAAGATATTGAATTTGGTGATGCATGGACAACAATCAGTGCAGCATTTTCTATACCAACAGAAAATGCATTAAAGCCAGCACCACATTTTTTAAAGAAAGAATTCCACCTCAAAATCAGGCCTTGTATCATTCTCAAAACCCACAAACACCTATTCATCATGATATCAATCCATTTCTGCCAACTCCACCATCTGAATCAGTCAAATTGCCACCAAAATTTGATTTTCTTCCCATCAGCACTTCAATATCTAGGATGCCTACCTATGTTGACATGGACAGCTCCAACACCACCTATATTGGTATTACAGAACCTGAGTTACTTTCCTCAGATCCTCAATTATCCAGACATGACCCAAAGGTACTAGCATTTGCCCGAATGCCTAAATTCCCCCAATCAGATGAATCAACCACAAGAATGAATCTCCAATATTTGATATCCTCCTTGAGGCTCCAACCATCAGCTAGCCCCTCCCTGCATGCCTCTTTCCCAGCACCAGAAAGCATTGCAACACGGCCAGGATCCACTGTTCCGCCAATCAGCTCAAACACAAATGCCACACCATGTAGTGATGCAGTCGCTACAGACCCTTTGGTAGAGGCGGCGCCATTGAATAGCCCATCAAATAGTCGCCACAAGGACATTTTCCGCAAGCCGTCAATCATACAAAGATCTAGGGAAAATATGGTAATGCAGAGTATATTCCTGAAAAGGAAAGCTCCCAAGGAAGAATTGTACACACGGCCGCGCAAAATGGCAAGATCGCATGAGAAAACCGACAACCTCGAGGTTACACCGCAGTTAATACTCCCATCAGAGGCCGCCCACAACCAGAATGTTCCCAGTCTCGGCCTCCTTGATACCACTCATGCCTATGACATCTCCGAACAATCGCCCCTCGGGAGAGAGAATACCCCGTTTAGCGAAACGGAGGCTCCACCAGTATCGGACTCGGACTGTTCTGATAGCGACGAGGACAACATCGATAGCCTGTTCGGAGACGGAGACCAAGCGGCAAACGAGAGCGACTCGTCGCAAAACTTTGACGAAACGTCGCCTGCGCATGACGATACACCATCCTCTAAGAAGGATCCAGGCCCAGACACCCTAAGCATCCCGGAGAGACGACCAGGGCCTCCTCTCGTCGACAGTTTGAAGGTCACCAGATGGGTCGAATTCCTCGACCAATTCGCCTCGCTCCGCATTGCAGACAACTTGCACCCCAAGCTTGCCAACAATTTACATGCACTTCTGCAGCATATCAACGAACACAAGGACAATGCGTACCTCACTCCCCAGGTCCTCTTGGAATCCCAACTGGCAAAGATCATAAAGCAATTCCGCCACAGCCAATATGAGAGACAGACACGGCGGGTCGCGGACGAGGTGACCAAATATTGGAGAAAGCTGTGTCTAGATAGCTAGGCGGTACTCCCAGACGTGGCACTCATGGTCGTGAAAGGGAACAGAAGAAAGAGCCAAAGTGGCCAAAAGTTGGCTCCCGATAACCAAGGGTTTTAGCACCTCGATGTGTTTGCCTCGCGCTGGCATGTACAACAACTAGTTACTCTAATAGTCAAATGAAATATATAAATACCAAACTTACTGAATGTTTGAGGAATGTTTGGGACTGCTAGACAAGGTACTAGGAACATGATGGAGGTCGAAATCAAGTTAAACACAGCAATTGATGCCGCGAACAGTTGCAGATAAAGTGACTGTCACGCTGTGTTTACTTTGTGTCGTCGACTACATAATGTACATTCCGGCCCAATTCCGGCCATTTGAATGAAGTGCGAAATCCGTGTAGAATTGGGATCCTTAGATGCTATACAGGAAGCAAATAATACTATACAGTAGGTTATAATAAACTCACGCAACCCAAAAAAAGAAAATGTAAAGGCAGATCAACCAGATGCAACGCTCTCTCCACCTTCCACCTTCCTCTTCTTCGCAGCTGGACCCTCGTCTTCAGAGACATCGTCGATGATGATGATGGGCGATGCAGGATCTGTTAGCTGAGGACCAGAGGTGCCTTCCGATGGAGTTATCGATACATAACCGGGCCCGGAGGCGTGTACAGGTGTGTGCTGTTTCATTGCAGCATTGTCCGAATCGCTGCTGCCCACAACTCCCATAGAGCTAACAACATCAGCACCGGGCGCTTTACGCTTGTGTTCCAATGGCACGTTCGTAAATGGTGTAGTGGTTGCAGGAGGAGCTTTGCGCGCTGTACCCCCCTCTGCCGTTTCCTCTAGGTCTTCGGCCACCACGTTCCTTGCCTCTTTCTCTGGCTCTGCGTTCCTTCAATGCTCTGATCATGTGTTCTGTAAGAACACCCAAGGCTCCACGAGCACCCATAGCCTCCAGTTTCTCTAGCATCTCTTTCGTCAGCTCGGCGAAAATGTCGGGGTCCAGAATAAGTTTCCGCTCATGTAGGATCATGTAACCCTCCTTTGCAGAGTTGTTGGGATGGTTAGGGGAATAGTCTGGATGTGTTGGGGGTATAGGACCAAGAATGATCGGGATAACGACATCCGGGACTGCGGTCTGACCTGGTTGTGTCGGTTGTGGTGAAGTAGCAGGTGCAGGCGTTGGAGCAGAGGGAGTTATAGTCGTAGATGGCGAGTTGGATGTTTGAGGGTTGATGTTTGCATGCATTGCCCAATTAGATTGGGCTAAGGGTGCATAAGGATTGGGACCACTGAGAGGATTACTGGAATAGCCGGACGTTACCGTAGAACCCTGCTGCTGCGAATTAATCGCCTGCATGGTGTGAGGAAGTGAAGGATAAGCAAATACACCAGTGGTAGCGACAGATGGCGTGGCACTTTTGGCCGAGCCAGCCGTCTGTATCCCAGACGATGTTGAAGCACCTGTATTGGCCAAAGAGCTCGTCACTGAAGTTGGCGCCGGAGAAAGTGTAGTCTTGAACGGTAATGGAGACGATGTCAGTGGAGGAGGCAGAGGTATGCCTTTCATGTCGCCTTTCACACTGCGTTTCAGCGGAGGTTCTAAGAATGAGCCCTTCTCCTTCTTCCTACTCTTCCCGGTAATTTCAGTAGAGCCAGGCACAGTGCCCTTTGCAGCTGCGGTAGCCGCCTGCTTGGCTTTGAATTCCTGTTCTTCCAGAGACTGAGAATAGTTCTCATCAAGGGACCAGAAAAACCCTTTCCCTCTATCGCCCCCACACCGTTCCATCTTTAAGAATGCATTGTTGGATGAAAGATTATGACGCACAGAACTCTTCAAACGTATATTAGCTTCATATATGCATTAAAATAGCAATCTGACGTACCATCCATGCTGGCTCTGCGAAACGATAATACTCGTGTGTGTTCATTATCCATGTACATATCTCCTGCAATGTAGCCTTCCCGCCAAGCTCTTTGATACCCCGGTATATCAGCTGAGCATATGTGAAAGGAGGTTTAGGCGGCATATCCTCAGGCTTCGGTCGTTCCAGAATAGGTTGTGCATCAACATCATTCTTTTTCCGTTTCTTTGCATTGGCTTTACTTGACTGACCGATGGAATTAGAATTGGGCAGTTGAGGTTGTGGAGGAGGCAGACGAGGAGGATGTACCGGTGGTTTAATCTTCGGTTTAGGCTGTGATGGTGGTGAGGAAATTTGCGGTGGTGGTGATGAAAATTCCGGCGAAAGTTGCGGTTCAGGAGACGGAGGCGGCAATTTAACTTGCGTTGGTGGCGGTGGTGAATGTGAAGGCTGCGATGAAGGCGGGGATATGGAAGTGATGTCGACAGAAGGTGAGCGTGGGCGATTGGCAGATGATTGTGAGCTTGGAGAAGGGGTATCTTCTGGAGGCGGAGGCGGGGAAGGACGAAATGAAAGGTGCGTGAAGCTATTTGAATTTGAGATCTAATTGAAGGATTAGGACAAAGCTAGGAGACATCGAGGTAGAATTTTTACCTCTCGCCTAGAGGAGCGCGTGTTCCTGCGCCAGACCAGACCCCGTCGACCCAAGCACCATTGCGGCCGATAACGACAAGCACAAAGCGGTCCTCCTCCTGGTCATATTCAATCTTGGCATGAAGACGTGATACGCTCTTGAGAGCGCCTAGGTCAACATCAACCTGCGTTGACTCAGATGTAGAGGAAGTGGCAGTATTTGGAGCACATCTACGCCCAATGGTGATAGAGAGGGTTTGAATGTAGAAAGTGAAGTGGGGAAAGACGAGGGAATAGTATGCGGATATCTTATCCTGGACTGGAGGCGGCGTTACATGATTAGTATGTGCATCCTCGGCGGCGGGCGATGCTGTGCATGTCCGGGTATCCATCTCAAGGACGAGCGATGAAGCGTTGTCGACGAGAGCGACGGTGGCGACGTTGTGGTCAACTAGCAAGGGAAGAAGTTCCAGTGAACACGTGATCCATCTACTTGAACTCTCGTGCCGCGCCGTGCGAACGTGCAATCCTCCCTGACCTCACTGGTTGCCGAGTTCAATCCGCGCCCGATTATTTTTGCCTTTACACCATGGCTTCCACTGATATCACTGTCCAAGCTGCCGCAGAAAAGGTCGAAGAGCTCGCAGATCGTGATGCTGATACCACAGACTCAGACATCCGTTATCTAGCATACGGTGCCCGCTTGAGAACCGCTCTACGCGCTGGAACGCGGTATATCGCTTATGTGCGTGCGCTGCACCTTTCTTTCACTCACTCACAGTAACCATAGTATCCCAGACCAGTGATATTGGAGAAGCGTTCCGTCCTGTGGTTCCACCTTGGATTGTAACAGCTGCATACGGCGTCTCGTGGTTATACCTCTCCGGGTAACTTATTGTTTTCTATTGGTCCCTGATGTTTAACTGACGTCTTGGACTTGATAGTGATGTTGCATATGATTCATACAAGACTTATCATCGTGGACCATCTCCCATTGAGGCTGCCAACTTCTCAGAGACTACCCGAGTTGGCATTGCTGCCGTGCAACGCGCGACTTTTCAATCCATAGCTTCCATGTAAATTTCATTTGCCTTTCCTTTCCTTTGCATACGTGTTTAAATTCTCGACGCAGGGCTCTTCCTGCCTTCACTATCCACACGGCTGTGGCTCAGTCTCGCAAGGCTTTCCGAAAGGCTACAAATCCCAAAGTCAAGACATGGGGCCCCACCCTGACTGGCTTAGCAATTGTTCCTGTCCTGCCTTACCTCTTTGACCACCCAGTGGAATACGTCACCGAACACGCCTTTGATTGGATACGACAGAAGCTCATCGAACGGAATCAGGCCCAGAATAAGGGGTCAACGGATAGAAAAGAACTATAGACTGGCTTCGCGAGTGGACGGTAATGTAACCGTTATTAATCACCACTTCATTTTATGTATAATATTACATTTAAATTTGCCTGCATATTAATACACAAGTCTATGAAATACACGAAGTCCTGATCATAGTGAAGCCTTTCCAAGAGCCAAAGGTATTGAACTGATACTGCTAGGGGGGATTAGCCCGACTTCGGTAACTACTGCAGTAATGTAAGTCGGGGGTGTCAAATCGTAGAGAGGGTTCAAATTGTCCAGATTTAATGCCGGAACAATATCATGAGATCTTGAATTCTTTTGAGTTACAGAAAGTGGCACTATGAGAACAAGATGAGATATTGTAGCAAATACAAACATAAACACTTACCCAGTTCGTTTCTTGTGAAACCGTCCACCATGACACCGTCACTGAATTTATAGGTCTCACAGCATACGACAACTGGCACACTGTTAGTTTTGGCCATCATCGCGATCATCGCAGTACCAGCTCGGGAATAGACAGCTCCGTTAGAAAATAAGGCATGTGCGCCAACGAGGACCATTGTTACTTGAGTCAACAAGGACGGAAGCGCAGGCAAAAGGGCGTATGTGCAAGGTATTGGATTTGGGCCGCTTGTGAGGGAACGTAGTAAAACTTTGCCTGAATGGTTCGAATTTAAGATATGCAATTGTAAAAATATTGAGACATTCAGACCTTCAAGTAGAGGTTTTGAATCGATCACGATGACGGAGAATTTTTCCCTTCTTCTTGAGCTTCTAGCAGAACTTTTCAACTACCGAAGATCTGCAAGAAAAACCAGATTAGCATGACAGCATTCCAGGACACACAACGACTATGGATTACGAACTTGGCGTATGTGAGAATTACATCACCGTCTTTGATCTTCTTTCCCGCCAATTCTTGGATGACTTCATCAGCGATGATGATTCGGTCCCTAATATAGTTGTCGATTTTCAGGCATAAAGATTCTTTGGCCTGATAATACTCAGCCAAGAAAAGTCTAGAGCAATCAATCACAAAAACATACGTCCTGCTCGATAACATCAATGTCAATCGCACTAATCTCTAGCTTCAACTCTCTAATGGCATTGCCCATCGTCACAGACATCGGTCGTGCTGATACTAGGTGAGTGATTTGAGGTGAGAGATGGGTCATGAGATGTCGAGATATGGTACTATGTGAAGGTGTTGTATAATCTTGTATCACCTAACAGTAAGATCTCAACGTCGGGAAAACAGAGATGTAAGAAACGAATTATAGAACGCACTTGTTTGAACGCAGTAAGCATAGCGATACATCTAGCGTTTGCACCGCATATTTTAAAATCGGAGTAAAGGAGCCCAAGGCGAATGATAGCAGGATGTATATCGCCCTTCACCGTATGCCCGACTGGCTTCGGCTGTCCGAAGTGAGAGAAAATGCGTAGTCCATGAGATAGCTGCTTAGGAGGCATGTCTTCGCCGACCAATCCCAATGAAAGATCTTTAGATGTTGACGCTTTACTCCCTTGGATGTCACCTGCGAAGGCTTTCTTCGATGGAGTTGAGGGTATCTTTGCCTTTGCCTGGCCCGCTGTGGTCACAGTTCCTTGTGATGGCTTTCCTTGCGATGATTCTTTTGGTTGTGGGGTTGTCCTTTTAGTGCTGCTTTGGCTGCTCTTTGTTTCTCTTGTAGTTCTCTTCGTTCAGCCCTTGTCATGGCCTTTTGAGCAGGTTGACCTTGAGGTTTTCCGCCGGCGAATGGTGGTGGATCGGCTATTATTGGGACGGGCATGTTGGGTAAGGTATTGAAGAACCGAGTCAGATTCTGCTAACTAACCAGAGGAGTCATTGTTAATGATCCTCAATCATCATGGCGAGTTCACGTGACCAAGACTGCATTTTCCAGACATCTGCGGCAGTTACTCCGACGAACCAGGCTTGCTTGCTTCGCTTCATTCAACCACTACTATATACGACCACCAAACCACTTTCTCTGCACTGTCCATAGACGTATACCCCCTATAATATCTTTTATTAGTCCCTTTACTGGCTAAAGCTACTCATGGTAAGTGACTTTTTGGTTCGGTACGTTGAGGCATTGGAACTCACAACACGTATTCAGGGTGTTCCAGCGCTTTTTCGATGGTTGAGCAAGAAGTACCCCAAAATCAGTAAACATACTTCTGCACCTGCTCTGACATTACACTGACTCTATTTGTCCAGTCTATCCAGTGGTAGAAGAAGAAGATACTAAAATTCTCGCGGAAAATGGAGAACAGGTTACAGTTCCTGTAAATATGGCTTCAACTAACCCTAACGGAATGGAGTTCGACAATCTCTACCTGGATATGAATGGTATTGTGCGTGGATCTTTGTGAGGGTGTTTATCTCCTACTTATGTCCTTCCATCAGGTTCATCCATGTACCCATCCTGAAGGAAAGGTTCGTCGAAAACCATTCTATTTTGTCCATTTATTTAACCTAAAGCAATCTATAGCCTGCCCCAGAAACAGAAGAGGAGATGATGATGGAAATTTTTCAATATACGGAGCGAGTAGTCAATATGGTGCGACCGCGCAAGTTGTTGTTTATGGCTATTGGTGAGCCATACCCCTTTCGCTGTAATTACCGTCTGTACTAACAGTCCAAAAGATGGTGTCGCCCCTCGTGCCAAGATGAATCAACAACGCTCCCGTCGGTTCCGTTCTTCTCAGGAAGCGAAGGAAAAGGAAGAAGCTAGAAAAGAGTCAGTTCTATTGTGGGAAGGTACGTCACTGCGCAACCAATTGAAAGATGTCAGACTAATTTGATTTCTACAGCAATGGGCAAGGAAGTATCGGAAGATGAAAAGAACAAAGTTTCATGGGACTCGAATGCCATTACTCCAGGAACTCCCTTTATGGACCTTCTAGCATCCTCCTTGCGTTATTGGGTAGTTCAGAAAATGAACACAGACCCCGGTTGGAAAGACGTATGTATATCATAACGACGCAGACCTTGCTTGTGTTAACTTCTGTGTAGATTCAAGTTCTTATCTCAGATGCTGGAGTCCCTGGAGAAGGAGAACATAAAATCATGGACTTTATTAGACGCCAACGGAGTAATCCCGGTCATGACCCTAATACAAAACACGTAATCTATGGATTGGTAAGAAGTCGAACACTATCTCGCATATACACTACCTCACACGTAGCATGTACAGGATGCTGATCTTATTATGCTTGCCTTGGCCACTCATGAACCTTACTTTAGGGTACTACGAGAGGACGTTTTTGCGAACGATTCTAGTCCTTCTGCATGTCGGATGTGTGGCCAAGAAGGTCATTATGCTGCACAATGTACTGGCACAAAGGCAGAAATACAGAAAAAACCTCCGGCAGAGAAAAAACCCTTCATTTTTCTCGATGTTGCGATTCTGCGCGAATACCTCGAAGTGGAGCTCGATGTTCCGAATACACCATTTCCGTTCTCGCTGGAAGAAGCGCTTGATGACTGGGTCCTCCTTATTTTCTTTGTCGGCAATGACTTCCTCCCGCATCTTCCCTCCCTTGAGATTCGAGAAGGCGCAATTGATACACTTCTGAAGATTTGGAAGCAAGAGCTCCCAAGAATGGGTGGCTATATGACTCACCACGGTGAACTTGAGTTGTCACGAGCACAAATCATTCTTGAGGGCCTTGCTAAACGAGAAGATGAAATCTTCCGTAGAAGGCGTGAAGGTCTGTCTAGCTATATCCTTATTTCACGGCAGGGCATCCATATGACTGCCGATTTCTGTGTGACGAACATTCTTATTGATTATATCTACCGCAGCTGAAGAACGTCAAGATCAAAACGCCAAGCGCCGTAAGTTAGAGCAACAAAATCGGAATGACTTTGCTGCTGGTCCTTCTCAGACACTGGCATTGAAAACGCCTAACACCGATGTGATTATGGATGGCTCTTCTAATTCCACATTGCACCCTTCTCTTCCTCAACGACCAAGTTCGAGTTATGACTTTTCTGCAAATGCTGATTCCATTGGTCTTGGTGCTGCCCCTACACCCGAATCTGTCCAAAATGCACCAACCGCTGCCCAAGCTCTTGCTGGCTCCAATCGCGACGTTGTCGCTAATCGACGTGCTATTCGAATGGCAA
Organism: Psilocybe azurescens; assembly: GCA_023853785.1. Lineage (NCBI taxonomy): Eukaryota > Fungi > Basidiomycota > Agaricomycetes > Agaricales > Agrocybaceae > Psilocybe > Psilocybe azurescens. Next base: position 600,905 of record JAJIRX010000557.1, on the reverse strand, counting down.
ACATGAGCGCTGCTGAAGTCCTCAAGGCAGAGCTGTCAGGACTTTCTCCATTGAAACCTTCCGCCTTATCAAAGCCTGCACCGCCGCCCCCAGCTCAGTCTGACATGCAGGTAGACGAAGTAGCAGATATTCCAGGTCTTGGTGCGCATAAGCGCAAGAATAGCATCTCTGTGCCAGTTCCACCTCCAGCTCCCCCACATGTTAGACCGGAAACTCCAGGTGAAAGCGATACAGACGCCGATGGCGAGCCAGACCTCGACAGCAAAATGTTCGCGAATGAGACTAAGACCGCAGGAAATGATGAAGGTAATGTAACGGATACTGCAGTGGGAACCAAACGCAAATTTGAGGAGGGTCCTGGATCCGATGATGCGATTGAAGATGTCGTTGTCGAGGAAGATGACGAGGACGCTCCTGCTGTCGCTGTTCTTAAAGTCAACTCGGATGGCACTGTGGAGCAGGAAGACACTGTGAAGTAAGTTTGCCTCTGTAAGTCTTAGAAATTGTTGTTAATAATTGTGTCAGATTGTGGGAGCCTGGTTATAAAGAGAGATATTATAGGCAGAAATTTGGTGTGGAATTGACGGACACTCAGTTCAGGAAAGAGTAAGTTATAGTCTCGTTCTCGTGATTACTACTGAACGGAATGAATTTACAGGATCACCAAAGCCTACGTCGAAGGTCTTTCCTGGGTTCTTCACTATTACTATCAAGGAGTACGTTTCCAGCTTTGCGTTCATAAAAATGCATCTTGCTCATTGGTTTCCAGACACCATCGTGGCAATGGTATTACCCTTATCATTTTGCACCATTCGCTGCAGATTTCGAAGAAATTGATAAAATGGACATTAAATTTGAGCTTGGCCAGCCCTTCAAACCGTTTGAACAGCTTATGGGTGTGTTTC